>JARQOD010000008.1:11411203-11485890 GCA_033576555.1 Oophaga sylvatica | reverse complement strand
CACAGTTTCCCCAAAAAAAAAACACACCCTGAATAAAGAATGGTACCAGAATGTCCCCCCAAAAGAACAAACTTCTTCAAAACCCTCCAAGAGATTTGGGATCAACTCCTTCTCAGTGATGGAGCACTTCCCAAATAAAGCAAGGTGATAACTAAATGGCTCGGGGAACAAAACATAGAGATTTTGGGTCCATGGCCTGGAAACTCCCCAGATCTTAATCCCATTGAGAACTTGTGGGCATCATCAAGAGACGGGTGGACAAACAAAAACCTAAAAATTCTGACAAAATGAAAGCATTGATTGTGCAAGAATGGACTGCTATCAGTCAGGATTTGGCCCAGAAGTTGATTGAGAGCCTGCCAGGGAGAATTGCAGAGGTCCTGAAGAAGAAGGGTCAACACTGCAAATATTGACTTGCTGCATTAACTCATTCTAACTGTCAATATAAGCTTCTGTTACTCATATGTTTGGGCAATTATTATATTTCTGTCTGTGATAAAAACATCTGTCAACACACATAAAAACCAGAGGGCAGCAGATCATGTGAAAATATAATATTTGTGTCTTCTCAAAACTTTTGGCCTGACTGTACTCATCTATCTCCCAGGTAGATTATCTATCCTCGCACATACTCACTTGTCTCTTGGGTAGAATACATACCCTCGGGTGTAACAGTCATGGCCAAAAGTTTTGAGAATGACACAAATATTAATTTTTACAAAGTCTACTGCTTCACTTTTTCTAATGGCATTTGCATATACTCCAGAATGTTATAAAGAGTGATCAGCTTAACAGCAATTACTTGCAAAGTCAATATTTGGCTAGAAAATGAACTTTATCCCCAAAACACATTCCAACATCATTGCAGCCCTGCCTTAAAAGGACCAGCTAACCTCTTTTCAGTGATGCTCCATTAACACAGGTGTGGGGTGTTGATGAGGACATGGCTGGAGATCAATCTGTCATGATTAAGTAAGAATGACACCACGGGGACACTTTAAAAGGAGGCTGGTGCTTGGCATCATTGTTTCTCTTCTGTTAACCATGGTTATCTCTAAAGAAAAACGTGCAGTCATCATTGCAATGCACAAAAATGGCCTAACAGGGAAGAGTATCGCAGCTGAAAGATTGCACCTCAGTCAACAATCTATCGCATCATCAAGAACTTAAGGAGAGAGGTTCCATTGTTGCAAAAAAAGGCTCCAGGGCGCCCAAAAAGACCACAAGTGACAGGACCGTCTCTTAAAAGTGTTTCAGCTGCGGGTCGGGCTACCAGCAGTGCAGAGCTTGCTCAGGAATGGCAGCAGGCAGGTGTGAGTGCATCTGCACGCACTGTGAGGCGGAGACTCTTGGAGAAAGGGCCTGGTCTCAAGGAGGGCAGCAAAGAAGCCACTTCTCTCCAGAAAAAACATATGGACAGACTGATATTCTGCAAAAGGTACAGGCAGTGGGACTGGGGTAAATGTTATTTTCTCTGATGAATCCCCTTTTCGATTGTTTGGGACATCAGGAAAAACGCCTCATTCGGAGAAGACAAGGTGAGCGCTACCCACCAGTCTTGTCTCATGCCAACTGTTAAGCATCCTGAAATCATTCATGTGTGGGGTTGCTTCTCAGCCAAGGGAATCGGCTCTCTCACAGTCTTGCCTAAAAACACAGCCATGAATAAAGAATGGTACCAAAATGTCCTCCAAGAGCAACTTCTCCCAACCCTCCAAGAGCAGTTTGGCGATCAACAATGCCTTTTCCAGCATGATGGAGCACCTTGCTATAAAGCAAAGGTGATAACTAAATGGCTCAGGGAACAAAACATAGAGATTTTGGGTCCATGGCCTGGAAACTCCCCAGATCTTAATCCCATTGAGAACTTGTGGTCAATCATCAAGAGACGGCGTGGACAAACAAAAACCTAAAAATTCTGACAAAATGAAAGCATTGATTGTGCAAGAATGGACTGCTATCAGTCAGGATTTGGTCCAGAAGTTGATTGAGAGCATGCCAGGGAGAATTGCAGAGGTCCTGAAGAAGAAGGGTCAACACTGCAAATATTGACTTGCTGCATTAACTCATTCTAACTGTCAATATAAGCTTTTGTTATAATATGTTTGCAATTATTATATTTCTGTCTGTGATTAAAAACATCTGTCAAAAAACAATAAAATCAGAGAGCAGCAGATCATGTGAAAATAATATTTGTGTCATTCTCAAAACTTTTGGCCATGACTGTACTCATCTATCTCCCAGGTAGATTATTCATCCTCGCACGTACTCACTTGTCTCCTGGGTAGAATACATACCCTCGGGTGTACTCACTTGTCTCCTGGGTAGATTACATACCCTCAGGTGTACTCACTTGTCTCCTGGGTAGATTATGTATCTTTGCATGTACTCACTTGTCTCCTGGGTAGATTACATACCCTCGGGTGTACTCACTTGTCTCCTGGGTAGATTATGTATCTTTGCATGTACTCACTTGTCTCCTGGGTAGATTACATACCCTTGGGTGTACTCACCTATTTCCCAGGTAGATTACTCACCACGTAGTTTTCTGTCCTCTCTTTAATGATGACGCCATGTTAGGAATCAGAAGCTTTTAATATGTTATTTACATACAGAATCAACGCGCCCATCCGTCTACTTCACGTAACGAGGGGGAAACCATCTAGTGAGGATGCGGATTTCTATAATATATATTGCTTTCTGGGTTAGCCACATGGGTGTCAAGAGAGGAGGACAGAACTGGAGACGTCCGTCACAGCATCGAACGTTTCCATATGAAAACCTGAGAGCAGCAGGAAACGAACGCTGGACGGGCGGCCCCCGAAAACTACCCAGCGGCCCTCAATCAGATCCATCAGTCAAGTCAGTAGAAGACCTGAAATCTACTAATGCTTCGCCCTGACACGAGGGATCTTTTCGTGCGTTCACCCTGATGCTAGAGCTCAGCCCCTGCTTCTAACCCCCCAACCAGTGTGCTTTACCAGGAGCCTTCCTCCGGGGGAGGCCGTAGACATCTCGAATTAGAACAATGGGACGAAGTGTATAGTGGAGGCATAAGGGTGCAAGGCCGCAAATACCTTCATCCCCCCGTGAGTAGGAGCTAAGAGAAGCATGAGATTTAGGCCGAGGTCCCTGTCTCCTGTGCTTGTACTACACTATACCCAACAATTCCTACTACAAGAGGATTGTGGAAGTCGCATTTCAAACACGGAAACAAATATAAGGAGCCATCAGGAAGATTTCAGCGTTTTGTGTCTGGGGAGTAAAAGTCCTGAAGTTCTGCGCCTCCTCGTACAGTTCGCCAGATCCTACAGGTTTTTCCAACGGCCTCTGCGTTTACGTGAGGTCAAGTAGGAAAATCTCTTCCTCTTGTTTGGGGGCGGCGGGGAGGACGGAGGCTGCGGCTGCACTTCTGTAGTCTCCTGGGCGCCATCTTCATGTGCCTCATGACTCGCTACCTCATAACTTACAGAACAAGGCTCAGACTCTGGCTCTGTCTTTGTGGGGAAGTAAACTGGTTCAATAATGGCCGAGGGGGCCGGAGACGCTGGCTGGGGAGGTATAAGAGGCAACAGGGTGGCCAGGACATTGGTCAAACGGTCCATGCTTTGCCGCAGGGTGTAGGTAAGGTGCCTTATAGCTTCTGCAGTTTCTTGCTGGGCTCTCAGCAAGGCAACAGTCGGGTCGTAGTGCTGACTGACACCTCCGGGGGCAAGTAACGGAGACCGGGGGGCAGCTGTTCTGGAGAGTCCCTATCTGAGGGATCTGGCGAGGGGCTCAGCTGGGGCAACTGAACGATGTGAAGTTGAGGTGTTGGGGAAGCGGATGCCTTAGGATGAAGCAGCATTGGGGGGTCCGGGGGGCAGCAGGGACCACTCAGAGAGTTTTCAGCACTCGACGAGCCAGGTCCGGCTAAATGTAAATCTGCGGATGAGAAGACACATTGCGTTAGCCGTGTGCAGCGTCATCACTGCTACCCCCCATGGAGGTCACAACTACAGGAGGAAGCACTGGCACCAAAATAACTAATATGGAGAGCTCGCAGAAAGGGGGAATAAAGTGTGGGGGTCCTCATCATAATTCTTATAGTCTGTTCTATGGGCGACACACCACACTGCAGATCGCGCTCTGCCCACCGCGATGCCCAGTGGCTGCCACTTAGCTTTCAAAATCTTGTAGCCATTGGGCATGAGGATGATGGAGGTTCAGAAGCGTCCAGCATATACTACGGGTCCTAACGAGGCCGATAATGAGGTAACATTTACCAATTGGTAGTAGTCATGGAGAAAAGTAAATGCCCCCCCTACAAACGGGACCCCAGAGTCAGCTCCTAAGTGAAAGAAAACTAAAGATAGAGCACAGAAGTGACGGAAAGACAGAAATGCACTCTTCTATCACTTATTACACGCCATCTTCACCCGTCGGACGAGACATTCGGGAAGCCTCGGTTTCTTTTGTCCGACCATTCTTTAGTGAATGATAAGTTATCGTGAAGTTCCAGGCTCACTTTTGAGCTTAAAATGGTGAGAAGTCTAAAGCAGAACATTTTTGCCACCACCATAAAGTGGTTCTCACATTCATTCCAAATCTGTAGCCTCAAAAACCGTCTTCAGCGCCATGCTTTACACTGCAGGCAAGGCACTCTCTGAGGTCTTGTTGCCACATAATCTTTTCTGCCTCTGATCATAACACATTATCTCAGAAGGGCTGTTGTGATGGAAGTTCTCGGCTTCTTAGATACGTCTTCCAGCACCTCCAGGGACTGATCTTCCTAGACGCTCATGGTCTCCTGTTGGCACACTTGCCCCTTCTCTCCCCTCCAGTAATGGTGGGCTCTTCTTGTAGTCCTGAAATAAAGTTTAGGACTTAAGAGAAGTCACCAGTTCTGTGCGTTCAGAGTGTGAGCCTGCCGTTCTGGCCAGTAGGACTAATGACACTTGTTTTGCACGACCTTTGGCATCTGGAACCTCCATAGCCAAGTGTCCCAGGCTGCACATCCAGACCCGGAGATCGCATCTCGCTGCTTCGGATTAAACATAACGGAGGAACAAAAATGATCCCAGAAGTTTCTGATTCCGCCGTGCACTATACCACTGGTCTTCAATCAAAACTACAACTCCCAGCATCCTTGACACTCAGTCCGCACAGGCTGGAGATTAGCTGCCAAAAAAAAAAAAAAACCATGAGATGAAAAATCCATCACTTCTTTACTATAATCACGGCAAAAAACTGCAGAAGAAACACTGTCAGGTGTGAACAGCTCCTCTCAATGTTACACTTGCACCTAATGTTGGTAGCAGCAAAATCCAGGGGGGTGGGGTTCACTTACTTTCTCTATGGAGTTTGGTGAAACTTATATTATTAATTCAGAATTGTGATTTATTCTTTACATTTAGTTCCGTCCCTTTATTTTCTGTGACTCAGGAGCAGACACCACACGGATGGGTAAATTAATGCATTACATGGAGGGGGCACTTACTTTTTTCCCCCCATCACTGTGCTTTGCCTTTGTAGATCTGTTGGGAGCATTTTCTGCACAGATCTGTGGTGAATATTGTGTCCTAGCTAGAAAGTCTCCTGTAAACAGGCTCAGTAGTAGATAGCATCTTTTTCACAATACAACAGTGAGAAGTTCTTTTTTCCCTGCACCCAGATTGTCGTCCATGAATGGGGTCATCATTATCGGACCTGCGGCGGTTTGATGACACCCCCGCAGCTCCCACAGTAAACTGATGTGAGATCGTGTCCAGCCAGTAAGTAGGCTAGTGGTTCTGTGTACTCAGTACATAGGATGATGTGTGTGGCTGGGTGCTTCCAGTAACATCAAGTATGGCGATGTTGGTTTCCGTGTGTCTGTCCCAGCATATGGCTGGATGTGAAAGCTGTGTGGAGGCCCTCCCAGTAATATAGATTTTGGATTGAAGGTGTGTGTCTCTACCATACACATCGCTCGCATTGATGCTCTGTTTGGGGTCTCCACCCAGTAGTGAGAATAGGTGGATGTGAGGAGATGATTAGGTTATAATTAAGGCTGCATTAAGATCATGTGTGTCTACTACCAGCAGTACGAGGGCACTGAATCCTCATTGAGCACAGTATGTCCTCCACCAGAATAAATAGGCTGGTAATAGTGAGGTCATTAGAGTCCCTCCCCACCACCCCGGACAGGATGGAAGATGGGTTCTCCGTGTCCGTCCCAGTAGTCATTGCGTGGATGTAAGGGTTCTCTGGTGTCTCTTCATGTATATAGCGCTAGACTGTGGGCGTGTTTCTCTTCCATGGTGATTGGCGTTGTGGGCTGATGCCCTCCCAGTACAGGCGTCGTGCACGTGAGGTCGGTCTGTCACCGTACAGTAAATAAGGTCGATTCTCGGATAGGATCTGGTTCTCTCCCATAAATAACTGGTGTAGGGGCCTGTGTGCTCTCCGTAATATGGCTGATGTGAGGTTCCTATGGCCTCCCAGTAATTGTTTCTGTGTGTCTTTAGTAATAGATGGAGACAGGAGTGTAGACCGTTATCTCTCCCAAAATACAGGCAGGACCGTATAGGACGGGCTTGCTCTCTACTCCAGTAGAAAACAGGCTGGAAATAAGGCTGTGGTACCAGTAATACTAGCTGGAGTGGGGCCTTGGATGCACTCCAGTAATATAGGCTGGATGTGAGATGTGTGTCTCTCCAGTAATATAGGCTGGATGTGAGGTCTGTGTCTCTCCCGGTAATATAGGCTGGATGTCAGCTCTGTGTGTCTCTCCCAGTAAGATAGGCAGCATGTGAGGTCTGTGTGTCTCTCCCAGTAATATAGACTGGATGTGAGGTCTGTGTGTCTCTCCCAGTAATATAGGCTGGATGTGAGGTCTGTGTGTCTCTCCCAGTAATATAGGCTGGATGTGAGGTCTGTGTCTCTCCCAGTAATATAGGCTGGATGTGAGGTCTGTGTTTTCTCTCCCAGTAATATAGGCTGGATGTGAGGTCTGTGTATTCTTTCCCAGTAATATAGGCTGGATGTGAGGTCTGTGTGTCTCTCCAGTAATATAGGCTGGATGTGAGGTCTGTGCGTCTCCCCCAGTAATATAGGCTGGATGTGAGGTCTGTGCGTCTCTCCCAGTAATATAAGCTGGATGTGAGGTCTGTGCGGCTCTCCCAGTAATATAGGCTGGATGTGAGGTCTGTGTGTCTCTCCCAGTAATATAGGCAGCATGTGAGGTCTGTGTGTCTCTCCCAGTAATATAGGCAGCATGTGAGGTCTGTGTGTCTCTCCAGTAATATAGGCTGGATGTGAGGTCTGTGTGTCTCTCCAGTAATATAGGCTGGATGTGAGGTCTGTGTGTCTCTCCCAGTAATATAGGCTGGATGTGAGGTCTGTGCGTCTCTCCCAGTAATATAGGCTGGATGTGAGGTCTCTGCGTCTCTCCCAGTAATATAGGCTGGATGTGAGGTCTGTGTGTCTCTCCCAGTAATATAGGCTGGATGTGAGGTCTGTGTGTCTCTCCAGTAATATGGCTGGATGTGAGGTCTGTGCGTCCTCTCCCAGTAATATAGGCTGGATGTGAGGTCTCTGCGTCTCTCCCAGTAATATAGGCTGGATGTGAGGTCTGTGCGTCTCTCCAGTAATATATGCTGGATGTGAGGTCTGTGCGGCTCTCCCAGTAATATAGGCTGGATGTGAGCTCTGTGCGTCTCTCCAGTAATATAGGCTGGATGTGAGGACTGTGTGTCTCTCTCAGTAATATAGGCTGGATGTGAGGTCTGTGTGTCTCAGTAATATAGGCTGGATGTGAGGTCTGTGTGTCTCTCCCAGTAATATAGGCTGGATGTGAGCTCTGTGTGTCTCCCCAGTAATACAGGCTGGATGTGAGCTCTGTGTGTATCTCCAGTAGTAAAGGCTGTCTCTCCAAGCAATATAGGCTGGATGTGAGTTCTGGGTGTCTCTCCCAGTAATATAGGCTGGATATGAGGTCTGTGTGTCTCTCCCAGTAATATAGGCTGGATATGAGCTCTGTGTGTCTCTCCCAGTAATATAGGCTGGATTTGAGGTCTGTGTGTCTCTCCCAGTAATATGGGCTGGATGTGAGCTCTGTGTGTCTCGCCCAAAAATACAGGCTGATGTGTGGTCTGTTTTGTCTCTCCGGTAATATAGGCTGGATGTGAGCTCTGTGTGTCTCCAGAAATATAGGCTGGATGTGAAGTCTGTGTGTCTCTCCCAGTAATATAGGCTGGATGTGAGGTCTGTGTCTCTCCGGTAATGCAGGCTGGATGTCAGCTCTGTGTGTCTCTCCCAGCAATATAAGGCTGATGTGAGATCTGTATCTCTCCCGGTAATGCAGGCTGGATGTCAGCTCTGTGAGTCTCTCCCAGAAATATAGGCTGGATGTCGCTCTGTGTGTCTTTCCACTAATATAGGCTGGATGTGAGATCTGTGTGTCCCTCCCTGTAATATAGGCTGGATGTGAGGTCTGTATGTCTCTCCCAATAATTTTGGCTGGATGTGAGATCTGTGTGTTTCTCCCAGTAATATAGGCTGGATGTGAGGTCTGTGTGTCTCTCCAGCAAAATAGGCTGGATGTGAGGTCTGTTGTTCTCTCCCAGTAATATAGGTTGGGATGTGAGGTCTTTATGTCCCTCCCTGTAATATAGGCTGGATGTGAGGTCTGTGTGTCCCTCCCAGTAATATAGGCTGGATGTGAGGTCTGTTTCCGTCCCAGTAGTATAGGCTGGATGTGAGGTCTGTGTATTTTTCCCAGTAATATATGCTGGATGTGAGCTCTGTGTGTCTCTCCCAGTATTTTAGGCTGGATGTGAGGTCTGTGTGCCCCTCCCAGTAATATAGGCTGGATGTGAGGTCTGTGTCTCCCAGTAATATAGGCTGGATGTGAAGTCTGTGTGTCCCCCCCAGTAATATAAGCTGGATGTGAGGTCTGTGTGTCTCTCTCAGTATTATAGGCTGGATCTGAGGTCTGTGTGTCTCTTCCACTAATATAGGCTGGATGTGAGATCTGGGTGTCTCTCCCAGTAATATAGGCTGGATGTGAGGTTTTATGTCCCTCCCTATTATATAGGCTGGATGTGACGTCTGTGTGTCTCTCCCAGTAATATAGGCTGGTGTGAGGTCTTTATGTCCCTCCCTGTAATATAGGCTGGATGTGAGGTCTGTGTGTCCCTCCCAGTAATATAGGCTGGATGTGAGGTCTGTTTCCGTCCCAGTAGATAGGCTGGATGTGAGGTCTGTTTCCGTCCCAGTAGAATAGCTGGATGTGAGGTCTGTTTCCGTCCCAGTAGTATAGGCTGGATGTGAGGTCTGTGTATTCTTTCCCAGTAATATAGGCTGGATGTGAGCTCTGTGTGTCTCTCCCAGTAATATAGGCTGGATGTGAGGTTTGTGTGTCCCTCCCAGTAATATAGGCTGGATGTGAGGTCTGTGTCTCCCAGTATATAGGCTGGATGTGAAGTCTGTGTGTCCTACCAGTAATATAAGCTGGATGTGAGGTCCGTGTGTCTCTCTCAGTATTATAGGCTGGATCTGAGGTCTGTGTGTCTTTTCCCACTAACATGGGCTGGATGTGAGATCTGTGTGTCGTGTCCCAGTAATATAGGCTGAATGTGAGGTCTGTATGTCTCTCCCAGTAATATAGGCTGGATGTGAGGTCTGTTTCCGTCCCAGTAGTATAGGCTGGATGTGAGGTCTGTTTCCGTCCCAGTAGTATAGGCTGGATGTGAGGTCTGCGTGTCCCCCCCAGTAGTATAGGCTGGATGAGAGGTCTGTGTGTCCCTCTCAGTAATATGGGCTGGATGTGAAGTCTGTGTGTCCCTCCAGTAATATAAGCTGGATGTGAGGTCTGTGTGTCTCTCACAGTAATATAGGCTGGATGTGAGGTCTGTGTGTCCCTCCCAGTAATAAAGGCTGGATTTTGGATCTGTGTCCCTCCCAGTAATGTAGGCTGGATGTGAGTTCTGTGCCCGTCCCAGTAGTATAGGCTGGATGTGAGGTCTGTGTGTCTTTCCCAGTAATATAGGCTGGATGTGAGCTCCGTGTGTCTCTCCCATAATATAGGCTGGATGTGAGGTCTGTGTGTTCTCCCAGTAATATAGGCTGGATGTGAAGTGTGTGTGTCCCTCCCAGAATATAAGCTGGATGTGAGGTCTGTGTGTCTCTCCCAGTATTATAGGCTGGATGTGAGGTATGTGTGTGTGTCTTCCACTAATAAAGGCTGGATGTGAGATCTGTGTGTCTCCCCCAGTAATAGAGGCTGGATGTGAGGCCTGTATGTCTCCCCCAGCAATATAGGCTGGATGTGAGGTCTTTTGTCCCTCCCAGTAATATAGGATGGATGTGAGGTCTGTGTCCGTCCCAGTAGTATAGGCTGGATGTAAGGTCTGTGTGTCTCTTCATGTAATTATAGGCTAGATGTGAGGTCTGTGTTTCTCACCCAGTAATATAGGCTGTATGTGAGGTCTGTTCTCACAGTAATATAGGCTGGATGTGAGGTCTGTGTGTCCCTCAGTAATAGGTTGGATGTGAGGTCTGTGTCTCTCCAGTAAATATAGGCTGGATGTGAGGCCTGTGTGTCTCTCCCAGTAATAAGGCTGGATGTGAGGTCTGTGTGTCTCTCCCAGTAATATAGGCTGGATGTTGAGGTCTGTGTGTCTCTCCTATAATATAGGCTGGATGTCAGCTCTGTGTGTCTCTCCCAGTAATATAGGCTGGATGTGAGGTCTGTGTGTCTTCCCAGTAATATAGGCTGGATGTGAGGTCTGTGTGTCTTTCCAGTAATATAGGCTGATGTGAGGTCTGTAAGTCTCTCCCAGTAATATAGGCTGGATGTGAGGTCTGTGTGTCTCTCCCAGTAATATAGGCTGGATGTGAGGTCTGTGTCTCTCCCAGTAATATAGGCAGCATGTGAGGTCTGTGTGTCTCTCCCAGTAATATAGGCAGCATGTGAGGTCTGTGTGTCTCTCCCAGTAATATAGGCTGGATGTGAGGTCTGTGTGTCTCTCCCAGTAATATAGGCTGGATGTGAGGTCTGTGTGTCTCTCCCAGTAATATAGGCTGGATGTGAGGTCTGTGCGTCTCTCCAGTAATATAGGCTGGATGTGAGGTCTCTGCGTCTCTCCCAGTAATATAGGCTGGATGTGAGGTCTGTGTGTCTCTCCCAGTAATATAGGCTGGATGTGAGGTCTGTGTGTCTCTCCCAGTAATATAGGCTGGATGTGAGGTCTGTGCGTCTCTCCCAGTAATATAGGCTGGATGTGAGGTCTCTGCGTCTCTCCCAGTAATATAGGCTGGATGTGAGGTCTGTGCGTCTCTCCCAGTAATATATGCTGGATGTGAGGTCTGTGCGGCTCTCCCAGTAATATAGGCTGGATGTGAGCTCTGTGCGTCTCTCCCAGTAATATAGGCTGGATGTGAGGACTGTGTGTCTCTCTCAGTAATATAGGCTGGATGTGAGGTCTGTGTGTCTCAGTAATATAGGCTGGATGTGAGGTCTGTGTGTCTCTCCCAGTAATATAGGCTGGATGTGAGCTCTGTGTGTCTCCCCAGTAATACAGGCTGGATGTGAGCTCTGTGTGTATCTCCCAGTAGTAAAGGCTGTCTCTCCAAGCAATATAGGCTGGATGTGAGTTCTGGGTGTCTCTCCAGTAATATAGGCTGGATATGAGGTCTGTGTGTCTCTCCCAGTAATATAGGCTGGATATGAGCTCTGTGTGTCTCTCCCAGTAATATAGGCTGGATGTGAGGTCTGTGTGTCTCTCCCAGTAATATGGGCTGGATGTGAGCTCTGTGTGTCTCGCCCAGAAATACAGGCTGGATGTGAGGTCTGTGTGTCTCTCCCGGTAATATAGGCTGGATGTGAGCTCTGTGTGTCTCCCAGAAATATAGGCTGGATGTGAAGTCTGTGTGTCTCTCCCAGTAATATAGGCTGGATGTGAGGTCTGTGTCTCTCCCGGTAATGCAGGCTGGATGTCAGCTCTGTGTGTCTCTCCCAGCAATATAGGCTGGATGTGAGATCTGTATCTCTCCCGGTAATGCAGGCTGGATGTCAGCTCTGTGAGTCTCTCCCAGAAATATAGGCTGGATGTCAGCTCTGTGTGTCTCTTCCACTAATATAGGCTGGATGTGAGATCTGTGTGTCCCTCCCTGTAATATAGGCTGGATGTGAGGTCTGTATGTCTCTCCCAATAATTTAGGCTGGATGTGAGATCTGTGTGTTTCTCCCAGTAATATAGGCTGGATGTGAGGTCTGTGTGTCTCTCCCAGCAAAATAGGCTGGATGTGAGGTCTGTGTGTCTCTCCCAGTAATATAGGTTGGATGTGAGGTCTTTATGTCCCTCCCTGTAATATAGGCTGGATGTGAGGTCTGTGTGTCCCTCCCAGTAATATAGGCTGGATGTGAGGTCTGTTTCCGTCCCAGTAGTATAGGCTGGATGTGAGGTCTGTGTATTCTTTCCCAGTAATATATGCTGGATGTGAGCTCTGTGTGTCTCTCCCAGTAATATAGGCTGGATGTGAGGTCTGTGTGTCCCTCCCAGTAATATAGGCTGGATGTGAGGTCTGTGTCTCCCAGTAATATAGGCTGGATGTGAAGTCTGTGTGTCCCTCCCAGTAATATAAGCTGGATGTGAGGTCTGTGTGTCTCTCTCAGTATTATAGGCTGGATCTGAGGTCTGTGTGTCTCTTCCACTAATATAGGCTGGATGTGAGATCTGTGTGTCTCTCCCAGTAATATAGGCTGGATGTGAGGTCTTTATGTCCCTCCCTATTATATAGGCTGGATGTGACGTCTGTGTGTCTCTCCCAGTAATATAGGCTGGATGTGAGGTCTTTATGTCCCTCCCTGTAATATAGGCTGGATGTGAGGTCTGTGTGTCCCTCCCAGTAATATAGGCTGGATGTGAGGTCTGTTTCCGTCCCAGTAGAATAGGCTGGATGTGAGGTCTGTTTCCGTCCCAGTAGAATAGGCTGGATGTGAGGTCTGTTTCCGTCCCAGTAGTATAGGCTGGATGTGAGGTCTGTGTATTCTTTCCCAGTAATATAGGCTGGATGTGAGCTCTGTGTGTCTCTCCCAGTAATATAGGCTGGATGTGAGGTTTGTGTGTCCCTCCCAGTAATATAGGCTGGATGTGAGGTCTGTGTCTCCCAGTAATATAGGCTGGATGTGAAGTCTGTGTGTCCCTACCAGTAATATAAGCTGGATGTGAGGTCCGTGTGTCTCTCTCAGTATTATAGGCTGGATCTGAGGTCTGTGTGTCTCTTCCACTAACATAGGCTGGATGTGAGATCTGTGTGTCTGTCCCAGTAATATAGGCTGAATGTGAGGTCTGTATGTCTCTCCCAGTAATATAGGCTGGATGTGAGGTCTGTTTCCGTCCCAGTAGTATAGGCTGGATGTGAGGTCTGTTTCCGTCCCAGTAGTATAGGCTGGATGTGAGGTCTGCGTGTCCCTCCCAGTAGTATAGGCTGGATGAGAGGTCTGTGTGTCCCTCTCAGTAATATAGGCTGGATGTGAAGTCTGTGTGTCCCTCCCAGTAATATAAGCTGGATGTGAGGTCTGTGTGTCTCTCACAGTAATATAGGCTGGATGTGAGGTCTGTGTGTCCCTCCCAGTAATAAAGGCTGGATGTGAGATCTGTGTCCCTCCCAGTAATGTAGGCTGGATGTGAGTTCTGTGTCCGTCCCAGTAGTATAGGCTGGATGTGAGGTCTGTGTGTCTTTCCCAGTAATATAGGCTGGATGTGAGCTCCGTGTGTCTCTCCCAGTAATATAGGCTGGATGTGAGGTCTGTGTGTTCCTCCCAGTAATATAGGCTGGATGTGAAGTGTGTGTGTCCCTCCCAGTAATATAAGCTGGATGTGAGGTCTGTGTGTCTCTCCCAGTATTATAGGCTGGATGTGAGGTATGTGTGTGTGTCTTCCACTAATAAAGGCTGGATGTGAGATCTGTGTGTCTCTCCCAGTAATAGAGGCTGGATGTGAGGCCTGTATGTCTCTCCCAGCAATATAGGCTGGATGTGAGGTCTTTATGTCCCTCCCAGTAATATAGGATGGATGTGAGGTCTGTGTCCGTCCCAGTAGTATAGGCTGGATGTAAGGTCTGTGTGTCTCTTCATGTATTATAGGCTAGATGTGAGGTCTGTGTTTCTCACCCAGTAATATAGGCTGTATGTGAGGTCTGTGTCTCACAGTAATATAGGCTGGATGTGAGGTCTGTGTGTCCCTCAGTAATATAGGTTGGATGTGAGGTCTGTGTCTCTCCCAGTAATATAGGCTGGATGTGAGGCCTGTGTGTCTCTCCCAGTAATATAGGCTGGATGTGAGGTCTGTGTGTCTCTCCCAGTAATATAGGCTGGATGTGAGGTCTGTGTGTCTCTCCTAGTAATATAGGCTGGATGTCAGCTCTGTGTGTCTCTCCCAGTAATATAGGCTGGATGTGAGGTCTGTGTGTCTCTCCCAGTAATATAGGCTGGATGTGAGGTCTGTGTGTCTCTTCCAGTAATATAGGCTGGATGTGAGGTCTGTAAGTCTCTCCCAGTAATATAGGCTGGATGTGAGGTCTGTGTGTCTCTCCCAGTAATATAGGCTGGATGTGAGGTCTGTTTCTCTCCCAGTAATATAGGCTGGATGTGAGGTCTGTGCGCCTCTCCCTGTAATATAGGCTGGATGTGAGCTCTGTGTGTCTCTCCCAGTAATATAGGCTGGATGTGAGGTCTGTGTGTCTCTCCAGTAATATAGGCTGGATGTGAGGTCTGTGTGTGTCTCCCAGTAATATAGGCTGGATGTGAGGTCTGTGTGTCTCTGTTACTGATCAGCAAATGATAAAACCAATAGAAAACAAGATTTTCAAAGCCTCTGGATTTCTTGAGTCTGAGCCTCGTGTAGAAATCCCGGCACCTCCAGCCTCGGCTGCTGTCATTGAGGTTATTAATGGTCGTCCGAGGAAGAAAATCATCAGGATCAGCTGCCGATAGCTCCTGTGTGGTCACCGACCAATGACGTCACCGATGTGCCTGATGGAGACAAGTCCGGAGACGCTGCCACCATGGGAGCGGGTCACAGGAGCTCAAGAAACAGGTGGCCTGGGAATGTGGTGTGGAAGACTCCTCACATATTTTGGAGAAATGGCCGCACCACTGAGTCCACCAACAAGTCAATACAACGCAGAGGTGTTAGTGCTCCTGGAATGAAGACTGGAGGGGTCCGGCTACCGACCATTATGTCACCCCACAAGAGTCCTGAAAGTAGGTCCGGTGTGACGTTCACTTGTGAAGTCACTTCATGGCAATGCTCACGTGGTCTCACCATCGTTAAAGAACGGCGCAGTGATCCGTCTGTGGGCAACTGACATTACACATCACACACTGAGCCTGAGGCGTCAGCGTCCACACAAACCATCCGAAGGCGTCTGCCCCACACTGGGCTACGGGCCGGCATCCGGCTACAGGCCGGCATCCGGCTACAGGCATCCATCAACCTCCCGTCACCGTTCTCAAGGGCAAGCATGGCGCAAAGTGAGACGGCAATGCAGGCTGGAGAGACGTCTGCCTCTTCACAGACAAGTCCGGATTTTCTATTAGATGCAGTTATATCCGGAGATCGGTCTGGAGACCACGTGGGCGACGCCATGAAGAGGCCTCAAGAGCGGGCGTGAAAGTGTCTGAGATGCTGTTTCACCATGTCCCCAGGACACTTGTTTCTCACACTACTGTGAGCTGCTTGTGTGGCCTCATCCTGCTCCCGCAGCATCCCCGGACCGGTCTCCCGCGGCCGCAGCAGCGTCCCGGACCGGTCTCTCCGCGGCCGCAGCGCCCCCGGACCGGTCTCCGCGGCCGCAGGCCCGAGCGCCCCGCGGCCGCAGCGCCCCGACCGTCTCGCGCCGCAGCGCCCCCGGACCGGTCTCCCGCGGCCGCAGCGCCCCCGGACCGGTCTCCCGCGGCCGCAGCGTCCCCCGGACCGGTCTCCCGCGGCCGCAGCGTCTCCGGACCGGTCTCCCGCGGCCGCAGCGTCTCCGGACCGGTCTCCCGGCCGCACGTCTCCGGACGGTCTCCGCGCCGCAGCGTCTCCGGACCGGTCTCCCGCGGCCGCAGCGTCTCCGGACCGGTCTCCCGCGGCCGCAGCGCTCCGGACCGGTCTCCCGCGGCCGCAGCGCCCCGGACCGGTCTCCGCGGCCGCAGCGCCCCGGACCGGTCTCCCGCGGCCGCAGCGCCCCGGACCGGTCTCCCGCGGCCGCAGCGCCTCCGGACCGGTCTCCCCGCTGGGCCGCAGCGTCTCCGGACCGGTCTCCCGCGGCCGCAGCGTCTCCGGACCGGTCTCCCGCGGCCGCAGCGTCTCCGGACCGGTCTCCCGCGGCCGCAGCGTCTCCGGACCGGTCTCCGCGGCCGCAGCGTCTCCGGACCGGTCTCCCGCGGCCGCAGCGTCTCCGGACCGGTCTCCCGCGGCCGCAGCGTCTCCGGACCGGTCTCCCGCGGCCGCAGCGTCTCCGGACCGGTCTCCCGCGGCCGCAGCGTCTCCGGACCGGTCTCCCGCGGCCGCAGCGTCTCCGGACCGGTCTCCGCGCCGCAGCGTCTCCGGACCGGTCTCCCGCGGCCGCAGCGTCTCCGGACCGGTTCCGCGGCCGCAGCGTCTCCGGACCGGTCTCCGCGGCCGCAGCGTCTCCGGACCGGTCTCCCGCGGCCGCAGCGTCTCCGGACCGGTCTCCCGCGGCCGCAGCGTCTCCGGACCGGTCTCCCGCGGCCGCAGCGTCTCCGGACCGGTCTCCATCAAGCACACACGAGCTGCCGGCAGCGGATCCCTATGAATGTACAGCAGAACCTTCCTCAGACGACCATTAATGACCTTAGTGACAGCGGCCGTGGCCGGACAGATGACACTGTGGTGGTCTCCAGGCAGGAGTGATGGATGCTGGGCACATACAGTGGTCTCCAGGCAGGTATGATAGTCACCGGGTACAGACCATGGTTCCCGGTATATACGGTGGTCTCCAGGCATTTCTGACCACACACCGCTCTCCAGCGCATCTCTGGGGCTCTCCGGGCTGTCTGTGTGTGAGGACGCGGCTCTCCGGCCTCACGCTGCGGGCTCTCAGGCTCCGGGGTCGCCCTGCGGGTGGGGGCGGGGCAGGGGCTCAGTATCCGGGGTGATTTTGGGGGATTTTACCTTTTTGTAGCCGCTCCGGCTCCTGCTCCACCTCTTCCACTTCCTCTCCTCCCGCCGCCCACGGAGCATGCGCCGCACTGCGTAATCCTCGTAGCCTGCAGCGCGGAGCATCATGGAAAGGATTTCTGATCACCTAACTATCTACCACCAGATGGCGCAAAGTCAGCACTCAATGTAAGTGCAGTAGAGTACCAACCCTAACCAACCTGCAAGCCACGCCCACACCCACAGGTACGAATCTACAGCCAGAGTGCGCTGTGTTGAACTCCAGAGATGCGCACTCAATATTTGCTGTGCAGAACTGTTTTACAGTGCACATTACATTCTGATCCTGAGTTACATCCTGTATTATACTCCAGAGCTGCACTCACTATTCTGCTGGTGTAGTCACTGTGTACACTACATTCTGATCCTGAGTTACATCCTGTATTATACCCAGAGCTGCACTCACTATTCTGCTGGTGTAGTCACTGTGTACATACATTACATTACTGATCCTGAGTTACATCCTGTATTATACTCCAGAGCTGCACTCACTATTCTGCTGGTGCAGTCACTGTGTACATACATTACATTCTGATCCTGAGTTACATCCTGTATTATACTCCAGAGCTGCACTCACTATTCTGCTGGTGCAGTCACTGTGTACATACATTACATTTCTGATCCTGAGTTACATCCTGTATTATACCCAGAGCTGCACTCACTATTCTGCTGGTGCAGTCACTGTGTACTACATTACATTACTGATCCTGAGTTACATCCTGTATTATATCCCAGAGCTGCACTCACTATTCTGCTGGTGAGTCACTGTGTACATAACATTACTGATCCTGAGTTACATCCTGTATTATACCCAGAGCTGCACTCACTATTCTGCTGGTGAGCAGTGTACATACATCTGTGATTATGATACTCCAGAGCTGCACTCACTATTCTGCTGGTGCAGTCACTGTGTACATACATTACTGATCCTGAGTTACATCTGTATTATACTCCAGAGCTGCACTCACTATTCGCGTGCAGTCACTGTGTACATTACTACTGATCCCGAGTACATCCTGTATTACATTAACTTGATCACTGGTAATCATTTACTACCGATCCTGTAGCTCTTTTATTATAAAAAATATAAACAATACATACCATAATACATTTCTAACTGTACATAAATGAACATTGCTAAGATAAATAACAGAAACAAAAGAAACCAGCTTCAAAACAAAATTAAACCAAAAAGTCCAGAGTCCTTAGTCCTTTCTCTCCTTCAGAACTATTGCAGCTCCAAAGGACCCCCAGCAGGGACATTATCATTAAACAAATTAAATTAAATATAAGACATAAAAGAAACATGCACACACACTCACACTGACACACAATCACGCACCTCCCCAAAAAAAAGAAAAAAGGCCTCACCTGGCCATACATACAACACAACCTATATATAAACGCTACTATATACACTACTATATACACTAAGATATGGAATTTTTTTTTTTTTTTTAATTAATTTTTTTTTTTCTTTTTTTTTTTAATTTTTTTTTTTTTTTTTTTTCCCCACCACACCACAGGTCCATGAGTTCATGCCCTTTTCACAGCAAACTTGATGGGTCCATGAAAGTTTATGCCCTTAGAAAATTTTTCGGGTCCACGGCAGGTTCCATGCCCTCCCCCACACAAACACCCCCACCCAACCTAAACTATACCCCCCCAAACATATAACTATTTACACTTATATACAAAACATTACATTAACAGACCTACCACACAAAACACTACATTACATTACATTACCCACATTACATTACATTAACCACACTTTGCTTAAACCACAACATTATAAACATTTACACTGTACACTGACCACATAACTTGCAAGGCCCAAGTTCAGCGCCTGCAAGCCCAATATCCATTATTTCCTGAATTTACAAAACAAAAAGCTAAATGTGCCACACACCAGCCCACCACCGGGAAACTGGAGTCCTAAGAGGCCCCGTCCCTAACCACCAACACACGCACCCTGTCCCTCACCAACTAAATCTGCCCCTAAAAGAAAAGAAACTGACCCTAACTATCCCTACCTGCCCCTACCTATCCCTACTCTACCTAGCTTATCAAAACTAACTATCTAGCTACCCCTAAACTGGCCCTCCCTGTCCCTATCTGACCCTACTTTTCTCTCCCTCAACACCCACACCACCTTATCTTACCCTACCAACAATCTCACACAGACCAGCTCTCCCTAAGGCACGTTAAAGGAGAAACCCCTCCAAAGCCAAGAGGCCCTCCTCGCGCCCAGCCTCTCGAACTCCAAAGAGCGCACCTTCCCCAGGTCACCCAAGATGTTTCTAAGCACCTCATCCTGGGGGAGGACTTTCCGCTGCGTGGAAACTAAACACCGTGCACTCCAAGTGTGGAACCTAATGACTACACTAACCAGGAATAAAGTGCTCCGTTCTCGGCCACCCAGGGATCTGAATGCCCCATAAGCCCACTCCGAATAAGAAAGGGACGCCAGCCGAGGCCAGCCTATGGAAGCACCCACCCTGTTGTAGACCCCTGTATTAAAGGGACACCGAAGGAGGAAATGCTCCATGCTTTCCAACATGTCGCCACACTCCTCACGGGGACAACCCCGATCATCGGAGCTCCTGCACTTCAGGTTGTCCCTTACATACAGCCTCCCATGGAAGCAGCGCCAGGCCAAGTCCCAAAACTTCAAGGGGATCCGCTTGGAATTTAATAACCCAAGCCCAACCTCCAGATCCCGGCCTGGGCAATCCTTGAGCACCAGGGACTTCTGGAAATGGGTCAACAGAACCCTGCTGTCAAGGAATTTCCTCGACATGGTCCTGATTTCCCACATTCCCAGACCCCACCGGCGGATCACCTTCAGAACCGGGGTAGCATAAGCCGGGAGATGTCCGTGCGGTGTGCGCAGGTCCTTCACCTGCCCTCCTGTCTCCCATTCCTGGAAGAAAGGCCGAAACCAACCCCTGCAGGAGAATACCCACGGAGGAGCCCTCTCTAAATAGAGGTTGGCAACATTGATCTTAAGAAAGGTGTTTATCAGAAACACCACCGGGTTGACCATACCCAACCCACCTAGTCTCCTCGTGCGGTACGTGACCTCTCTCTTAATTAGGTTAAGCCTGTTCCCCCATAACAGCTGGAAGAAAAGGCTATAGACCCGTGTCCAGAGAGGCTCTGGCAAGACGCAGACACTGCCCAGGTATATTAACAAGGGAAGCAGAAAGCCTTTGGCCAAGTTGACCCTTTCCCTCAGGGTTAAAGACCAACCCTTCCACTGGTCCACCTTTTGGGCGGCGATCTTAAGTTTGCCCTCCCAATTTTGCTGGGGGTAGTCCCCGGGGCCAAATTCGATGCCTAGGATTTTGGCGGAGGTCTGGGGCCCTGGAAGGGTGTCCGGGAGATCAAAACTAGGATCTCCCCCTCCCAGCCAGAGACTTTCGCACTTTTCCCGGTTGATCATGGACCCGGACGCCTCCGAGTAGCGTTCGACCTCAGACATGACCCAATCCGCCTCCTCTCTCGAGGACACAAAGAGGGAGACGTCGTCAGCGTACGCTACCACCCTCAGAGTGGCCCCCGGCTCCGCCCGGTCCATCCCGACTCTCACCAACGGTCCACGATCTACCCTCCTCAAGAAGGGATCGATCGCGAACACGTATAAAAGTGGGCTCAGAGGACAACCCTGGCGGACCCCGGAACTCACCTCAAAAGGGTGACCAACCCAACCGTTCACGAGTGGAAAAGTCTCAGCCCCCTGGTATAAGGTCTCTAACCAATTTACAAACCTCCCAGGCAGACCGTACCTCAAAAGGACAGACCAGAGGTACTCGTGATTCACCCGGTCAAAGGCCTTTGCTTGATCTAAGGACAGCAAGTACCCCTTCCAGTGGCCCGCCCTGCCCTGCTCCACTGCCTCTCGGACACCGAGCACAGCACTAAAAGTACTGCGGCCTGGAACAGAGCAGTGCTGAGCCCCGAAAGGAGCTGGGGTGCAAACTTCACCAGCCGATTAAACAGCACCTTTGCCAGAACCTTCCGGTCCACATTGAGAAGCGCTATGGGACGCCAGTTCTCAATACGGGACGAGTCCTTACCCTTTGATAGGATAATCAGGGCTGACCTCCTCATTGAGCTGGGAAGAGCACCCGAGGAAAGGCACTCATTAAACACCTCAGTCAAGAGGGGGACCAAGGAGTCCCTAAAGGCCTTGTAAAACTCGGATGTTAAGCCATCCGGACCTGGCGATTTTTTGGGCCGAAGCCCATCAATGGCCAGTCTCACTTCCTCTTCCCTGATTGCCTCTACCAAAACATCAAGAGAGGGGTCATCTCCTGGCTCAGGAATGGTCTCAGCCAGGAAAGCCGACATCCCGTCTCGATCCAGATCCCTCTTTTCCAAGAGGTGCGAGTAGAAGGATCTGACCACCTCCAGGATCCCTGATTTGGATCGGTTCAGGGAACCCGTACTGTCGATCAGTCCTGTCACCATCTTACAATTCACTGACATCTTACAGTTTCTGTAAGGGTCGGGCGAGCGGTACCTCCCGAAATCCCTCTCAAAAACCAAAGATGTGTGCCTATCATACTGACACCTCTTGAGCAAAGACTTCACCCTGGAGATCTCCTCACGGTCACCACCAGTCGAGACGAGCTGCTCAAGTTTCCTCCTCAAAGCCTGATACAAGCGGTGCCTGTTCAGACTCCTGAGGCTCGAGAGCTGACGGAAGAACCCCGCCACCCTCTCTTTGAAGATCTCCCACCACTCAGACTTACTGCTACAGAGATCCAAAAGCGGTACCTGGCTCTGAAGAAATTCCTCAAAGGACTGTCTCACTTCCGCTTCTTCCAACAGGGATGAATTCAGCTTCCACAGCCCTCTTCCCATCCGGGGCGTCTCTGTAACATTCAGAGAAAAGAAAATTAAACAGTGATCGGAGAATTCCACCTCAACGGCGGACACTGCAGAAAAGATGGCATCCTCCTTCAAAAAAAACCTATCTATCCTAGACCTACAGCTACCTCTATGAAAGGTGAAACCCCCGTGACCTGGGGTGTGCCGGATGTGGACATCCACCAGGCGAGCTTCGCTAGCTATACTATTTAATGCTGTACTATCGTAAGCCAGGTGGCCTCCGGGGCCCCCCCTATCACGGGATCTCGTAATGGTGTTAAAATCCCCACCGAAGACCACCTGCCGGCTCGTAAAAAGAAAGGGCTTGATCTTCATGAAGAGACATTTGCGGTCCCACTTGGATTGTGGACCATAGATGTTTATGAGCCGAAGCTCCTGTCCCCTCATGAAAACGTCTAAGACCAGGCACCTCCCCATTTCTATCTCAATAACCCGTCGGCATTCCACCTCCGCGGTCTTAAAAAGGACCGCCACCCCGCTATACGGCTCGGCCGCAAGAGACCAGTATGAGGGCCCACACCTCCACTCCCTCCTGGCTTTATGGATGGCCCCCATGTCTGTTAGTCGGGTCTCTTGCAAAAACAAAATTTCAGCCTCAAATCGGGTGAAAAAATCAAAGGCCGCAAATCTGGCCGCATCTGACTTAATACTGGCGACATTAATGGACGCCAGAGTCAACGGGGTGAGTTCCGCCATCATGGGTGATTGGGTTAGATGGCCTTCTTCTTCCCACCCCGTCTTTCCCATCTTTCCCCTCCGAAGAGGGGTCTGATCCCTTCCGTTTTAGGGAAGACGAGGTATCCATCCCCATGGTCTCCTTGCCTCCGGGCTCCAGGTCTGCCCCCCCCCAGAGGAAACAGCGTCCCTGGGGGACAGACTCCGCCATCCCCTGAAAGCCCCCCAGATGGCGCCCCCGGCCCCTCGCCCCCGACCTCCGTCCCAGCAGGGTCGTCGAGGGCTTGGTACCGGTTGGAGAGGGCGATCAGAGGGGAGCCGGTGAGCCCTTCCGTTGGCATACTTACGGTCGGGGGAGGAGGTTTGGAAGGCTTAACCACCTTCTTCTTCCTCCTTCCGGTACGCTTTTTATCACCCTTCTCTACTGTAGGCTGATCCGTGACCTCCTCATCCACACTTTCATACTGGGAGGAGTTGTCGGAGTCAGCCAGGTTTTCCTCCCTCTCCAACCTCCTGATCTCCTCGCATACCTCTTCCTCCCCCGGGGCCTCAGAGACACCGGCCACCGGCCTAGAGGGGAGGGCAGGCATCACCCCAGTTGCCTGAGGCTCTCCCCGCCCCTCACCCCCGTGGCGATTTTCCTGTCTCCTCTGGTAAGAGGGACCTCTATTGGCCTTGTCCTTCCTCACTGGCCCCTTAGCCCCTCTCCCGCCACCACCACCTGCCACAGCAGAGGTCGCGCCGCCAGGGGTTGCCCCCTCACGGTCTCCCCCCACCGGGCCTGCAGCGGCATTGGTAAAGGAGCGAGGGCAGCGGCTATACGGGTGACCTAGGTCACCACACAGGTGGCACCGAATGTCCTTGCAAGATGCGGCGAGATGACCTACCCCACCACACAAGGCACATTTCTGCACCTTGCAGCTTGCGCTGAAGTGGCGGGGATCACCGCACTTGTGGCAGACCTTCGGCTGCCCCTGGTAGAAGACCAGGATCCTGTCCCTCCCTAGGAACGCCGAGGAAGGGATGTGGGTGACGGTACCCCCTGAGACCTTCAACTTCATCATGAAGGTCCAGCCCCCCGACCAGATACCGAACTCGTCCCGATTTTTTTTGGGGACGTCCGTGACTTCCCCATAACGGGAAAGCCACGTCATGATGTCAACGCCGGAGAGTGACTCGTTACAAGTCACCACGGTCACTCTCTTAACGGCATTTTGGCGAGACAACGCCTGTACGGCGAAGCCTCGCCATCCGGGCTCCCCCTTTACCAGCTCGTAATTAGACCAGAAGAGCTCTAGCCCCTCCGGCCGAACGAAACTGATGTCGAAGAATAGGGTGGCCGAGGGATGGATCAGGGCAAAGATGTCCATCGCCCTGAAGCCCATCTTCAGGAGGAGCTCCACCACCCTACTCCTGGGTGGGCAAGCTTCACCGCCCCTCCAGCGAAGACGGACCACATTCCTCCTGGCCGGCCCTTGCCCGGCTGTCGGGAGGGACCAAATGGTTTCCCCCTCCTTCTATCTTGGAAGGTGGCCAGGCCATGTCTCTCCAACCAGAAAGACAAGTCCACCTCTCTTCCCTCTACATTGACCGACCGCTCTCCTTTTTTAAGAGCCTCCAGAAAACGGCGGTGCAAGGAGACCCCCCGAGAACCCCCCGGAGCCCCAGCCACAACCCCCGCAAAAGAACGGGGTCTCACTGCTGGGGGGCCAGATGGGCCAGCCCCTCCCTCACCAACACTTACTCCCTCCGCATTCACTCCCACATCCACATCCACGTCACTCATGTCACTCACCTCACTCATACCATTCACCTCAGCCAATTCATCAGAATTTTCAATATTATTTTCCTTGCTGTTTCGTTTTTTACCTGCTGGGGGCCCTGGCTGATTGGTGCTCTGCCCCGTATTGTTTTTGCCCAGGAGTACTGCCGCCCCTTTACGAGCCGCAGAACAGAGCCCACCTAGTAAGCTCTGCCTGGGCTCAGGAGCAGCAGCACTTCCTGAGCTCTCTGGCTCCATTTTTTTTTTTTCTGTTGTTACATTTGGGGCAGGGACAGGCTCTGCCTCTGCACCCTGCCCCCCACTGGAAACCTGTGCTGGCTTCCTTTCTTGGGGCACCGGAGCCCCTGCACCACCAGATGGAGGTAAGCGGGCCGAGGACCCCGGCAACCCCTTGCCAGCTCTCTCGGGCATTGTTTTGGGTGGGACAGAAGGCAGCGGGCCCGCCGAGGCCACGCCCCCCCCGCTGGTCACGGCAATGGCGGGTAGAGCGAAAGTCCGAAAGGCCACGCTCCCCCCGCCAGCCGTGAGCACAGCGAGCGGAGCTGCGGCCGCCGAGGCTACGCCCCCACCGCCAGCCGCAGTCATAGCGGGTGAGGCAGCAGCCCGCAAGGCTACGCCCCCCCCGCCAGACGCGACAATAGCGGGTGGACAGCGGCTGAGGAGGACACGCCCCCCTCACAGGCCACCACCGCCTTCTTGTACCCACCACTCGCTTTTGGCAAGGTCGGCCACTCCCCCTCGGCGCCCAGCGGCGGCGGGGCCCCCGGCGCGGACCCCTTATTGGATCGACGCGCAGAGGACCCCGACCCTGCCGCGGACACCGGCAGGGGAGCGACCAACAGCTTGCACTTTTTAACTTGCTGCCTTACGGCAGACTCCGCGCCCTTTCTTGGTCTCTGGACCCCCAAAAATGATCCAGTCTGAGCGGATCCGCGTGTGGGGGGCCCAGAGACCCCAGCTCTCGCCGCCAGAGATGCGGCCCTGGCTGTACCGACTCCAGGTGCCGGGCCAGCCCCCGCTGCCACAGAGGACTGGGCCCGAGCACCACCACCATCAACAACACCGGCATCGACACTCTCCATATCGCTGCCTGAGTCCGAGCTGCCACCACCAGACATGGCACCCAGACCCGGGCAGACTCTTCTCTCCCCGCTCCCTTGCTGCGGACCCACCACAGGGCCCGAGCCGGGGTGGGTAGCGGGTTCCACACAACGGGACAGGGGGGCCCCAGGAAGGGGAGCATAGACAAATTTGTCTATGGTGGTGACTCTGGCTTTTTTTTTTTCTTTTCTTCCCCTTCCCGGTTGCCCCATCCTCGCAGATCTCATCCCCAAACAACAGCTCTCCAAACCGTGCTGGGGACTCGATCTGCCGCACTTGTTGCAGGATGAGGCAGCCCCCTCACTGCTGATACCACTCCCTCCATCCTCCCCCTCGCTCCCACTTTCCTCCGAATTACTGGAGTCCGGTGGGAGGGCCACTTGCTCGGGGGCTATCCCGCTGCATGATACCTGGGCGTTTACACTCACCAGGTCTTCAGGTGGGACTGGCGCAGATACCTCACAGCCGCCATTTTCCTCCTTCTCCTCCTCCACCTGGCTGGCGCCTCCTGACCCCCCAGGAGAACCACCGGTCAGGGCCCTGAACCGGTCATCGTTTTTGAGCTTCTCCTCGAAAGGGCCGCTCCCAGCCAGGATCTCTGCCCTCCGGTTTTCCAGATCTGTAATTGACCCCTTCAGCCTCTGCACCGTGGCGGTGACCTCTGCTCTCCTTGAGGCAGGGAGCTTGTTCTTCGCCATGATGCGTGCTCCCTTCAACTCCTCCCGGAGTCTCCTTAGCTGTTTGGCGGCCTCCTCGTATTCGCAGAGGTGCGCGTGGATGCGGGAGCCATAGGTGGTGACAGGCTCCCCCGCTGCCTTGGAGCCCCAGATGTTGGGGGGCTCCACCACCGCACCTCCGCTGGCCGCCTCTCCTACTCCTCCTCCGGAAGGAGTAACCACCACGGTCCCAGCCTCGGGGGTCTTGGTTCCTGGGGTCTTGCGGCCCCCCGAGGGCTTTTTCCTCGCCATCTCCCCTGGGACCGGCTAGATGGTATGGCCTCCTGCTGGTATGTGAGGCCTCCCACCCCCAGCCGCCTTGCTGGAGGGTGGGAGCCGGCGCACGGTCCCAGGGATAAGTGTCTCTCTGTGGGAAGGCAGGCAGGTGGACCAGGGAAAAAAAAATCCTTCCTTTGCAGAGATCTTTCCAAGCAGCTGCAGACACCGAGCACACGTCAAGCTCGCCTTCCTGGATGGTCCAGAGCTGCAGCACTATTCTGCGGTGCAGTCACTGGTACATACATTACTGATCCCTGGTTACATCCTGTATATACTCCAGAGCTGCACTCACTATTCTGCTGGTGCAGTCACTGTGTACATACATTACATACTGATCCTGAGTTACATCCTGTATTATACTCCAGAGCTGCACTCACTATTCTGCTGGTGCAGTCACTGTGTACATACATACATTACTGATCCTCAGTTACATCCTGTATTATACTCCAGAGCTGCACTCACTATTCTGCTGGTGCAGTCACTGTGTACATACATTACATTACTGATCCTGAGTTACATCCTGTATTATACCCAGAGCTGCACTCACTATTCTGCTGGTGCAGTCACTGTGTACATACATTACATACTGGTCCTGAGTTACATCCTGTATTATACTCCAGAGCTGCACTCACTATTCTGCTGGTGCAGTCACTGTGTACATACATTACATTACTGATCCTCAGTTACATCCTGTATTATACTCCAGAGCTGCACTCACTATTCTGCTGGTGCAGTCACTGTGTACATACATTACATTACTGATCCTAGTTACATCCTGTATTATACTCCAGAGCTGCACTCACTATTCTGCTGGTGCAGTCACTGTGTATATACATTACATTACTGATCCTGAGTTACATCCTGTATTATACCCCAGAGCTGCACTCACTATTCTGCTGGTGCAGTCACTGTGTACATACATTACATACTGATCCTGAGTTACATCCTGTATTATACTCCAGAGCTGCACTCACTATTCTGCTGGTGCAGTCACTGTGTACATACATTACATACTGATCCTGAGTTACATCCTGTATTATACCCCAGAGCTGCACTCACTATTCTGCTGGTGCAGTCACTGTGTACATACATTACATTACTGATCCTGAGTTACATCCTGTATTATACTCCAGAGCTGCACTCACTATTCTGCTGGTGCAGTCACTGTGTACATACATTACATTACTGATCCTGAGTTACATCCTGTATTATACCCAGAGCTGCACTCACTATTCTGCTGGTGCAGTCACTGTGTACATACATTACATTACTGATCCTGAGTTACATCCTGTATTATACTCCAGAGCTGCACTCACTATTCTGCTGGTGCAGTCACTGTGTACATACATTACATACTGATCCTGAGTTACATCCTGTATTATACCCAGAGCTGCACTCACTATTCTGCTGGTGCAGTCACTGTGTACATACATTACATTACTGATCCTGAGTTACATCCTGTATTATACCCCAGAGCTGCACTCACTATTCTGCTGGTGCAGTCACTGTGTACATACATTACATTACTGATCCTGAGTTACATCCTGTATTATACTCCAGAGCTGCACTCACTATTCTGCTGGTGCAGTCACTGTGTACATACATTACATTACTGATCCTGAGTTACCACCTGTATTATACTCCAGAGCTGCACTCACTATTCTGCTGGTGCAGTCACTGTGTACATACATTACATTACTGATCCTGAGTTACATCCTGTATTATACCCCAGAGCTGCACTCACTATTCTGCTGGTGTAGTCACTGTGTACATACATTACATTACTGATCCTGAGTTACATCCTGTATTATCCCAGAGCTGCACTCACTATTCTGCTGGTGCAGTCACTGTGTACATACATTACATTACTGATCCTGAGTTACATCCTGTATTATACCCCAGAGCTGCACTCACTATTCTGCTGGTGCAGTCACTGTGTACATACAGTACATTCATTACTGATCCTGAGTTACATCCTGTATTATACTCCAGAGCTGCACTCACTATTCTGCTGGTGCAGTCACTGTGTACATACATTACATTACTGATCCTGAGTTACATCCTGTATTATACCCCAGAGCTGCACTCACTATTCTGCTGGTGCAGTCACTGTGTACATACATTACATTACTGATCCTGAGTTACATCCTGTATTATACTCCAGAGCTGCACTCACTATTCTGCTGGTGCAGTCACTGTGTACATACAGTACATTCATTACTGATCCTGAGTTACATCCTGTATTATACTCCAGAGCTGCACTCACTATTCTGCTGGTGCAGTCACTGTGTACATACAGTACATTCATTACTGATCCTGAGTTACATCCTGTATCTCTTTTATTATAAAAAAAAAAAAAAAATACAAAACTAAACTTACAGACAAACTCAATAACAAAAACATTATCCATAAATCCCAAAAGTCCAATGTCCAACAGATATATAGAAACAAAAATGTTTCTCCATTTCATTAACACCCCCGGCAAGGGAAGCTATATCCTTTTTTTTTTCCCCTCATACACTCATACCCATGCATTCACCTCTAGAAAAAAAAACAAAATTCAGCCAACTGCCCTAAAGAAAGTAAATAGGCCACCTGGCCAAAATTAATGATACAATCTTCATATACATATATATACACATGTACTATACATATATATACACACATACTATACCTCGTATATACATTTTTTTTTTTTTTTAATTTTTAAATTTTTATTATTTTTTTTTTATTATTTTTCCTAAACTAAACCACCACCATTCCCCCAAAGGTCCCACGAAAGTTTGTGGCCTATCACACCAGGTCCCACGAAAGTTTGTGGCCTTTCTTACACAGCAAATCTTCTTGGCATCCCGCCGGACGTCCATTCTCCAAAACCCATCCCCCCTCCCCCCAAGAAACCCCCACCCCACCTAAACTAAATCCCCCTACAAGCATTATAGTACACATACAACATATATATACAGTATATATACACAACCTTATAATAACATATATCAATAATAACACCTATCAATAATAACACCTATCAATAATAACCACTACACACCTTAACCATGACCAAAGAACAGGCCCAAGTTCAATGCTTGCAAGCCCTATACCCAGGTTACCAATTCCAAAACAAAAATCTATGAGTGAGGGTTACAGCCCACCACCAGGAACTGGAGACCATAGAGGCTCTCACCCTAATCTACCGCACATCACCCTGACCCTCCCTAACAACACAAAAGAGAAAATCCTGTCCCTATAGCCCTACCAACCTCTCCCTACCTGCCCCTACCTGTCCCTCACTGACCCTCACTACCAACCTAATACTAACTACCTGTCCCTAAAGACTGTCCCTATCTGTCCCTCCCTGTCCCTACACATCTATCTGACCCTACAAAATAAAGATAAAAGGATTAAGAATACTAAAGGGTATGCCACACTGAACAATATCGCTAACGGGATCGCTAAAAAACGTCACTATTTAGCGATCCTGTTAGCGATGTTGTTCAGTGCGGCAGCTTCCAGCGACGAGCTTCCTGCTGTGATCTCGCTCGTCGCTGGAATCGTTCCGGACCCTATTTTCTCGTCGGCGCTCCCGCTGGGTAAGTATTAATCGCTGTGTGGCACCTTTTCTTAGCGATTTAGCGGTACTTTTGTACCGCTAAAGTCGTTAAGAAGATCGCTAACGGCGATAGCGTCGTTAACTATATCGCTAAATGTGGCCGCATTTAGCGATATAGAAACAATCCCGCTAGCGATCGCATTAGTATGCGTCGTTATCGTGATCGCTAGCGGGATTGTTTAGTGTGGCAGTACCTTAACTCAGCCCTATCACAGGCACACAGAACTTAACTCACCCTAGGGCACATTAAAGGAGAAACCCCTCCATAGGAGAGAGGCCCTCCCTGCACCCAGCCTCTCAAACTCCAGGGAGCGCACTTTTGCCAGGTCACCCAGGATGTTCCTAATCACCTCTTCCCTGGGGAGGACTTTCCGCTGAGTAGACACTAGACACCGTGCATTCCACGTGCAGAACCTAGTTACTAAACTAACTAAGAAAACAGTGCCCCGATCTCGGCCACCAAGGGACCTGAATGCCCCATAGGCCCACTCCGCATAGGAGAGGCTTGCCAGCCTGGGCCAGCCAATGGAAGCACCCACCCTGCTGTAGACCTCTGTATTAAAAGGACACCGAAGCAGGAAGTGCTCCATGCTTTCAAGCATGCCACCACACTCCTCGCGGGGACAATCCCGGTCATCAGAGCTCCTGCACTTCAGGTTGTCCCTCACATACAGCTTCCCATGGAAGCAGCGCCAAGCCAAGTCCCAAAACTTCAAGGGGATCCGCTTAGAGTTCAATAACCCGAGCCCCACCTCCAGATCCCGGCTTGGGCAATCCCTGAGCGCCAGGGGCTTCTGAAAGTGGGTCAACAGGACCCTATTGTCAAGAAACCTTCTTGACATGGTCCTGATCTCCCACACTCCCAGACCCCACCGACGGATCACCTTCAGAACCGGGGTAACGTAAGCCGGAAGATGCCCATGAGGTGTACGAAGGTCCTTCACCTGCCCTCCTGTCTCCCATTCCTGGAAGAAAGGCCGAAACCATCCCCTACAGGAGAATACCCACGGAGGAGCCCTCTCTGACCAGAGGTTGGCGATGTTTGCCTTAAGAAAGGTGTTTACTAGAAACACCACTGGGTTGACCATACCCAACCCTCCTAGTCTCCTCGTGCGGTACGTGACCTCCCTCTTGATTAGGTTCAGCCTGTTTCCCCATAATAATTGGAAAAACAGGCTGTAGACCCGTGTCCAAAGAGGCTCTGGCAAGATGCAGACACTGCCCAGATATATTAGCAAAGGAAGCAAATAGCCCTTGGCAAGACTAACCCTTTCCCTTAGGGTCAAGGACCAACCCTTCCACTGATCCACCTTCTGGGCGGCAATCTTAAGTCTGCCCTCCCAGTTTTGCTGGGGATAGTCCCCCGGGCCGAAACTGATGCCTAATATTTTTGCTGTGGCCTGAGGCCCTGGAAGGGTGTCCGGGAGATCAAAGCTTGGATCTCCCCCTCCCAGCCAGAGACTCTCACACTTGTCCCGGTTGATCATGGACCCGGATGCCACTGAGTAGCGTTCAACCTCAGACATCACCCAATCTGCCTCCTCTCTCGAGGATACAAAAAGGGAAACGTCGTCAGCGTACGCCACTACCCTCAAGGCGGCCTCTGGCTCCACCTGGTCCATCCCGACTCCCACCAACGGTCCGCGCTCCACCCTCCTTAAAAGGGGGTCGATCGCGAACACGTATAACAATGGGCTCAGAGGACAGCCCTGGCGGACACCAGACCTCACCTCAAAAGGGTGTCCGACCCAACCGTTCACAAGCGGAAAAGTCTCTGCCCCATTGTATAAAACTCTTAACCAATCAACAAACCTCCCAGGCAGACCATACCTCAGAAGGACGGACCAGAGGTACTCATGGTTAACCCGGTCAAAGGCCTTTGCCTGGTCTAAGGACAGCAAGTACCCCTTCCAGTGACCTGCCCTGCCCTGCTCCACTGCCTCTCGGACACCGAGCACAGCACTAAATGTACTGCGGCCTGGAACAGAGCGGTGCTGGGCCCCTGAAAGGAGCCGGGGTGCAAACTTCACCAACCGATTAAAAAACACCTTTGCCAGAACCTTTCGGTCCGTATTGAGAAGCGCTATGGGACGCCAATTCTCAATACGGGACGAGTCTTTACCCTTTGACAGGATAATCAGGGCTGACTTCCTCATTGAACTGGGCAGAGTGTCCGAGGAGAGGCACTCATTAAACACCTCAGTCAAGAGGGGGACCAAAGAGTCCCGAAAAGTCTTGTAGAACTCGGATGTTAAGCCATCCGGACCAGGCGACTTTTTGGGCCGTAGCCCATCAATCGCCCGTCTCACTTCCTCTTCCCTGATTGCTTCTGCCAAAACATGAAGAGAGGGGTCATCCCCCGGCTCAGGGTTGGTTTCAGCCAGGAAAGCCGACATCTCATCCCGATCAGGATCCCTCCTCCCCAAGAGGTGCGAGTAGAAGGATCTGACCACCTCCAGGATCCCTGATTTGGATCTGTTCAGGGACCCCGTACTGTCGATCAGTCCTGTCACCATCTTACAATTCACTGACAACCTGCAGTTTCTGTAAGGGTCGGGCGAGCGGTACCTCCCGAAATCCCTCTCAAAAACCAAGGATGTGTGCCTATCGTACTGGCACCCCTTGAGCAAGGTCTTCACCCTGGAGATTTCCTCTCGGTCCCCTCCAGTCGAGACGAGCTGCTCGAGTTTCCTCCCCAGCTGCCGATACAGGCGGTACCTGTTCAGGCCCCTGAGGCTCGAGAGCTGACGGAAGAACCTTGCGACCCTTCTTTTGAAGATCTCCCACCACTCAGACTTACTATTACAAAGACCCAAGAGAGGTACCTGGCTCTGAAGAAATTCCTCAAAGGACTGTCTTACTTCCGTTTCTTCCAGAAGGGACGAATTCAGCTTCCATAGGCCTCTCCCCATCCGGGGAGTCTCTGTAACATTCAAAGTAAAGAAAATTAAACAGTGATCGGAGAACTCCACCTCAACAGCGGACACTGCAGAAGAGACGGCTTCCTCCTTTAAAAAAAACCTATCTATCCTAGACCTACTGCTTCCCCTATAAAAGGTGAAACCCTCGTGACCTGGGGTGTGCCGGATGTGGACATCCACCAGGCGAGCTTCGCTTACTATGCTATTCAAGGCTATGCTATCATAAGTCAGCCGGTCTCGGGGGCCTCCCTATCACGGAGTCTGGTTATAGCATTAAAGTCCCCACCGAAGACCACCTGCCGGCTTGTAAAACGATAGGGCTTGATCCTCAGGAAGAGACATTTACGGTCCCACTTAGATTGCGGGCCATAGATATTGATGAGCCGAAGCTCCTGTCCCCTCATGAAGACGTCAAGGACCAAACATCTCCCCATTTCTACCTCGATCACCCGTCTGCATTCCACCTCCGCGGTCTTAAAAAGGACCGCTACCCCGCTATACGGCTCGGCCGCAAGAGACCAGTATGAGGGCCCACACCTCCATTCCCTCTTTGCTTTGTGGATGGACCCTAGGTCCGTTAGTCTGGTCTCCTGCAAAAATAAAATATCAGCCTCAACCCGGGTGAAAAAATCAAAGGCCGTAAATCTAGCCGTATCCGACTTTATGCTGGCGACATTAATCGACGCCAGAGTCAACGGGGTAGGTTCCGCCATCATGGGTGATTGAGTTAGATGGCCTGTTTTTTAACCGTACCCCCAGATTTCCTCTCCCCCTCTGAGGAGGAACCCGACTCACCCCTCCTTTTTAAAGACACCGAGGTGTCCATATCTTCTTTAACAACAGTGGACACCTCCTTCCCAGCACTAGATTCCTCGCCCCTGGACCCCGAGGTAGTCCCCCGCCAGAGGAGTGTGAATCCCCCGGAGGACGGACCTCGCCACTCCCTGAAGGCACCCCAGATGTTGCATCCGGCCCCTCACCCCCGACCTCCGACACAGCAGAGTCATCGAGGGCTTGGAACCGATTGGAGAGGGGGATCAGAGGTGAGCCGTGAGCCCTTCCGTAGGCACCCTAGCGGTCAGGGGGGGGCATTAGATTTTTTAGCCTTGTTCTTCTTCTTCCGCCTCTTACCGGTACGATTGTCACCCGTTTTTTTAGGCTGCTCCACCACCTCTTCATCCACACTTTCATACTGGGAAGAGTTATCAGAAGCAGCCACCTCCCTCTCCATCCTCCGGATCTCCTCGCTCACCGCCTTCTCCCCCAGGGCCTCAGAGGCTTCGGCTGCCGCCTCCAGGGTGGGGGCAGTCATCACCCCAGTTGCCTGAAGCTTATCCTGCCCCCTGCCCTTACGGTGCCTCACCTGTTGCCACTGGTGGGCAGATGTACCAGCCTCGCCTTTCCTCACTGACCCCTCAGCTCCCCTCACGCCTCCACCCCCAGCCCCAGCAGAAGTTGCACCACCGGGGACCCCCCCATGGCTCTCCCCCGCTGGGCCAGAGATGGTGCCGGAAAAGGAGCGGGGGCAGCGGCTATATGGGTGACCTAGGTCACCACACAGGTGACACCTAATGTCACCACAGGCCGCGGCAAGATGACCTACCCCGCCACACAAGGCACACTTCTGCACCTTGCAGCCTGCGCTGAAGTGGCGGGGATCACCGCACCTGTGGCAGACCTTCGGTTGCCCCTGGTAGAAGATCTGGATTCTGTCCCTCCCCAGAAATGCTGAGGAGGGGATGTGGGTGACCGTACCTCCTGAAACCTTCAACTTTACCATGAAGGTCCAGCCCCCTGACCAAATGCCAAACTCGTCCCTATTTTTCTTAGGGACGTCCGTGACTTCCCCATAACGGGAAAGCCACGTCATGATGTCGACCCCAGAGAGTGACTCGTTACTTGTCAGAACGGTCACCCTCTTTACACTATTTTGGCGAGACACCGCCTGTACGGCAAAGTCTCGCCAGATGGGCTCCCCCTTTGCCAGTTCGAAATTCGACCAGAAAAGCTCTAGGCCCTCTGGCCGAACAAAACTGACATCGAAGAAGGAGGTGCCAAACGGATGAATCAGGGCAAAGATGTCCGTCGCCCTGAAGTCCATCTTCAGAAGGAGCTCCACAACCCTCGCTCTTGGCGGGCACGTTTCACTGCCCCTCCACTGAAGACGGACCACATTCCGCCTGGCCACCCCCTGCCCGGCTGTCGGGAGGGACCAAACCGTTTCCCCCTCCCTTTTATCTTGGAAGGCAGCCAGGCCGTATCTATCCAGCCAAAAGGCCAAGTCCACCTCTCTTCCCTCTACATTGATCGTCCGTTCTCCCTTTTTGAGGGCCTCCAGGAAACGGCGCCGCAAGACGCCATCCTTGAGGTCCAGAGGCGAGGAAACCCCTTGACCAGACCCTGAGGCTCCAGTCACCACCCCCGAATAACTCAGAGGACCGGCGGCTGGGGGGGCAGATGGACTGGCCCCCTCCCCCTCCTTCCAGAACCATCAGACACCCCATTCACACTTACCACCCCATTCACACTTGCCACTTTAGCCACACTGCCACCCGCATCCTCAACCGCAGACACTTCCATACACACACCCTCCTCATCCACGCCATCAGTCACCCCACTCTCACTCACATGCACACTGGGGTCAATATTTTGCCTCACTTTTTGGGAACTTACAGATTTTACCGTTTCCACACTGCTACCGCCACCTACTGGTGGCATCTTCCCTGCCGGGGGGTTCTGTCCACACCGTGCTGCTGGCCCTTTAAGACCTGTGCTGCCATTGGGCTTCAGCAGCACTGCCTCCACAGCCTGCACAGAGCTGCCTCCTCTCCCACTGGCAGAGACCAAGCCAGGAGCAGTCCTGCCTCCAGCTCCATCCTGGCTCCTCGCCGGTGCCCCCACTGCAGGTAAGCCCCCAGACTCAGGGGACCCGGCCAGGCATGTGCCCTTGCTGCTGTCTGCTGCAGCTGCAGTCTCTGCTTCACTGCTGATCTTTACCATTTTTTTTCCCTTTTGCTGGGAAGCCACGCCCCCAGCCTCCAGCTTCACAACACTGCCATCCAGAGCTGCACCCACATGAGCGGCGGGTGCCGAGGAGGCCACACCCCCCGAGACCGGCCGCAGCGGGACCCCCGGAGCTGACCCGGAGCCGGGACCACCCCCAGGGGCACCCCCGGCGGTACCAGTCCCCCGGGGCACAGCGCCCCCAACCACCACACCCTGGGCCACAAACAGCTTGGGCACAGTGACTCCGGCGGCCGGCCCCAGGCTAGGCCACTCCCCCTTAGCATCTACCAGCGGCGGGGCCCCCAGCCCAGACTTCACCGCAGACCCCGCCAGGGGAGCCGACCCCATCAGTTGCTTTTTATGAGCCAGCTCTGCCGGAGCCGCAGGCCCCGCCCCCTTCACTTTACTGGGTGCCTGTGTCCCCAGAAGCGATCCAGTAACGGATCCGTAAGTGGGGGACCCAGACACCACAGCGCTCACCGCCGGAGATGCGGTCCCGGCTGCCACTCTCTTGCCCACCACTGGGCCGCCCTCCACACCATGCTCCATATCAGACACGTCACTACCCCCTCCATTACCACAAACAGAGGCGGCGCCCTGCGTGTCATGGCCTGCAATCTCCCCGCTCCCTTGCTGCGGACCCACAACAGAGCCCGAGCCGGGGTGGGTAGCGGGTGCCGCACAGCGGGACCGGGGGGCCCCAGAGAGGTGGACATACACAAACTTCTGGACATAAGATGTTTTCTTTACTTTCTTCTTAGCTTTTCTCTTCATCCCCCTCCTGGTTGCCTCGTCATCGCAGATCTCATCCCCGAACCGCAGCTGGTTAAACCGGACCGGGGACTCGATCTGCCGGATCTGCTGCATGACGAGGCAGCCCCCCTCACTGCTGCTACTACCACCATCCTCATCCTCCCCCTCGCACTCGCTGCCCTCTGAAGAGCCAGAATCTGGCGGGAGAGCCACTTGCTCGGGGGCTATCCCGCTGTGCGACGCCTGGAGATCTCTTACCAGGCCACCAGGTGGTGGGTAGGGCGCGACCTCCTCCTCGCATTCCTCTTCCTCCTCCTCCACCGCCTGGCTGGGGCTCCGTGACCCCTCTGGAGCCCCTCCGGCCATGGCTCTGAACCGGTCGTCATTCTCCAGCTTTTCACGGAAGGGCCCGCTGCCGGCCAGGATCTCGCACCTCCGGGTTGCCAGGTCTTCTATGGCTTTCTGGATCTTTCTGACCGCGGCGGATAGCTCGGCCTTCTTATTGCCGGAGGCCCTGTTGGACCTCTCCTTAGCTACCCTCAACTCCCCCCAGAGGGATCTTAGCTTTCTTGAGGCGTCCTCATACTCACAGAGGTGAGCATGGACACGGGAACCATAGACCACGGTGGATTCCTTTGCCATCTTGGTGCCCCACTTTAGGGGCCCCGCTGCAGCACCCCTACTCGTACTCGGCCTACCTCCGGGGGAAGGAGCCGCCGCGGCCATGGCCTCGGGGGTTCTGCGGGTCCTCATGCTGGATCCTTGGCCAGATCTTGTTATCCTAGCCGGATTGGGATTCCTCCCACCCCCCGCTGGCTTGGACCGGGAGGTGGGAGTCGGGGACCCAATGTGTAGCCCTGGTGTTAGGCACACGCAGTACCCTGGAGAGTGTGTGGCGAGACAGCAGTTTAATGCTAAATATTCATTCACTCAACATATACTAGACACACCCTTAGGGTAGTGGAGTTTACTCTTGAGGGAGTGGTCAAGGTAGTATGTGTTGGAGTGATTTAAGGAGTCTAGTTCCTGTCTTCGGACAGTGAGGACGTCTGGAGTTTAGTTCCTGACTTCAGAGTGAGAAGACGTCTGGAGGGAGGAAGCAGTCCAGATTGCTCTATCACCAGCTTTGGAAAGTGGAGTCTAGTATAGGTGTTTTAATTCACCTTAGCCTAGTCAGAGCTGTACCTCATCAGCATACACTGGAAGGAAAGAAGAAGTTTAGTGCAGAAAGTCTTCAGCATCCTGTCTAAAGGACGGTGTAAGGTTCAGAGACGTGCTCCTGCCTATTGATAACTGAGCATCTGTAACTAACTTCGTAGAAAGGAAAAGAAAGAAGTGACTACTCGACCCTTGGCTAGTGTGAGTGCTTATGTTACCAGCGAGGACAAGGCGAAAGGCACAGTGGTTTATTGGAATAGTGCTTACGGATTGAAGAAGTCCTGCACATTGCTACCGGTCACTGGGGACCGAAGGATCACTATTCGCTTCAAGCATAGTGGTAAGAAAACCAGGAATCTACCGGACCCTAGGTCGCGGCAGACAGCCCCTTATAGTCAGTACGTAACTGGGGTCAGGGGGAGTGAAGACTTTGGAGTCTCTGCAGGACAAAATAAGAATTCAGCTCCTTCACAGGAAGGCCCCTAACACAAAGCTGACTGGGCGGTACAGCTATAGACTAGCTGGAGATTTGAGGGAACTACGCTTCAGGCTGGTTGTACTCGTTGTATTGGAAGTAAAGGAGGCCCCTAACTTGTCCAGCTGCTGTCTCAAGATACACTCTCCTTGGATCAGCCTCCCTGGGACCTGCCTGAACATCTTTCAAGTAAAGGTATGGAAAGACGCTGACTGTGTGAGACTGTGTTCTTTATCTGCACCCGACTTCACCAACTTCATAGACTTTGAGGGAAGAGTCCCACCTGTAGGGGACCCGTCATCTAGCTGCATCACCATCCCCTCAGAGATCTACAGCAGCGCTGGTACAAATTACCAGAATACTACAGGTGGCGTCACGAACTGTATATAAATCTATCCCCTGTAAATACATCCCCAACATACGCCAGACCGCCAGGGCCACAGACCGAGCCACCGCTACCTGTGACAATCCCCATAGACTTCTACGGGCTCGGCTCTGAGTACCCCATTGCCCTGGTAACCCCAATTGTGGTGGCGGGTCGACACACCAGCCCCGGAGGCCAGTCCCAAGATGAGCCTTCTTTCCTGGGAAGGTGGCAGACAAAAAGTCCTGGATGGAAAAACCTCCCTTCCCGAGCAGCACACACAGGCACCACAGTCAGACCGCACGGCAAGCTCCGCCCCTTCCTGTGGGATGGTCCAGAGCTGCACTCACTATTCTGCTGGTGCAGTCACTGTGTACATACATTACATTACTGATCCTGAGTTACATCCTGTAGCTCTTTTTATTATAAAAAATATAAACAATACATACCATAATACATTTCTAACTGTACATAAATGAACATTGCTAAGATAAATAACAGAAACAAAAGAAACCAGCTTCAAAACAAAATTAAACCAAAAAGTCCAGAGTCCTTAGTCCTTTCTCTCCTTCAGAACTATTGCAGCTCCAAAGGACCCCCAGCAGGGACATTATCATTAAACAAAATTAAATATAAGACATAAAAGAAACATGCACACACACTCACACTGACACACAATCACGCACCTCCCCAAAAAAAAAGAAAAAAGGCCTCACCTGGCCATACATACAACACAACCTATATATAAACGCTACTATATACACTACTATATACACTAAGATATGGAATTTTTTTTTTTTTTTTTAATTAATTTTTTTTTTTTTTTTTTTTTTAATTTTTTTCCTTTTTTTTTCCCTCACCACACCACAGGTCCATGAGTTCATGCCCTTTTCACAGCAAACTTGATGGGTCCATGAAAGTTTATGCCCTTAGAAAATTTTTCGGGTCCACGGCAGGTTCCATGCCCTCCCCCCACACAAACACCCCCACCCAACCTAAACTATACCCCCCCAAACATATAACTATTTACACTTATATACAAAACATTACATTAACAGACCTACCACACAAAACACTACATTACATTACATTACCCACATTACATTACATTAACCACACTTTGCTTAAACCACAACATTATAAACATTTACACTGTACACTGACCACATAACTTGCAAGGCCCAAGTTCAGCGCCTGCAAGCCCAATATCCATTATTTCCTGAATTTACAAAACAAAAAGCTAAATGTGCCACACACCAGCCCACCACCGGGAAACTGGAGTCCTAAGAGGCCCCGTCCCTAACCACCAACACACGCACCCTGTCCCTCACCAACTAAATCTGCCCCTAAAAGAAAAGAAACTGACCCTAACTATCCCTACCTGCCCCTACCTATCCCTACTCTACCTAGCTTATCAAAACTAACTATCTAGCTATCCCTAAACTGGCCCTCCCTGTCCCTATCTGACCCTACTTTTCTCTCCCTCAACACCCACACCACCTTATCTTACCCTACCAACAATCTCACACAGACCAGCTCTCCCTAAGGCACGTTAAAGGAGAAACCCCTCCAAAGCCAAGAGGCCCTCCTCGCGCCCAGCCTCTCGAACTCCAAAGAGCGCACCTTCCCCAGGTCACCCAAGATGTTTCTAACCACCTCATCCTGGGGGAGGACTTTCCGCTGCGTGGAAACTAAACACCGTGCACTCCAAGTGTGGAACCTAATGACTACACTAACCAGGAATAAAGTGCTCCGTTCTCGGCCACCCAGGGATCTGAATGCCCCATAAGCCCACTCCGGATAAGAAAGGGACGCCAGCCTAGGCCAGCCTATGGAAGCACCCACCCTGTTGTAGACCCTGTATTAAAGGGACACTGAAGGAGGAAGTGCTCCATGCTTTCCAACATGTCGCCACACTCCTCACGGGGACAACCCCGATCATCGGAGCTCCTGCACTTCAGGTTGTCCCTTACATACAGCCTCCCATGGAAGCAGCGCCAGGCCAAGTCCCAAAACTTCAAAGGGATCCGCTTGGAATTTAATAACCCAAGCCCAACCTCCAGATCCCGGCCTGGGCAATCCTTGAGCACCAGGGGCTTCTGGAAATGGGTCAACAGAACCCTGCTGTCAAGGAATTTCCTCGACATGGTCCTGATTTCCCACATTCCCAGACCCCACCGGCGGATCACCTTCAGAACCGGGGTAGCATAAGCCGGGAGATGTCCGTGCGGTGTGCGCAGGTCCTTCACCTGCCCTCCTGTCTCCCATTCCTGGAAGAAAGGCCGAAACCAACCCCTGCAGGAGAATACCCACGGAGGAGCCCTCTCTAAATAGAGGTTGGCAACATTGATCTTAAGAAAGGTGTTTATCAGAAACACCACCGGGTTGACCATACCCAACCCACCTAGTCTCCTCGTGCGGTACGTGACCTCTCTCTTAATTAGGTTAAGCCTGTTCCCCCATAACAGCTGGAAGAAAAGGCTATAGACCCGTGTCCAGAGAGGCTCTGGCAAGACGCAGACACTGCCCAGGTATATTAACAAGGGAAGCAGAAAGCCTTTGGCCAAGTTGACCCTTTCCCTCAGGGTTAAAGACCAACCCTTCCACTGGTCCACCTTTTGGGCGGCGATCTTAAGTCTGCCCTCCCAATTTTGCTGGGGGTAGTCCCCGGGGCCAAATTCGATGCCTAGGATTTTGGCGGAGGTCTGGGGCCCTGGAAGGGTGTCCGGGAGATCAAAACTAGGATCTCCCCCTCCCAGCCAGAGACTTTCGCACTTTTCCCGGTTGATCATGGACCCGGACGCCTCCGAGTAGCGTTCGACCTCAGACATGACCCAATCCGCCTCCTCTCTCGAGGACACAAAGAGGGAGACGTCGTCAGCGTACGCTACCACCCTCAGAGTGGCCCCGGCTCCGCCCGGTCCATCCCGACTCCCACCAACGGTCCACGATCTACCCTCCTCAAGAAGGGATCGATCGCGAACACGTATAAAAGTGGGCTCAGAGGACAACCCTGGCGGACCCCGGAACTCACCTCAAAAGGGTGACCAACCCAACCGTTCACGAGTGGAAAAGTCTCAGCCCCCTGGTATAAGGTCTCTAACCAATTTACAAACCTCCCAGGCAGACCGTACCTCAAAAGGACAGACCAGAGGTACTCGTGATTCACCCGGTCAAAGGCCTTTGCTTGATCTAAGGACAGCAAGTACCCCTTCCAGTGGCCCGCCCTGCCCTGCTCCACTGCCTCTCGGACACCGAGCACAGCACTAAAAGTACTGCGGCCTGGAACAGAGCAGTGCTGAGCCCCCGAAAGGAGCTGGGGTGCAAACTTCACCAGCCGATTAAACAGCACCTTTGCCAGAACCTTCCGGTCCACATTGAGAAGCGCTATGGGACGCCAGTTCTCAATACGGGACGAGTCCTTACCCTTTGATAGGATAATCAGGGCTGACCTTCTCATTGAGCTGGGAAGAGCACCCGAGGAAAGGCACTCATTAAACACCTCAGTCAAGAGGGGGACCAAGGAGTCCCTAAAGGCCTTGTAAAACTCGGATGTTAAGCCATCCGGACCTGGCGATTTTTTTGGGCCGAAGCCCATCAATGGCCAGTCTCACTTCCTCTTCCCTGATTGCCTCTACCAAAACATCAAGAGAGGGGTCATCTCCTGGCTCAGGAATGGTCTCAGCCAGGAAAGCCGACATCCCGTCTCGATCCAGATCCCTCTTTTCCAAGAGGTGCGAGTAGAAGGATCTGACCACCTCCAGGATCCCTGATTTGGATCGGTTCAGGGAACCCGTACTGTCGATCAGTCCTGTCACCATCTTACAATTCACTGACATCTTACAGTTTCTGTAAGGGTCGGGCGAGCGGTACCTCCCGAAATCCCTCTCAAAAACCAAAGATGTGTGCCTATCATACTGACACCTCTTGAGCAAAGACTTCACCCTGGAGATCTCCTCACGGTCACCCCCAGTCGAGACGAGCTGCTCGAGTTTCCTCCTCAAAGCCTGATACAAGCGGTGCCTGTTCAGACTCCTGAGGCTCGAGAGCTGACGGAAGAACCCCGCCACCCTCTCTTTGAAGATCTCCCACCACTCAGACTTACTGCTACAGAGATCCAAAAGCGGTACCTGGCTCTGAAGAAATTCCTCAAAGGACTGTCTCACTTCCGCTTCTTCCAACAGGGATGAATTCAGCTTCCACAGCCCTCTTCCCATCCGGGGCGTCTCTGTAACATTCAGAGAAAAGAAAATTAAACAGTGATCGGAGAATTCCACCTCAACGGCGGACACTGCAGAAAAGATGGCATCCTCCTTCAAAAAAAACCTATCTATCCTAGACCTACAGCTACCTCTATGAAAGGTGAAACCCCCGTGACCTGGGGTGTGCCGGATGTGGACATCCACCAGGCGAGCTTCGCTAGCTATACTATTTAATGCTGTACTATCGTAAGCCAGGTGGCCTCCGGGGCCCCCCTATCACGGGATCTCGTAATGGTGTTAAAATCCCCACCGAAGACCACCTGCCGGCTCGTAAAAAGAAAGGGCTTGATCTTCATGAAGAGACATTTGCGGTCCCACTTGGATTGTGGACCATAGATGTTTATGAGCCGAAGCTCCTGTCCCCTCATGAAAACGTCTAAGACCAGGCACCTCCCCATTTCTATCTCAATAACCCGTCGGCATTCCACCTCCGCGGTCTTAAAAAGGACCGCCACCCCGCTATACGGCTCGGCCGCAAGAGACCAGTATGAGGGCCCACACCTCCACTCCCTCCTGGCTTTATGGATGGCCCCCATGTCTGTTAGTCGGGTCTCTTGCAAAAACAAAATTTCAGCCTCAAATCGGGTGAAAAAATCAAAGGCCGCAAATCTGGCCGCATCTGACTTAATACTGGCGACATTAATGGACGCCAGAGTCAACGGGGTGAGTTCCGCCATCATGGGTGATTGGGTTAGATGGCCTTCTTCTTCCCCACCCCGTCTTTCCCATCTTTCCCCTCCGAAGAGGGGTCTGATCCCTTCCGTTTTAGGGAAGACGAGGTATCCATCCCCATGGTCTCCTTGCCTCCGGGCTCCAGGTCTGTCCCCCCCCAGAGGAAACAGCGTCCCCTGGGGGACAGACTCCGCCATCCCCTGAAAGCCCCCCAGATGGCGCCCCCGGCCCCTCGCCCCCGACCTCCGTCCCAGCAGGGTCGTCGAGGGCTTGGTACCGGTTGGAGAGGGCGATCAGAGGGGAGCCGGTGAGCCCTTCCGTTGGCATACTTACGGTCGGGTGAGGAGGTTTGGAAGGCTTAACCACCTTCTTCTTCCTCCTTCCGGTACGCTTTTTATCACCCTTCTCTACTGTAGGCTGATCCGTGACCTCCTCATCCACACTTTCATACTGGGAGGAGTTGTCGGAGTCAGCCAGGTTTTCCTCCCTCTCCAACCTCCTGATCTCCTCGCATACCTCTTCCTCCCCCGGGGCCTCAGAGACACCGGCCACCGGCCTAGAGGGGAGGGCAGGCATCACCCCAGTTGCCTGAGGCTCTCCCCGCCCCTCACCCCCGTGGCGATTTTCCTGTCTCCTCTGGTAAGAGGGACCTCTATTGGCCTTGTCCTTCCTCACTGGCCCCTTAGCCCCTCTCCCGCCACCACCACCTGCCACAGCAGAGGTCGCGCCGCCAGGGGTTGCCCCCTCACGGTCTCCCCCCACCGGGCCTGCAGCGGCATTGGTAAAGGAGCGAGGGCAGCGGCTATACGGGTGACCTAGGTCACCACACAGGTGGCACCGAATGTCCTTGCAAGATGCGGCGAGATGACCTACCCCACCACACAAGGCACATTTCTGCACCTTGCAGCTTGCGCTGAAGTGGCGGGGATCACCGCACTTGTGGCAGACCTTCGGCTGCCCCTGGTAGAAGACCAGGATCCTGTCCCTCCCTAGGAACGCCGAGGAAGGGATGTGGGTGACGGTACCCCCTGAGACCTTCAACTTCATCATGAAGGTCCAGCCCCCCGACCAGATACCGAACTCGTCCCGATTTTTTTTGGGGACGTCCGTGACTTCCCCATAACGGGAAAGCCACGTCATGATGTCAACGCCGGAGAGTGACTCGTTACAAGTCACCACGGTCACTCTCTTAACGGCATTTTGGCGAGACAACGCCTGTACGGCGAAGCCTCGCCATCCGGGCTCCCCCTTTACCAGCTCATAATTAGACCAGAAGAGCTCTAGCCCCTCCGGCCGAACGAAACTGATGTCGAAGAATAGGGTGGCCGAGGGATGGATCAGGGCAAAGATGTCCATCGCCCTGAAGCCCATCTTCAGGAGGAGCTCCACCACCCTACTCCTGGTGGGCAAGCTTCACCGCCCCTCCAGCGAAGACGGACCACATTCCTCCTGGCCGGCCCTTGCCCGGCTGTCGGGAGGGACCAAATGGTTTCCCCCTCCCTTCTATCTTGGAAGGCGGCCAGGCCATGTCTCTCCAACCAGAAAGACAAGTCCACCTCTCTTCCCTCTACATTGACCGACCGCTCTCCTTTTTTAAGGGCCTCCAGAAAACGGCGGTGCAAAACGCCGTCCCCAGAGTCCGGAGGCAAGGAGACCCCCCGGAGCCCAAGCCACAACCCCCGCAAAAGAACGGGGTCTCACTGCTGGGGGGCCAGATGGGCCAGCCCCTCCCTCACCACCCGTGCTCCCACTTACACCAACACTCACTCCCTCCGCATTCACTCCCACATCCACGTCACTCATGTCACTCACCTCACTCATACCATTCACCTCAGCCAATTCATCAAAATTTTCAATATTATTTTTCTTGCAGATGCGTTTTTTACCTGCTGGGGGCCCTGGCTGATTGGTGCTCTGCCCACATTGTTTTTGCCCAGGAGTACCGCCGCCCCTTTACGAGCCGCAGAACAGAGCCCACCTAGTAAGCTCTGCCTGGGCTCAGGAGCAGCAGCACTTCCCGGGCTCTCTGGCTCCATTTTTTTTGTTGTTGTTACTTTTGGGGCAGGGCTGGGCTCTGCACCCTGCCCCCCACTGGAAACCTGTGCTGGCTTCTCTTGGGGCACCGGAGCCCCCGCACCACCAGATGGAGGTAAGCGAGCCGGGGACCCCGGCAACCCCTTGCCAGCTCTCTCGGGCATTGTTTTGGGTGGGACAGAAGGCAGCGGGCCCGCCGAGGCCACGCCCCCCCCGCTGGTCACGGCAATGGCGGGTAGAGCGAAGGCCCGAAAGGCCACGCTCCCCCCGCCAGCCGTGAGCACAGCGAGCGGAGCTGCGGCCGCCGAGGCCACGCCCCCACCGCCAGCCGCAGTCATAGCGGGTGAAGCAGCAGCCCGCAAGGCTACGCCCCCCCCGCCAGACGCGACAATAGCGGGTGGGACAGCGGCCGAGGAGGACACGCCCCCCTCACAGGCCACCACCGCCTTCTTGTACCCACCACTTGCTTTTGGCAAGGTCGGCCACTCCCCCTCGGCGCCCAGCGGCGGCAGGGCCCCCGGCGCGGACCCCTTATTGGATCGACGCGCAGAGGACCCCGACCCCGCCGCGGACACCGCCAGGGGAGCGACCAACAGCTTGCACTTTTTAACTTGCTGCCTTACGGCAGACTCCGCTCCCTTTCTTGGTCTCTGGACCCCCAAAAATGATCCAGTCTGAGCGGATCCGCGTGTGGGGGGCCCAGAGACCCCAGCTCTCGCCGCCGGAGATGCGGCCCCGGCTGTACCGACTCCAGGTGCCGGGCCAGCCCCCGCTGCTGCAGAGGACTGGGCCCGAGCACCACCACCATCAACAACACCGGCACCGACACTCTCCATATCGCTGCCTGAGTCCGAGCTGCCACTACCAGACATGGCACCCAGACCCGGGCAGACTCTTCTCTCCCCGCTCCCTTGCTGCGGACCCACCACAGGGCCCGAGCCGGGGTGGGTAGCGGGTTCCACACAACGGGACAGGGGGCCCCAGGAAGGGGAGCATAGACGAATTTGTCTATGGTGGTGACTCTGGCTTTTTTTTTCTTTTCTTCCCCTTCCCGGTTGCCCCATCCTCGCAGATCTCATCCCCAAACAACAGCTCGCCAAACCGTGCTGGGGACTCGATCTGCCGCACTTGTTGCAGGATGAGGCAGCCCCCCTCACTGCTGATACCACTCCCTCCATCCTCCCCCTCGCTCCCACTTTCCTCCGAATTACTGGAGTCCGGTGGGAGGGCCACTTGCTCGGGGGCTATCCCGCTGCATGATACCTGGGCGTTTACACTCACCAGGTCTTCAGGTGGGACTGGCGCAGATACCTCACAGCCGCCATTTTCCTCCTTCTCCTCCTCCACCTGGCTGGGCCTCCTGACCCCCCAGGAGACCCACCGGTCAGGGCCCTGAACCGGTAGTCGTTTTTGAGCTTCTCCTCGAAAGGGCCGCTCCCAGCCAGGATCTCTGCTCTCCGGTTTTCCAGATCTGTAATTGACCCCTTCAGCCTCTGCACCGTGGCGGTGACGTCTGCTCTCCTCGAGGCAGGGAGCTTGTTCTTCGCCATGATGCGTGCTCCCTTCAACTCCTCCCGGAGTCTCCTTAGCTGTTTGGCGGCCTCCTCGTATTCGCAGAGGTGCGCGTGGATGCGGGAGCCATAGGTGGTGACAGGCTCCCCCGCTGCCTTGGAGCCCCAGATGTTGGGGGGCTCCACCACCGCACCTCCGCTGGCCGCCTCTCCTCCTCCTCCTCCGGAAGGAGTAACCGCCACGGTCCCAGCCTCGGGGGTCTTGGTTCCTGGGGTCTTGCGGCCCCCCGAGGGCTTTTTCCTCGCCATCTCCCCTGGGACCGGCTAGATGGTATGGCCTCCTGCTGGTATGTGAGGCCTCCCACCCCCAGCCGCCTTGCTGGAGGGTGGGAGCCGGCGCACGGTCCCAGGGATAAGTGTCTCTCTGTGGGAAGGCAGGCAGGTGGACCAGGGAAAAAAAAATCCTTCCTTTGCAGAGATCTCTCCTAAGCAGCTGCAGACACCGAGCACACGTCAAGCTCCGCCCCTTCCTGTGGGATGGTCCAGAGCTGCACTCACTATTCTGCTGGTGCAGTCACTGTGTACATACATTACATTACTGATCCTGAGTTACCTCCTGTATTATACTCCAGAGCTGCACTCACTATTCTGCTGGTGCAGTCACTGTGTACATACATTACATTACTGATCCTGAGTTACCTCCTGTATTATACTCCAGAGCTGCACTCACTATTCTGCTGGTGCAGTCACTGTGTATATACATTACATTACTGATCCTGAGTTACCTCCTGTATTATACCCCAGAGCTGCACTCACTATTCTGCTGGTGCAGTCACTGTGTACATACATTACATTACTGATCCTGAGTTACATCCTGTATTATACTCCAGAGCTGCATTCACTATTCTGCTGGTGCAGTCACTGTGTGCATACATTACATACTGATCCTGAGTTACCTCCTGTATTATACTCCAGAGCTGCACTCACTATTCTGCTGGTGTCACTGTGTATATACATTACATTACTGATCCTGAGTTACATCCTGTATTATACCCCAGAGCTGCACTCACTATTCTGCTGGTGTCACTGTGTACATACATTACATTACTGATCCTGAGTTACATCCTGCATTATACTCCAGAGCTGCACTCACTATTCTGCTGGTGCAGTCACTGTGTACATACATTACATACTGATCCTGAGTTACCTCCTGTATTATACTCCAGAGCTGCACTCACTATTCTGCTGGTGTCACTGTGTATATACATTACATTACTGATCCTGAGTTACATCCTGTATTATACCCCAGAGCTGCACTCACTATTCTGCTGGTGTCACTGTGTACATACATTACATTACTGATGCTGAGTTACATCCTGTATTATACTATAGAGCTGCATTCACCATTCTGCTGGTGCAGTCACTGTGTACATACATTACTGATCCTGAGTTACATCCTGCATTATACTCCAGAGCTGAACTCACTATTCTGCTGGTGCAGTCACTGTGTACATACATTACATTACTGATCCTGAGTTGCATCCTGTATTATACTCCAGAGCTGCACTCACTATTCTGCTGGTGCAGTCACTGTGTACATACATTACATTACTGATCCTGAGTTACATCCTGTATTATACTCCAGAGCTGCACTCACTATTCTGCTGGTGCAGACACTGTGTACATACATTACATTACTGATCCTGAGTTACATCCTGTATTATACTCCAGAGCTGCACTCACTATTCTGCCGGTGCAGTCACTGTGTACATACATTACATTACTGATCCTGAGTTACCTCCTGTATTATACTCCAGAGCTGCACTCACTATTCTGCTGGTGCAGTCACTGTGTACATACATTACTGATCCTGAGTTACATCCTGTATTATACTCCAGAGCTGCACTCACTATTCTGCTGGTGCAGTCACTGTGTACATACATTACTGATCCTGAGTTACATCCTGTATTATACTCCAGAGCTGCACTCACTATTCTGCTGGTGTCACTGTGTATATACATTACATTACTGATCCTGAGTTACATCCTGTATTATACTCCAGAGCTGAACTCATTATTCTGCTGGTGCAGTCACTGTGTACATACATTACTGATCCTGAGTTACATCCTGTATTATACTCCAGAGCTGCACTCGCTATTCTGCTGGTGCAGTCACTGTGTACATACATTACTGATCCTGAGTTACATCCTGTATTATACTCCAGAGCTGCACTCACTATTCTGCTGGTGCAGTCACTGTGTACATACATTACTGATCCTGAGTTACATCCTGTATTATACTCCAGAGCTGCACTCACTATTCTGCTGGTGCAGTCACTGTGTACATACATTACATACTGATCCTGAGTTACCTCCTGTATTATACTCCAGAGCTGCACTCACTATTCTGCTGGTGTCACTGTGTATATACATTACATTACTGATCCTGAGTTACATCCTGTATTATACCCAGAGCTGCACTCACTATTCTGCTGGTGCAGTCACTGTGTACATACATTACATTACTGATCCCGAGTTACATCCTGTATTATACTCCAGAGCTGCACTCACTATTCTGCTGGTGTCACTGTGTATATACATTACATTACTGATCCTGAGTTACATCCTGTATTATACTCCAGAGCTGCACTCACTATTCTGCTGGTGCAGTCACTGTGTACATACATTACATTACTGATCCCGAGTTACATCCTGTATTATACTCCAGAGCTGCACTCACTATTCTGCTGGTGCAGTCACTGTGTACATACATTACATACTGATCCTGAGTTACATCCTGTATTATACCCCAGAGCTGCACTCACTATTCTGCTGGTGCAGTCACTGTGTACATACATTACATACTGATCCTGAGTTACCTCCTGTATTATACTCCAGAGCTGCACTCACTATTCTGCTGGTGCAGTCACTGTGTACATACATTACATACTGATCCTGAGTTACCTCCTGTATTATACTCCAGAGCTGCACTCACTATTCTGCTGGTGTCACTGTGTATATACATTACATTACTGATCCTGAGTTACATCCTGTATTATACCCCAGAGCTGCACTCACTATTCTGCTGGTGTCACTGTGTACATACATTACATTACTGATCCTGAGTTACATCCTGTATTATACTATAGAGCTGCATTCACCATTCTGCTGGTGCAGTCACTGTGTACATACATTACTGATCCTGAGTTACATCCTGCATTATATTACAGAGCTGCACTCACTATTCTGCTGGTGCAGTCACTGTGTACATACATTACATTACTGATCCTGAGTTGCATCCTGTATTATACTCCAGAGCTGCACTCACTATTCTGCTGGTGCAGTCACTGTGTACATACATTACTGATCCTGAGTTACATCCTGTATTATACTCCAGAGCTGCACTCACTATTCTGCTGGTGTCACTGTGTACATACATTACTGATCCTGAGTTACATCCTGTATTATACCCAGAGCTGCGCTCACTATTCTGCTGGTGCAGTCACTGTGTACATACATTACATTACTGATCCTGAGTTACATCCTGTATTATACTCCAGAGCTGCACTCACTATTCTGCTGGTGTCACTGTGTACATACATTTCTGATCCTGAGTTACATCCTGTATTATACCCCAGAGCTGCACTCACTATTCTGCTGGTGCAGTCACTGTGTACATACATTACATTACTGATCCTGAGTTACATCCTGTATTATACTCCAGAGCTGCACTCACTATTCTGCTGGTGCAGACACTGTGTACATACATTACATTACTGATCCTGAGTTACATCCTGTATTATACTATAGAGCTGCATTCACCATTCTGCTGGTACATAGATTCTCTGTCCTTACATTACTGATCCTGAGTTACGTCCCGTATTATACTCATCTGTGCATACACTGTCTTCACCAATGCTACTTTTTATGAAGAGTTGCACTGTTCAGTCAAGGTATGGTAAAGCTATTCAGGCATAGTATAGTGTAGTGTTACGGGGCACTGTATGTTTTTATTTTACTCACTTATATGGCGCCGTTAATTCCACAGCTCTTTACAGACATTGTATGGTGATACCACGACAGAGAGGAGCCAGAAGACCACAGCATCTGATTTCTCCTACTCCTGCACTGATTAGAAGCGCTTCATCTTCTTATTAAATGATGTAAATTTCTTTTGGCAGTGCAGAGGTTAATCTGCTCTGTTGAGAGCTCCTGGAGCTAAGGCTCTCAGCTGTGCACTGTTAGCCACTCCATGTCCTATATAATCTGGGCCCTGGCTAGCACTCATTGTCAGAGCTAGCTTATGCTGCATGGCTGGAGGTTGTTGGTGTTTGTTATTGGAGAAGGCGTTTGGTGGATTTATCTGTGACTGTTGCTAGGTTCTGAGTGTGTGATACTTTTCTTTCTTCTCCTACTTTGGTTTAACCCAGGGGTCTCAAACTCAGCAGAGTAAATGGGCCGCACATAAAAAAAAAATATAAGCTGGCGGGCCGCATTCCTTTCAAACTTAATACAGTACAAAATTATTGTTAAACAATATTCCCATTCATGTAGAAATCTGCCCCATGATGATCCCCTTCATGTAGAAATATACCCCATCATGATCCCCTTCATGTAGAAATATACCCCATCATGATCCCCTTCATGCAGAAATATACCCCATCATGATCCCATTCATGTAGAAATCTGCCCCATCATGATCCCCTTCATGTAGAAATCTGCCCCATCATGATCCCTTTCATGTAGAAATATACCCCATCATGATCCCCTTCATGTATAAATATACCCCATCATGATCCCATTCATGTAGAAATCTGCCCCATCATGATCCCCTTCATGCAGAAATGTAGAAATTCCACCTCCATCATTTCCTCCTCCCCTTCACCCATCATTGCCCTCTCCCTCACCACCATCGTTGCACTCCCCCATCACTCCCATCATTGGCCCTCTCTCCATCACCACCATCATTGGCCCTCTCCCCATCACCGCCATCATTGGCCCTCTCCCCATCACTCTCATCATTGGCCCTCTCCCCATCACCGCCATCATTGGCACTCTTCCCATCATTGGCACTCTCCCCATCACTCCCATCATTGGCCCTCTCCCCATCACTCCTTTCATTGACCCTCTCCCCATCACTCCCATCATTGGCCCTCTCCCCATCACCGCCATCATTGGCCCTCTCCCCATCGCTGGCACTCTCCCATCACCGCCATCATTGGCCCTCTCCCCATCACTCCCATCATTGGCCCTCTCCCCATCACCGCCATCATTGTCACTCTCCCCATCATTGGCACTCTCCCCATCACTCCCATCATTGGCCCTCTCCCCATCACTCCTTTCATTGACCCTCTCCCCATCACTCCCATCATTGGCCCTCTCCCCATCACCGCCATCATTGGCCCTCTCCCCATCACTGGCACTCTCCCCATCACCGCCATCATTGGCCCTCTCCCCATCACTCCCATCATTGGCCCTCTCCCCATCATTGGCACTCTCCCCATCATTGGCCCTCTCCCCATCACCGCCATCATTGGCACTCTCCCCATCACTCCCATCATTGGCCCTCCCCATCACTCCCTTCATTGGCCCTCTCCCGATCACTCCCATCATTGGCCCTCTCCCCATCACCGTCATCATTGGCCCTCTCCCCATCACTGGCACTCTCCCCATCACCGCCATCATTGGCCTCTCCCCATCACTCCCATCATTGGCCCTCTCCCCATCACCGCCATCATTGGCACTCTCCCCATCATTGGCACTCTCCCCATCACTCCCATCATTGGCCCTCTCCCCATCACTCCTTCATTGGCCCTCTCCCGATCACTCCCATCATTGGCCCTCTCCCCATCACCGCCATCATTGGCCCTCTCCCCATCACTCGCATCATTGGCCCTCTCCCCATCACCGCCATCATCTCTCTACAGCGGCCACACTCAGCACACACACAGACACACACACACTCACCACAACACACACCACAGCAGCTTCACTTGCACAGCGGCCACACTCACCTCTCTGCGCCGCCAACAGCTTCCTTCCTCTCACTTCCTCTTACACATTGAGCATGACACATTATGTCATCCAGCCGTGACCGGCAGCGCCGCTCTATGTGTGAGAGGAAGCTGCAGTCCGGAGCAACGATGAGGCGAAGCGCACTCCTCCTCTCTTCTAGCGTGAGACATGTGGTGCACCGCGGGCTGCAGATGCCTGCCTCAGGGGCCGCATGCGGCCGCGGGTTTGAGACCTCTGGTTTAACCCCATCCTCCACTCCCCGGTGTTTTCCTCTGTTGTTTATGAGTATATTTGTATGTTTGGTATTTTTTGTTACCTCTGTTAGTATTACCTGTTAGTCTGGTTGGTATATTACGGTACAGCATTACTCCTCTCTGCACTGGGTGGGGATGGGTACAGACTGAGGGCGGATTCGGTAGCTAAGGCAAGGTACGTGTTCCCGGCGTCTTCACCATCACAATTAATCCTGGGAACAGGGCGAGCTAGGGCGCCCCTAGCATTAGGGACAGGTAAGGAACCCCTGGTCCCAGGACACCCGACAACAGAGTCGTGAGAGTGGCATTATTGCGCACTGTATGGTGATATTATTTGATCACGGTGTGATAGTATTATTGAGCACTGTGTGTTGGTATTAGTTGGACAGTATGTGGTGGTGTTATTTAGCACTGTATGGTGGTATTATTTGAGAATATATAGTGCTAATATTTAAGCACTGTATGGTGGTATTATTTGAGAATGTATAGTGCTAATATTTAAGCACTGTATGGTGGTATTATTTGAACACTATTGGTGGTATTATTGAGCACTGTATGGTGGTATTTGAGCACTGTGTGTTGGTATTATTGAGCAATGTATGGTGTTATTTCAGCACTGTATAATGGTATTATTTGAGCAGTGTATAATGTTTTTTGAGTACTTTATAGTAATATTTGAGCACTGTATAGTGGTATTATTTGACCAGTGTATGGTTGTATTATTTGAGCAATATATGGTGGTATTTTATCACTGTATGGTGGTATTATTCGGGCACTGTATGGTGTTATTTGAACATTGTCTGGAGGTATTATTTGGGCACTGTGTGGTGCTATTATTTTGACACTGAATGCTGGTATTATTTTGGCTCTGTATAGTTTTATTATTTTAGCACCGTATAGTAGTATTGAGCCCTGTATGGTGGTATTTGAGCACTGTATGGTAGTATTATTTGAGCACTGTGTGGTGGATTTATGTGGGCAGTGTATCGAGGGATTATTTGAGCACTCTGTAGTGGTATTTTTGGGTACTGTATGGTGGTAATGTTTGAGCAGTGTGTGTTACTACTATTGGGCACCGTATGGTGCTATTATTTGGGCACTGTATGCTTGTATTGAGCACTATATGATGGTATTGAGCACTGTGTGGTGGTATTATTTGAGCACTGTATAGTGGCATTATTAGAACACTGCATGGTGGTATTATTTGGGCAGTATTTGGTGGTATTTTTTGAGCAGTGTACGGTGGTATTCTTTTGTCACTGTGTGGTGGTGTTATTTGGGCAGTGTGCTGGTATGTTTTGAGAACTGCATGGTGGTATTATTTTAGCAGTGTATGGTAGTATTATTGAGCACTGTATAGTGGTATGATTTGAACACTGTATGGTGGTATTATTTGAGCACTATATGGTGGTATTATTTGAGTACTGTATGGTGGCATTATTGAGCACTGTATGCTGGTTTTATTTGAGCACTGCCTGGGTGTATTATTGAGCATCATATGGTGGTATTTGAGCACTGTATGGTGGTATTAGTTGAACAGTGTATGATGGCATTTGAGTACTGTATGGTAGTATTATTTCAGCTATGTATGGTGGTGTTATTTAAGCATTGCATAATGGTATTATTTGAACTGCGTATGGTGGTATTATTTGAGCACTGTATGGTGGTATTATTTGAGCACTATATGGTGGTATTATTTGGGCAGTGTATGGTTGTATTATTTGAGCCCTGTATGGTGGTAATAGTTGAGCAATGTATGGTGGTATAATATGAGCACTGTGTAATGGTATTATTTGAACTGCGTATGGTGGTATTATTTGAGCACTGTATGGTGGTATTTGAGCATTGTATAGTGGTATTATTTGAGCACTGTTTGGTGGTATTATTGAGCCTTCTATGGTGGTATTATTGAGCACTGTATAGTGGTATTATTTGGGTACTGTATTGGGGTATTATTTGAGCACGGTATGGTGGTATATTAGGGTAGTGTGAGGTGGTATTATTTGGGCACTATATGTATTATTGTATGGTGTTATTATTTGGGTACTGTGTGATGATATTATTTGAGCACTGTATGGTGGTATTATTTGAGCACTCAGTGATATTATTTGAGTACTTTATGGGAGCATTATTTTATGGTGGTATTATTTGAGCACTGTATGGTGGTATTATTTGGGCACTGTATGGGGATATTATTTGAGCACTGTATGGGAGTATTATTGTATGATGGTATTATTTTGGTACTCTATGGTGGTATTATTTAAGCACTGTTTGATGGTATTATTTGAGCACTGTATGGTGGTATTATTTGAGCACTCAGTGATATTATTTTAGCACTGTATGGGGGTATTATTTTGGTACTGTATGGTGATATTATTTGAGCACTGTATGGTGGTATTATTTGAGCACTGTGTAGTGGTATTAATTTAGAGCACTGGTATGTGGTATTATTTGAGCACTGTATGGTGGTATTATTTGGGCACTGTATGGAGATATTATTTGAGCACTGTATGGGAGTATTATTGTATTGTGCTATTATTTTGGTACTCTATGGTGGTATTATTTGAGCACTGTATAGTGGTATTATTGAGCACTGTTTGGTATTATTTGAGCACTGTATGGTGGTATTATTTGTGCACTGTATGGTGGTATTTTAGCACTCATTAGTGAAATTATTTCAGCACTGTATAGTGGTATTATTTTGGTACTGTATAGTGGTATTATTTGAGCACTGTTTGGTGGTATTATTTCAGCACTCGTTAGTGATATTATTTCAGCACTGTATAGTGGTATTATTTTGGTACTGTATAGCAGTATTATTTGAGCACTGTATGGTGGTATTATTTTGGTACTGTATAGCAGTATTATTTGAGCACTGTATGGTGGTAATATTGAACATTGTTTGGTGTTATTATTTCAGCACTCGTTAGTGATATTATTTCAGCACTGTATGGGGGTATTATTTTATGGTGGTATTATTTTGGCACTGTTGTGTTTTAATGTGTTTTCACACCCGTCCAGCTGACATCTTCCTGCCTTGTCCTGTGCAGTTTATCTCTTGTTAGACCCCGGCTTTGCCCTAGACATCCTCTGCTGCCAGGATCTGTCATGGTGCTGATTTTTCTGCCATCCAGAGGTCACTCTGGTTTTCCTGACAGTCGCGGTGAGTGCTGTTCTCAGCAGCAGACAATCAGAGCCCCCAGCCTCTTCTATTATGCTGAGGACCCCCGTACTATCCGGTGACCCTCCCCCCATTTCAGAGTAAGGATAAGGTGGTGGTCTTGGCTCTTTGCTCGCTGTGATGGAGATCGGCGTTATTGCTTGTGCATTTTTGTCCTTTAGTTTCGGCTGATGTTTTCTACCTTGTATTTAATAGGGATCGTCCCTGACCCGTTTGTGTGTAGCCGTACGGCCCACGAAGGTGAACATCGCCTGTCGCCCGCCCGGCACCATTCGTTCTTGGCTCCCAGGCTGCAGGTAACATGTCATGGCCGCTTCCCCGGCTGTACGGCCATTACTTATTTATGTCACAGGTTAACCCTTCTTACTCACAGACCCCGACAGATGCGGAGGAGACGTCCAGGAGAGACGACTAACATTCACGGCAGCGCAATGTATGGTCCTAGCCCTGTAGCAGGACGCCTCGGCCAGATGTGGCTGCCTGGGCACCGGCGAGGGATGCAGCACCGAGTACAGAGGAGCGGCGCTGGACCGAGAGGTGAGGATCTTTTCTTTTTTTTTCTCCATCCCCCTTAAGGGGTTGTCCAGTAGTGTCCACGTCTGTGGGGGCCACAGGTCACAGGCCCATATTACATAACCACGGGTCTTTCTACCTTTGTCCTGCCGGAGAGTCGCTGCATGAACACTGACTGTGCCCCCGTGTGCTGTCAGCTTTTCATCAAGGGTACGTCTCAGGCAAACATATATTCACTCCGTGTGCTTCTCGTGTGGAGAACGGACTGTACACGGACCCAGAATGCGCCAGTCCGGTCCGATTTACAGACCGGCCCAGCGCATGTAAACCGCAGGCGGCTCCTGCGGACGAGCGCACTGAGCGGCGGAAACACTCAGCGCAATTTGCAGACCTGACTGGTCCGAGTTTTCTAACATCTGTCTGAACTTAGGCTAAGGACTCAATCAGACGTCTGTTTTTAATGCGTACCCATTATAGTCTATGTAGCTGTTCACACTCACTGTCAGACACACACAGGAGAGGGCCCCTGTGCAAGAACAATATATGGGCCCTTTCCAGTCCAAAAGCTCGTCATAAAGCACAATTCCACCGAATTGGGCCCCTGACCTCTTGGGCCGCTGTACAGGTTGCACCACAGATATGTCCCTGTTCACACCTCTGTTTTTTTCAGTGTCCTTTTTTGATCCAAGTCACAGTCAATCAAACCCCCCACGTAAATCTAGAGATCCATGAAAAACGGACGTCCTAGCTCTATCCATGTGTTGTCTGACTTTTGGGCTTTTGCAGACGGGCGTAGAAATCCGACATGTGCTGTACGATTTTGGATAGGACACGGACAGCGCTGTTCTGGATGAAACTCGGACGTTCCCCACACGCTCGTCTGCAGCCGCCTCTCACTGACTTTGTGCTAGAAGATTGAGAATCCTCCATCACTTTTTTTTTTTTTGCGCACAAGAAAAAGAAATAAAACATTGATGGTCAAAACGGACACATCTGATCCAGCAGACCGGAAAAGCGGAACTTTTTTTTTTTTTTCACGAAAAATTCAATTGGCTGAACGAGGAGCAGCGAGTGTGAGAATCCTGGAAATCGTCTTCTTTTATTTTTTTTGCATACAACTAAAAACCACATGCCGCATTGGCCAAAAACCGCCGATCAGAATCAATCCAGTTTTCTCATATGGAGAAAAAAGCAGATGTGTGGATGCAGCCTTACTGGAAGACGGACCGCGCACAGATACAACATGGATGGCATCTTTTTTTTTCATTAACCCATTTACTTGAAGGGGAGATTGTGAACCTAATGATTCGGTCTTTATTTGACAAAATGTTCCATGACAGAATTTTTTTTACACCCCAAATTGTAATCCTGAATGTCACATACAGTTGTGCAAAAAAGTGTTTGCCCCCTTCCTGATTTCCTATTCTTTTCTATGGTTGTCACACTTAAATGTTTCAGATCATCAAACAAATGTAAATATTAGACAAAGGAAACACAAGTTATCACAAAATGCAGTTTATAAATGAAGGTCTTTATTATAAGGGAAAAAGAAATCCAAACCTACAGGGCCCTGTGTGAAAAAGTGATTGCCATCCCCCCCCCTCTTAAAACATAAATTAACTGTGGTTTATCACATCTTTGGGCAGCTGAGTTCACATTCCCTAGCCGAACCCAGGCCTGATTACTGCCACACCTATTCTCAATCAAGAAATCCCTTAAATAGGACCTGCCTGACAAAGCAAGGTAGACCTAAAGCTTCTCAAAAGCTAAAAAAAAAAGTCATGTCGCAATTCAAATAAATTCTGGAATAAATGAGAAACAAAGTAAGTGAGATCCATCAGTCTGGAAAAGGTTATAAAGCCAATTTTAAAGCTTTAGTATTCCAGCAAACCACAGTGAGAGCTGTTATCCACAAATTGTGAAAACATGGAACATTATTGAACCTTCACAGGAGTGGCTGGCTGACCAAAATTACCCCAAGAGTGCAGCGACGACTCATCCAAGAGGTCACTTAAGAGCCCACAACAACATCCAAAGAACTTCAGGCCTCACTTGCCTCAGTTAGGGTCAGTGTTCATGACTCCACCGTAAGAAAGATACTGGGCAAAAATGGCTGACATTGCAGAGTTCCAAGATGAATTCCACTGCTGAGGAATAAGAACATAAAAGGTCTTCTCAGTTTTGCCAGAAAACATCTTGATGAGCCCCAAGTCTTTTGGGAGAATACTCTGTGGTCTGATGACACAAAAGTTGAACTTTTTGGAAGGTGTATGTCACATTACATCTGGTGTAGAAGTAACACAGCATTTCCGAAAAGGAACATAATACCAACAGTAAAATATAGTGGTGGTAGTGTGATGGTCTGGGGCTGTTTTTCTTTAGGACCTGGAAGACTTGCTGTGGTAAATGGAACCATGAATTCTGCTGTCTAACAAAAAATCCTGAAGGAGAATGTCCGTCCATCTGTTCGTGACCTCAAGCTGAAGCGCGCTCGGGTTATGCAGCAGGACAATGATCCATAACACATCAGCAAGTCCACCTCTGAATGCCTTAAGAAAAACAAAATTAAGACTTTGGAGTGGCCTAGTCAAAGTCCTGACCTTAATCCGATTGAGATGCTGTGGCATGACCTTAAAAAAGCGGTTCATTCTTGGAAACCCTACAATGTGGCTGAATTACAACAACTCTGCAAGGATAAGTGGCCAAAATTCCTCCAGAGAGTTGTAAAAGACAGTTATTGCAAACGCTTGATTGCAGTTGCTGCTGCTAAAGGCGGCCCAACCAGTTATTAGGTTTAGAGGCCAATCACTTTTTCACACAGGGCCCTGTAGGTTTGGATTTCTTTTTCCCTTAATAATAAAGACTTTCATTTATAAACTGCATTTTGTGATTACTTGTGTTCTCTTTGTCTAATATTTACATTTGTTTGGTGATCTGAGACATTTAAGTGTGACAAACATGCAAAAGAATAGGAAATCAGGAAGGGGGCAAATACTTTTTCACACAACTTTATGTCTGTGGAGAGCCCTGATGTGGTGTGAACAGAGCCTTTAACGTAACCTCCCAAATTGGGGTGACACTAGTATACAGTACAGCTGGGTCCAGTGTGGATGTCAGTTTTTCTCTACACCTTGGCTGCAGGGCGACATTACTTACCAATGATCACATCCCACTAACCACACACCGCCCATGATGCAAATATCAGGAATGATTTCTGCCACTTGCTGCTGATTTCTTTTGACACTCATCTGCAAAAAAATCTACATCTGGAGTAAAAGGAGCAATTTTGGCCTTTTTTAATGTTATCACAGAAGCAGCTGAGAGGATAACATCGTCCAGTCTCTATCATTGTCCCAGTGGGATTCTAACTACCAGGTCTGGCATTGTGCGGGGTTCCCTGCGAGAGTAGGACAGTGGTTTGGCACTAGTTCTAGGTTTTGGCACATATGAGTCTATGAGATGTTGTCGGGTGCAGGTCATTGCCACCTGCGAGGGTTCAGTCCCGGTCGCCGGGCCGGGACATGTGATATGTTCACATAATACAGCATCCGCCATGTTTTCATCCAGTCTTGCTTCTGCATCATCATCCGGGGGTCAGGTCCGGGGGGGCCGTGAGTGGACTCATCTTTGCAGTGCAAAATCTACTTTTATTGCTTTTGCTCCTTTGAGTCTTCACATTTTTCGGGTTTTTAATGTTGCTGTCTATGGAGGGTAGAAGGGGCAATACCAGAATCCATTTGGTCCTGCTTCCTGATATTATGGCGCCATTGTCGAGTCCTTCTTAATGATGTGTATGTGTAAGTCCTCGTTTAACCCACAGAGACAAATAAATGGAATCTGCTCGTCTCTATGACCCATCCCACCCTTCCCACCCACTCGTCAACCTCTCCCCCCCCACTCGTCAACCTCTCCCCCCCACCACATTAAAGAAGCATTTTATCCCTTTTTGTGGGTTGCTTGACCGCACATTTTGCTCATAGCCACCCTTTGCCCGATCAGATACTGTGCTGCCTGTGTGGCTCCTGGGGGTCCAGTGATGGTCACTTTCCTGCTTCTCGTTCCTGGAACAAATTCCCTTTCTTTGAGATCTGAATTCTGGCTCCTGTCAGCTCTTGATATTCCACAAGCGTCTTGCCACCTTTGCCCAGTATTGCACCCACCAATGTCTCTGGAACAGCCATTTCTAGCGTTTCTTTGCCTGCAACACTTTCTGCAGCCAACTTGTCCATGAGAATTCCTCCCCCACCGAGCCCGAGAGCGGGAGTAGCTTCCCCTGTATAGGATGTTAGAAGACTGACTGCTGCTGGATGGACGCCACCGACAAGGGGGTTAAATCCAAGGCCTGTACTGTAACCATAACTGGCCAGCGTATTCAGGGCGGTAGAGATGGCCAAGAGGTCGCCACCAGAAATGGCTGGAGGGGCTGGAGGTGCAGTAGGAAAAGGGGCAATGGTAGCTTCGGCACTCCCTCCAGCATAAGGGGATCCTGTCGGGTTTGAGTTGGCCACAGGACCCTGAGAGTTGATGTAGCTGATGTTCAGATGGGCCGTCCCCTGTGGGGGGTCCTCTCGTGCTTTGTGTATGATGTTTCGTATGGCTCGTTGAACTTGATTTGGCTCGCCACTCACTGTCACCACCCGTTCTTGGAGGTTTGGTCCTGCAGGTTTTTGGGACAGTTGAACCCATGCCCCTGACTCTTCCATGATACTCCGAACTGTGGATCCACCCTTGCCAATAATTAGGCCCGCTGTTGTGTTTGGGACAATTAGTTTGGCCTAAGGAAGTAAAACAAGAAAAGTACTTCAGGCTGGATGGTAAATAATGGGCACATAAGTGGCCACAATGGTAAATATCGGACAAGGATGAGATTAAGGTGATAAATATTGGTTTGGAATAAAAAGCACTGTTAAATGTTAGACAGAAATAGTGACGGGATCAGGGAGGTAAATCAGCAACGATAGGATCAAGGTGGAAAATATTGGGCAGTGATGAGATCAGGGAGGTAAATATACAGCAACGATGGTATTAGGTTGGTATATATTGGGCTAGGATGGGATCAGGAAAATTAGAGCAAAAAACCATAAACATAAATAATTGTCCAATAAATATAGATTTATTACACAAAAGTGGTACCATAAAGCGTATTTTATACAACCAGATTATTAAACAAAGTGAAAAAAAGACGTGCAAAACTCAGCGATAACGGTAGACATGTGTCTACTGCAAGATATTAACAGGCCAACCCTGACATGTAGACTGGGAAGCAATGGGACACAGTTATCTCATAAAAGATGCTCAAATAAACAGTCAGTTTATGTCCATTCCTGCATAGTAAATAGTCCAAATACTGATACTTCCATAACAAGAAACAATTAAGGTGCTGGTGCAATACATGTGCTCATTATCCGGACATATGGGCATAAAAATATGGAGCAGTAATATTACAGTCTGAAAAGCAGGAACAGCTTACCCATGCTGATGTGACAGAGTAGGAACGTGCCCTACGCGCGTTTCGCAGTCGCTTCCTCAGGGGGCAGAGATGTATCTTTTATGAGATAACTGTGTCCCATTGCTTCCCAGTCTACATGTCAGGGTAGGCCTGTTAATATCTTGCAGTAGACACGTTCTACCGTTATCGCTGAGTTTTGCACGTCTTTTTTTCACTTTGTTTAATAATCTGGTTGTATAAAATACGCTTTATGGTACAACTTTTGTGTAATCTATATTTATTGGACAATTATTTATGTTTATGTTTTTTTGCTCTAATTTTCCTTGTGTTAAAAATGTATTCTTAGAGTTCCATAGGGGCATTGCCCGTGACTGGTTGTGGTGGTAACAGTCACATTCTTGTACTGATGGTCTGATATATTTGTTCTGATCTGAGATTATGTTGTTAGGATGGGATCAGGGGGTGAATATTGGGCAAGGATGGGATCAGAGTGGTAAATATTCGGCTAGGATGAAATCATGCTTGTCAATTTTGGGCAAGGATGGAATCAGAGTGGTAAGTATTAGGCTAGGATGAGATCAGGGTGTTAAATATTGGGCTAGGATGGGATCATATGGTAATTTGGGCAAACATGATGAGGTGTATTGGGTGATGGTCAAGGTGGTAATATGGGCAGGATGGCTCGGTGGTAAATATTGGGCAGGGATAGGATCAGGGTGGTAAATATTGGTCAAGCATGGGATCAGGGTGGTAAATATTGGTCAAGCATAGGATCAGGGTGGTAAATATTGGACAAGCATGGGATTAGGGTGTGAAATATTGTGTAGAAATTAGTTAAGGGTGGTAAATATTGCACAAAGACAAAATCAGAGTGAAAATATTGGTCAGGAATAGTGTCAGAATGGTACATGTTGGCCATAGATGAAGTTATGCTTGTAAATTTTGGGAAAGGATGGGATCAGTGTGGTAAATATTGGGCAAAGATGGGATCATGGTGGTAATATTGGGCAAGGATGGGATCGTGGTGGTAAATATTGGGCTAGGATGGGATCAGGATGGCAAATATTAGGCAAGCATTTGATCAGGGTGTAAATATTGGGCTAGGATGGGATCAGGGTGGTAAATATTTGGCTTGGATAGGATCAGCATGTTAAATATTGGGCTAGGATGGAATCAGGGTGGCAAATATTAGGCAATCATGGTATCAGTGGGGTAAATATTGGGCAATTATGGGATCAGGGTGGTAACTATCGGGCTAGGACGGGAATATGGTGGTAAATATTGGGCTAGGATGGGATCAGGGTGGTAAATATTGGACAGTGGTGAGATCAGGGTGGTAAATATTGGGCAAGGATGGGATCAGAGTGGTAAATATTGGGCTAGGATGAGATCAGGGTGGTAAATATTGGGCTAGGATGAGAATAGGCTGGTAAATATTGGGCTTGGATGGGATCAAGGTGGTAAAATTGGGCAAGCATGGGATCAGGTTGGTAAATATTGGGATAGGACGGAATCAGGGTGGTAAATATTGGGCAATTATGGGATCAGGGTGTAAATATTGGGCTAGGACTGAATCAGGGTGGTAAATATTGGGCAATTATGGGATCAGGGTGGTAAATATTGGGCTTAGACGGAATCAGGGTGGTGAATATTGGGCAATCATGGGATCAGGGTGGTAAATATTGGGCTAGGATGGTAATAGGGGGTAAATATTGGGCTAAGATGGGATCAGAGAGGTAAATATTGAACAAGCATGGGATCAGGGTGTCAAATGTTGGGCAGTAATGTGTTAAGGGTGGTAAATATTGGACAAGGACAAAATCAACCTGAAAATATTGGTTAGGAACAGTGTCAGAATGGTAAATATTGGCCATAGATGGAGTCATACTTGTAACTATTGGGCAAGGACGGGCTCTGAGAAACAAACATTAGACAGGAATGGAATCAGGGTGGAAAATATTGTATGGAAAGGGGTTACCATGGTAAATATTGGGCTGAGATGGATAACGTTGGTAAATATTGGACAGGGATGGCATAATGGGGCAAATATTGGACGCAGTGGGGTCACGGTAGTAAATATTTGGCGAATATGGTATGGGTGATTGTGGAAGGATGAAATGAGAGGTAAATATTGACAAGGATGACATCACGTGGCAAATAATGGGTAGGAATAGCGTGAGGTTGAGAAATATTGAAGTGATAGAATCAGGGCGACATGTGTATTGTGACAACATCTATGACATGCTACAGTCTTTGAAGTGGCGCTGACCTGCTTGGCCCGCTCGGCACTGATGTTGTTCTGGGCCGGGATGAGCACACCCAGGTCCGACTTGGTTGCTCCTTGTGGCATCTCCCGCACCTTCTCTGCTATGAAGTTATGCACAGACATTAGCGCCTCTGCGGTTCCCTGCACCAGACACACGCGCTCCGTTGTCCCTATGACACATGACAAACAGCGTAAATAACAAGAAGAACATGAGAAAAGATGAGGAGATCAGCAGCCGCCCACCTAACTGCTCTCCATCAGAAGCCCCATTGCCTCCATTGTTACCCTCCTGGACCCCGATCTTTCCTGCCTCCGTTAGATGGGAGCTCCTGCTCAGGGGCGCCCCACGTTGGCAGCATAGTCTGAGTTTCTGTGCAGATTATCCTTGCAGTTTCCAGTCTGGAGGAAATGGCACAAGATCACTTCTTGCCTTGGGCAGCAGAGACTGGTGTGGGGTCTGTTGGAGAGCGTCAGCAGGCAGCTCTGACCTCTCAGTAATGTAATATACACCTCCATGAATGTCACTGCCCCCGGAGGCTACCGCTGATGATTCATGGACACAGATGGAAGATTTCTACCCACAAAATTACAGGGAATAATCAAAAATGCATCACGTGACACAGCAATGACCAACTGAGGCAGCAGGCTGCACAGTCACATGTCCCATGATGTGATGATGTCACTATCCTGGCAATGACTGTTACCTAATGATGTCACATTCTAGAAATCTCCATTACATACCTTACATGTCACTTACCCTGACATTTATATTTGCCCTGATTGTATAATTATTTCTGATCATGTTACGCTCATAATGATTCAGTTTAACTGTCAATTAGCCCAATGACATCACTTACTCTGATGATGTCACTTACTCCAATGATGTCACTATTACTTGCAGTGATATTAGTTAACCAGTCAAAGTCACTAACCCTGCAGCTGCCATTAATCCTTCCAATGTTATATGTGCGTCTAACTAGACGGAGCTGAGGACACGACTCAAGGAATAATGAGAAATATGAGAGAACATGAGCAGATATTGTCACTTACCCTGATGATGTCACTCATTCTGCTAATGTCAGTTACCCTGATGATGTCACTTATTCTGGTAGTGTCAGTTACTTTGGGTCACCTCCTCTGGTAATATCTGTCACTGTGATGATGTCACCTACTCGGGTAACGTCAGTTACTCTGATGATGTCACGTACTCTAGTAATGCCAGTCACCCTGATGATGTCATCTACTGCGTAGTGTCAGTTACTCTGATGATGTCACCTACTCGGGTAACATCAGTTACTCTGATGATGTCACTTACTCTAATAATGCCAGTCACTCTGATGATGTCATCTACTGCGTAGTGTCAGTTACTCTGATGATGTCACTTACTCTGGTAACATCAGTTACTCTGATGATGTCACTTACTCTGGTAACATCTGTTACTCTGATGATGTCACTTTCTCTGAGTATGCCAGTTACATTGATGATATCACCTACTCTGGTAACATCAGTTACTCTGATGATGTCACTTACTCTAGTAATGCCAGTCACCCTGATGATGTCATCTACTGCGTAGTGTCAGTTACTCTGATGATGTCACTTACTCTGGTAACATCAGTTACTCTGATGATGTCACTTTCTCTGAGTATGCCAGTTACATTGATATCACATCACCTACTCTGGTAACATCAGTTACTCTGATGATGTCACTTACTCTAGTAATCCCAGTCACCTGATGATGTCATTACTTGCGTAGTGTCAGTTACTTGATGATGTCACTTACTCTGGTAACATCAGTTACTCTGATGATGTCACTTTCTCTGAGTAATGCCAGTTACATTGATGATATCACCTACTGGTAACATCAGTTACTCTGATGATGTCACTTACTCTAGTAATGCCAGTCACCCTGATGATGTCATCTACTGCGTAGTGTCAGTTACTCTGATGATGTCACTTACTCTGGTAACATCAGTTACTCTGATGATGTCACTTTCTCTGAGTATGCCAGTTACATTGATGATATCACCTACTCTGGTAAATCAGTTACTCTGATGATGTCATTTACTTAGTAATGCCAGTCACCCTGATGATGTCATCTACTGCGTAGTGTCAGTTACTCTGATGATGTCACTACTCTGGTAATCAGTTACTCTGATGATGTCACTTACTCTAGTAATGCCAGTCAACCTGATGATGTCCATCTACTGCTAAGTGTCAGTTACTCTGAGATGTCACCTACTCTGGTAACATCAGTCACTCTGATGATGTCACTTTCTCTGAGTATGCCAGTTACACTGATGATATCACCTACTCTGGTAATGTGAATTAATCTGATGATGTCACTCTTAGTAATGCCAGTCAACCTGATGATGTCATCTACAGCATAGTGTCAGTTACTTTGATGATGTCACTTACTCTATTAGTGTCAGTTACTCTGATAATGTCATCTACTCCAATGATGCGACTAACACTTGGTACAATATTACCACTCCGGGCAAAGTCACTAACCCTGCAGCTGTCATTAATCCTTACAATGTTATATGTGCGTCTAACTAGACGGAGCTGAGGACACGACTCAAGGAAAATATGAGAGAAAAGATCAGATATGTCAGGAATCAGATTAACATTCATATCCAAGGATCACATATTTTCACTAAATAATATTTATATTGATTCTTAGTTTTTTATTGTATTCCTATGCTGTTCTGTACTCTGATTGTAGATTTTTTTGCTATTTTTTTGTACCATGTTAAGATGCTCCTGTCTGGGCTGCGGTTCTGCCTTCTTTACTTTGGAACGGAGGGACTCAGAAGAAAATTGGTTCCAGAATCAGTGAAACTGTGCCAATTGGAGGAGCGTTAGATTAAAAAATACAGCGAGGATCCCTCTTTAACACATATCTATCTATAGGTTGGTCTCCATGAAAATGGAAGTCCATGGTACTTTGAGTTGGCTATCAAGGGGTCTTGTAATTTTGGGCTTTCCCTTTCCTCATACGTGGAGGTCGTAGCTGCCTGATCTACAGTCTCGAGCTCCCATGTGAACCCCAGTTTGGGACACTCGGGGTGACTATGGAGCGTGTGACATGAACATGAGATGCCGTGCATGATTTGGGGTGCACTCCTCCACTCGTGTATAATCTTGGGGGTGGGACGGTACCTGTCGAGCGCCACACACACTTTGGTGCGACATTCGCTGCCGATGTGGAGGTTACAGACTCCAAGAGGATTTAGTGATTGCTTATAATCTACCTAGAAAAATAAAGCAGCAAATGTCGGAAAAGTGGAGACAAAGAGATGATTTATCACACGCTTCACTGAGAAGATTCGCTGCACCCTCCCTAGTGTTTCGGCATCTCTGCGCCTGGTGCCGGCTAACATTGACGTTTCCATGGTGACGCCAGGGTTCAGCGCTTACTATGGAAACAGCAAAAGGTCTGAGCCGCAACCCATTACACAATGGGCAGCCATTCACCATCAGCCATCGTCATGGCAACAGAGGCCTGCTGTCTTCTGCTGAGCCTGACTGGCTGTGAGCCATCACCATGGAAACGTTTTTTAGTTCAAGCTTTGGCCTAATAGGGCCAAGACGAGCCAAAGCCGCCACCCAGGCTCCACCCTAGAGCCGACACCACCTTAAAAACATTTCCCCTTCCCCCATTTGTTCATCTGGAAATTAAATAGGGGTCTTCAAGCAACATCCCAGAAGTAAGGAAAAAGGCTCCCAAAATGGAGGCCTATCACACCAAGTGCAAATTCCAAGTAATACACAAGCTCCAATGTCACGAGGAACCAGTCAGAACCACACACAGTCCAGATCTCTCCACAATCACCTATTCACCTTTTTCCGGGACATCACACAAGTTTCTACATTCTGCAAGATTGTGAGAAATGTTCACTAGACGTCACCATATACAGTAAATAAAGCCCCAAGTGGCAGATAAATCCCTACATTATCTGAAAGCAGGTTACAATCCATCACAGCGTCACAAAAAGTCAATATTGTCACCAAAATAGCCAACAATAACAATGCGCCTTCAGGTCACAGTCCATAGATCAGTCATGGTGTCCATCCGTCATATCCAAAGAGGCCAACATAACATTCTGCTGCACAGAAACCTCAACATCCACCCCAAGAGGAGCTCTGTGAAAACAGCCCATCCTCAGAGGAGCTGTCCCTCATAGACAGCCCATCCCCAGAGGAGCTCTCGCTCATAGATAGTCCATCCCCATAGGAACTCTCGCTCATGGACAACCCATCTCCAGAGAAGCGCTTCCCCATACACAGAACATCCCCATAGGAACTATCGCTCATAGACAGCCCATCCCCAGAGGAGCTCTCATAGACAATCCATCCCCATAGGAAATCTCGCTCATAGACAACCCATCCCTAGAGAAGCACTTCCCCATACATAGCCCATAACAAGAGAGCTTCCATAGACAATCCATCCCCAGAGGAACTACCCCTTATAAACAGCCAATCCCCAGCCGAGCTCTCTCTGAGAACAGACCATCTCCATAAGAGCTCTCCCTCATAGCCTATCCCCAGAGGAGGCCTCTCTCACAGACAGCCCATCCCCATAGAAGCTCTTCCCCATACACAGCCCATAACAAGAGAGCTTCCACAAACAGTCCATCCCCAAAGGAACTCTCCCTCATAAACAGTCAATCCCCAGAGGAGCTCTCTCTGAGAACAGACCATCCTCAGAGGAGCTTTCCCTCATAGTCTATCCCCAAAGGAGCTCTCATAGACAGCCTATCTCTATAGGAGCTCTCTTTCATCGACAACTCATTCCATAGGACCTCTCTCTCATAGACAGCCCATCCCCAGGGGAACTCTCTCTGAAACAGACCATCCACAGAGGAGCTCTCCTTTATAGACAGCCCACCCCCAGAGGAACTCTCCTTCACAGACAACCCATCCCCAGAAGGGCTGTCCCTCATAAACAGCCAATTCCCAGAGGAGCTCTCCCTGAAAACAGACCATCTCCTGAGATCGCCCTCACAGTCTATCCCCAGAGGAGCTAATCCCCGTACACAGCCCATATACAGAGGAGCTGTCACTCATAAACAACCAATCACCAAAGGGGCTGTCTCTGAGAATAGACCATCCCCAGAGGAGATCCCATTCACAGCCTATCACCAGAGAAGCTCTCCCCTATAAACAGCCCGTATGTATAGGAGCTCTTATAGACAGCTCACCCCCATAGGAGCACTCACTCATAGACAGTCCATCCCCAGAAGAGCTCTTCCACATACACAGCCCATACTAAAAGATATCCCATAGACAGCCCTTCCCTGAGAAACTCTCTTTCATAAACAGCCCATTCCCAGAGGAACTCATGCTCATAGACAGCCCGTTCCCAAAGAAACTCTGCCCCATACACAGCCCACCTACCAAGAGAGCTCTCATAGACAGTTTATTCCCAGAAGAGCTCTCATAGACAAACCATTCCCAGAGGAGCTCTCCCTCATAGCCCATTCCCAGAGGAGCTTTCCTTCATACACCGTCCATAACCAGAGGAGCTCTCCCTAATAGATCCCCAGAAGAGCTCTTGCTCACAGACGGCCCATCCCTATAAGAGCTTTGCATCACAGACTGTGTGTGCATTCTGGAATATTTACCTCTAGATTATAACCTCAGGGTATTAGGGTTGCTCAGTTTTCTTCCAGTTATGATTTCTCTCTGTTATAAAGCATCATCTTCAGCTTTGCATAGTGCAAGTATGTATACCCCTTGTTGGGTCCATAGATCAGATTGGACCTCCCCAACCCACCTTTACTGTACCAATGTGCACACATAACAGACAAGAGAGTTGGCATGTCCATAGCACATAGACAGACTGACCTGGATAGAAGTCTTTAGACTTGGACAGTTTGATGGTAGCCCCTGTTTCGCGCTGAAGCTGGACAATTGTTTGACCTCCTTTTCCGATAATGGAGCCAGCAGCATAACTCGGAATCAGCACCTTCAGGAAAAGCTCACTGTCATCTCCTGAAAAATACAACACAACTCTGCTGTAACACCTGAACAATGAAAATGACCATCAGATTAGCCCTCCATGACCAACCTGGTTAATTCTCCTGCTTAATGTCATATATAGAAGATCTGTCATTTTTTCTGTGTGATGCAGGAAAGTAGGTGTCTCCCAGGCAGTCACATTTTGGCGTCCCCGGAAATGGGATTCAGCCGTTCTCTGTGACAGCTGTCCAGTGGCTCCCAGAATTCAATTATACTCTTGTCATTCAGCAGTAGGGAATGTGTGAGGAGACAGTATGGAGAGGAGGAAATGTGTGAGGAGACAGTATGGGAGAGGTGGGGAATGTGTGACCCCTCGGAAGAAACTGTTCATCTTGATGGATATCCACACTGGTTTACCTCTTCAATATTTATTTTTATATGTAATGCTGTTCCCCACATCTCTTTAAGTACGTACCTGTATTGGTGTCCTCTATGTCTCCAGAGTGTCTCTTGTAGACTCTATGCATGCATGGGACATATATATATATATATATATATATATATATATATATATGTAGTTTATATACATGGTACACATTCAACTAACACTGTCCTTATAACCCTGTATGCATGGATCCCTCTAGATTCACTCTGGCTTCATCTACATTTTTGTTTTGCACTATACACCCCTGTGGTGTCTACCTCTGTTTTAACATATTCTTTTAACTTTTTATCATTTTCTGCATTATGTGCTTTTCAATAAAATTATATTTTTAGCAATTTTGTCGTTGGCTGCTGGGCATGCATGAATTGGCCACATTATGTGCAAGCGTCTCTGTTTTTTCCTAGTATCCAGAAGCAGTATTGCTATTTATATTTCTAGATTTCACATTGACATGCTTTAGCTCTACAAAGTGCAACTTTTTTTGTTTATTGTATCGCCATAGATGTCATACTCCAATGTATGGAATTTTACTATAGAATATACAGTAGTGTGGTGTGATTTTATATATATTATATATATATATATATATAATAACAAAAAAAGTCCTTCTCATCCCCAATGGGGGTGGTCTTTGTTCTCCTTTCTCATTCTGTGGTCCTCTACCAGAGGCCTGGGAGTTTGAGGGTTCTGTGCAGGATCTTAGCTGTTCCCGGCTTTGCGCTTTTCTGGACAGAGCTCAGATGTTGCTCCTGGGATCTGTTGTAGCCAATCTTCCAACTTAGGGGTCACTGCTCCAAGTGCTCCTATCACCACTGGAATCACTGTTGCCTTCACCTTCCACATCTCCTCAAGTTCTCCTTTGAGGCCCTGGTATTTCTCCAGCTTCTCTTATTCCTTCTTTCTGATGTTGCTGTCACCTGGAACTGCCACATCTGTTATCATTGCTGTCTTCCAATCCTTGTCTACTATGACAATGTCTGGTTGGTTAGCCAACACCTGCTTATCCGTCTGGATCTTGAAGTCCCACAGGATTTTAGCCCTTTCATTCTCCACCACTTAATGGGAGCAGGGGGAATGTTGTGAACGTTTTGGAGAGGACTTCGGAGCTGAAGCTCCCTCTGGTGGTTGCTGGAGGTATTGAACCTATGTTGAATACCAAGAGTCCTACACCCGCAGATAACGAGTGGGTGTCAGGTGGTACTGACTGGCCTGATATAAGTGAGCTGATCTCCCATGATCCTTGCCGGTGATCAATTGTGCTTCCTGGTTTAGTTTGGAATTCAGCTTGCTTTCCTGCTGTCTCCTGCTTGCGTTCAGATAAGCCTCTTTCAGTTTTTTTACTGTGGTTTGAATTCCATGCTTTTTGTTGCATTGCTTTTTGTCTTCAGCCGGGTCCCCTATCGGGGCTTTGGCTGGTCTCCGTTCGTTTTTTGTATTTGCTCATTTGCTCAGTTCTTATGCTATTTTTCTGCTGGGTAGCTACGTGTCCACACCAGAGATCTGATATAGGTGGTCGAGACCGTGTGGTCTCAGTGTTTTTGGATTCAGAAGTGTTGGAGTTTTTCCTAGGGTTTTTCTGGGTTGCAGAAAGTATTCTCTCCTGTGCTGTCCTATCTAGACAGTTTTGGGCCCCAGCGTTTGCTCAATCTATTTTCTGTCTGTGTTCGTATTTTCATCTTGTCTAACCGCCATTATATGTTTGGGGGCTTCCAACTCTTTTGGGTCTACTCCGGGGCAGTTAGCTTTCCTCTTTCCATCTTCAGGGATAGCTATCTCTCCGGCTGTGCCGAGGCGTCTAGGACCACCGTTGGTACGCTCAACGGCTGCTTCTAGTTGTGCGGTTAGTTTAGGGGTCTGCAACCTATTAGTTTCCAACCTCTCTGGTGTTTGGCTGCCTATGCGGTTTTTTGCTCCTGCCTCCTCAGCAACCATAACATAACAGGTGGAATGTGTAAGGAGACTGTATGGTGAGTGGAGGGGAATGTGTGAGGAGACAGTATGAGCAGTGGGGGGATGTGTGAAGAGACAATATGGGGAGTGGGAAGGAAATGTGTGTGGAGACAGTATTGGGAACAGGAGGGGAATGTGTAAGGAGATAATATGGTGAGCAGGGGAATGTGTGAGGAAACCAATATGGATGTGGAGTGATTATGTGAAGAGAAAGTATGAAGAGGGATGGGTTAAATGTGCAAGAAGACAATAGGGAGGTGACTAGAGAGTGGGCCGTATGGGGGGGACACAGTGTGAGAGGAAAGTGTGAAGAGGGGGCACAGTTTGGAAAGCAGATCACAGTGTGGAGGCCATTTACCATAAGAGTGACAGTGCGGGAGGGTCATGTTTTGTGCGGGGAGCATAGTGAGAGATCCTTATATAGGGGCTCAGTATTGGGCAGATATTTTTATTCAGGAGCATTATAATCACGCTGCTATTTTTAAGGGTAATATGTCAAGATGTGTTGCAGAAGACCAGAGAAGTAAGAAGTCTGCAGAGGTGAACTGTGGATGGGAAATGCCATCCTTGTATCAAGACAAGATGAATACGAAAAGAAGGAGAAGTACTCCAATCAAAGAAGATGTTACCTATAAGGTTCCTGCTGGATGTAAATGCTTATTTGTGATACTGCGTCTCATCAGTACTGTGGTTTCTGTATGGTGTGCAGTCTAACAATGGCTGCTAACATCAACTCCCAGTATCTCCTTACCATTGTTAAGGACATACTGGGAATTGTAGATTCATGTGATACAACTATATATAGGGTGACGTTACATTACAATTGATCACTGTACTAAGATTGGTGTTGTATTAATGTACTCATTGTGGTTCTGTTGATGCAGTCATGTACTGATAGTGTTTCGGCGCTGTATTTCTGTACTGATGGTGGTTCTGGTAATGTATTTATGTACTGATGGTGGTTCTGGTGATGTATTTATGTACTGATGGTGGCTCTGGTGATGTATTTATGTACTGATGGTGGTTCTGGTGATGTATTTATGTACTGATGGTGGTCCTGGTTATGTATTTCTGTACAACTGGTGGTTCTGTTTATGTATTTCTGTACTGATGGGGATTGTAATGCCGCATTTCTGTACTGTTAGTTGTTCTGGTGATATATTTCTGTACTGATCAGGGTTCTATTTATGCACATTCCTGTACTGATTGTGGGTCTGGCTATACATTTCTGAACTGTTGGGGG
>JARQOD010000008.1:11356702-11411103 GCA_033576555.1 Oophaga sylvatica | reverse complement strand
GTATATAATTATATATGTACAGCTGGTATAACCTGGGTATCTCCTGTGTATAATTATATATCTACAGCTGGTATAACCTGGGCATCTCCTGTATATAATTATATATGTACAGCCGGTATAACCTGGGTATCTCCTGTATATAATTATATATGTACAGATGGTATAACCTGGCATCTCCTGTATATAATTATATATGTACAGCTGGTATAACCTGGGCATCTCCTGTATATAATTATATATGTACAGCTGGTATAACCTGGGTATCTCCTGTGTATAATTATATATCTACAGCTGGTATAACCTGGGCATCTCCTGTATATAATTATATATGTACAGCTGGTATAACCTGGGTATCTCCTGTGTATAATTATATATCTACAGCTGGTATAACCTGGGCATCTCCTGTATATAATTATATATGTACAGCTGGTATAACCTAGGCATCTCCTGTATATAATTATATATGCACAGCTGGTATAACCTGGACATCTCCTGTATATAATTATATATGTACAGCTGGTATAACCTGGGCATCTCCTGTATATAATTATATATGTACAGCTGGTATAACCTGGGTATCTCCTGTGTATAATTATATATCTACAGCTGGTATAACCTGGGCATCTCCTGTATATAATTATATATGTACAGCCGGTATAACCTGGGTATCTCCTGTATATAATTATATATGTACAGATGGTATAACCTGGCATCTCCTGTATATAATTATATATGTACAGCCGGTATAACCTGGGTATCTCCTGTATATAATTATATATGTACAGATGGTATAACCTGGGCATCTCCTGTATATAATTATATATGTACAGATGGTACTGCAGAGCATTTAATTTTTCATTATGTTTTTTCATTATTGGGATCAGACGGATGAAGGTCATTGAAGTCATTTTTTTTTTCAGATCTGAGGCCATGCCAGTCACCACTCCCAATCCGTTTGACGAGGGCAGACCCCTGGACCGGCCGGCCCCTGAGGGGGGCAACCCTTTCCTTGACTATGAGGTGGAGGGTAAGAGGGAACCTTTGGGATCAGACGCAAAGCGTCGAGGAACACTTGAGAAAATTGCTGGACTTTCACCTTTTTGGAAAGGAGGAAAAGGTCTTTTAGGGGTGAGAGGAGCACCCGAGAAAAGACGCGGGAGAAGGAAATCGGAGGATGTCAGTATATTGTCTCTCGGCCGCAAAAAAGATGGTGGAGATGAAGAAGGCGGTGTCCCTGGTGGAGGAGTCAAGCGCCTCTCCTTTCTATGGCTTGGTAGCAGTGGGGGAAGCTCGGGGAATCGGTCACAGAGGGAGTCCATGGTGGAAGTGGTTCCTGAAAGCAATGAGGCTATCCGAGAAGCCGAGAAACCTCGAGAGCCGCTCTCTGGTGAGTCCTAATTGTGGCCCCTGTGATGTGGTGTCACGGGGTCCTACTCCAGTATCGCCCAATCAACAGAGCGAGAGATTATCGTTATTATGGCTGTGTATCTCCAGATACTTCTCCGTGTAGGGTTTCTCCAGCAGTATCTTCCAGGGTAATCGGGGTTTCTCCAAGTCTCTCTGGGGTGCTGGCCTTAGCATTAGCATCCCACAAATGAGCTATCTTACTGGTCTCCATGTCCTCCTCAGGCCCCCTCCTTATATCCCGGGGCAGGCAGACAGGTGGGATGGTTTTCAGTCCCCCCTGACCTGGGAACGGTGCCTCAAAGATCATGGCACTACAGGGGGTGATTTGCGGCATTTGGAGAGCAAAGGGGTCATGAATGGACAGTTAGGAAATGTCAGCAGGGGTTCATCAAGAGGCATGGGCACATTCAGGCTACTGATGGTAAATGAGATAATTCAATTATCGGACCTTATGTAAGGTAATTAAGACTCTAGACTAGACATAGGCAGAATGATACCTCACACACCATATCACACCATCACATGTGGCCCATGTTACTAGTCATGGGGACACAGGTCACGCAGCTCAGGATGATGTGGATGGAGAATTAGGGAGGCGGATGACATCTGTGACACACAATTTTCTCCTATCTTCTGGTGACCGGACATGGTCGGTCCATGTAAACGGATCCCTACACAGAAGTGACATGCAGCAGGGCCTGGAGGTCTCGGAGTCTGAAACTCCCACTTCTGCTGGTCTATATGGCATATACTATTAACCTCCAGAATAAGGGAGCCTCAGTTCCTGAGAGCAGGTGCAGTCGTCTCGTCCATTCACATAATGGCCACAGACACCTTCAGGCCTTTTTTTGTTAAGTGCATGCAGTTTGGGCTACATACATTTTTTTTGTCCCATTTGGCTGTTGCAGACTTATTTTTCCCCGCACATTGTTGGCTGCAGAATTTGTAAACTGAGAATCCCTCAATGAGCTTGTTGTGTCAGAGAGATTGTAAACTTTCTTTATCAGAACTCCTGTCTGCTGATTTATGACCACACATCCAGGTCAAGATGAACTTTGATGTGGTCATAAATCAGCCCAAGGTAGCTGATAAAAGACAGATAAAACAGGTACAAACTCTCGGTTAGGACGAGCTCACTGATGGATTGTCAGTCGTCTCATTCTACAGCTAGCATTTTGTAGGGAAAAAAGAGCCTGTAAAAGTTTGAATGAAACCTAAAAATTTTCGGTTGAAGATACATGAAGTTAAGTGTCACCATAATGCACAACACAACGCTCAATAGTAGATCTGATGCAGCTGAGTAACCTGACTTTTCTCTTGATCCAGTGTTGGAGATCCTACAGCTCATCCAGCGCCGGGAGCTGCGGTCGGCTGACCAGCATATTGTGGAACTGGAGGCCGAGTGTGACATAGAGCTGAGTCCGGTGAGTCTGAAGAGTCCAGGCCGACAGGCCAAAGACGTGACTCTGCTGTACGAGGCTCTGATGAAGGAGATGTGGGCAGTGGTGGAAGAGTCCCTCAACAACAAAGGGAAGCACCTGAAACTGAACGAGGTGATCGGTGTCATCCAGCAAGAAGAGGCTCGGGAAAACCCTCCTGGCAACAAGAACATGAGGGCATATTGGGTGGAGGCGGTCCAGAGGAGCGTGAAACAGAGGTTAAAGAGCAACCTGGAGGGCAAAATGGGCTCGCTCCCATCTCAAGCTGACAGACTCAAGAGAATTGTGGTGGAAGACCTGACCTCAGTGAAGAACTACTTGGTAAGTGAATGAGCGCACTGGTCAGGGTGGAAATAAGGAATCCGTCCACATAAATGAACGTAGCATGGGTATATTCATCCACATGGACACACGCACCTGGCCAGGAACATAAGGGTCCACGAGAGTGAATGTACTGTACATGGACACACGTACCTGGCCAGGAACATAAGGGTCCATGAGTGTGAATGTACTGCACATAGACACGCGTACCTGGCCAGGAACATAAGGTCCACGAGTGTGAATGTACTGTACATGGACACAAGTACCTGGCCAGGAACATAAGGGTCCAAGGGAGTGAATGTACTGTACATGGACACACATACCTGGCCAGGAACATAAGGGTCAACGAGTGTGAATGTACTGTACATGGACACACGTACCTGGCCAGGAACATAAGGGTCCACAAGTGTGAATGTACTGTACATAGACACGCGTACCTGGCCAGGAACATAAGGGTCCACGAGTGTGAATGTACTGTACATGGACACAAGTACCTGGCCAGGAACATAAGGGTCCAAGGGAGTGAATGTACTGTACATGGACACACATACCTGGCCAGGAACATAAGGGTCAACGAGTGTGAATGTACTGTACATGGACACAAGTACCTGGCCAGGAACATAAGGGTCCATGGGAGTGAATGTACTGTACATGGACACAAGTACCTGGCCAGGAACATAAGGGTCAACGAGAGTGAATGTACTGCACATAGACACACGTACCTGGCCAGGAACATAAGGGTCCACGAGTGTGAATGTACTGCACATGGACACGCGTACCTGGCCAGGAACATAAGGGTCCACGAGTGTGAATGTACTGCACATAGACACACGTACCTGGCCAAGAACATAAGGGTCCAAGTGAGTGAATGTACTGTACATGGACACACATACCTGGCCAGGAACATAAGGGTCAACGAGTGTGAATGTACTGTACATGGACACACGTACCTGGCCAGGAACATAAGGGTCCACGAGTGTGAATGTACTGTACATGGACACACGTACCTGGCCAGGAACATAAGGGTCCACGAGTGTGAATGTACTGTACATGGACACAAGTACCTGGCCAGGATCATAAGGCTCCACGACAGTGAATGTACTGTACATGGACACAAGTACCTGGCCAGGATCATAAGGGTCAACGAGAGTGAATGTACTGCACATAGACACACGTACCTGGCCAGGAACATAAGGGTCCACGAGTGTGAATGTACTGCACATAGACACGCGTACCTGGCCAGGAACATAAGGGTCCACGAGTGTGAATGTACTGCACATAGACACACGTACCTGGCCAAGAACATAAGGGTCCAAGTGAGTGAATGTACTGTACATGGACACACATACCTGGCCAGGAACATAAGGGTCAACGAGTGTGAATATACTGTACATGGACACACGTACCTGGCCAGGAACATAAGGGTCCACGAGTGTGAATGTACTGTACATGGACACACGTACCTGGCCAGGAACATAAGGGTCCACGAGTGTGAATGTACTGTACATGGACACACGTACCTGGCCAGGATCATAAGGCTCCACGACAGTGAATGTACTGTACATGGACACAAGTACCTGGCCAGGAACATAAGGGTCCACAAGAGTGAATGTACTGTACATGGACACAAGTACCTGGCCAGGAACATAAGGGTCCACGAGAGTGAATGTACTGTACATGGACCCACGTACCTGGCCAGGAACATAAGGGTCCACGAGAGTGAATGTACTGTAAATGGACCCACGTACCTGGCCAGGAACATAAGGGTCCACGAGAGTGAATGTACTGTACATGGACACAAGTACCTGGCCAGGAACATAAGGGTCCACGAGAGTGAATGTACTGTACATGGACACAAGTACCTGGCCAGGAAAATAAGGGTCCACGAGAGTGAATGTACTGTACATGGACCCACATACCTGGCCAGGAACATAAGGGTCCACGAGAGTGAATGTACTGTACATTGACACAAGTACCTGGCCAGGAACATAAGGCTCCACTAGTGTGAATGTACTGTACATGGACACACGTACCTGGCCAGGAACATAAGGGTCCACGAGAGTGAATGTACTGTACATGGACCCACGTACCTGGCCAGGAACATAAGGCTCCACGAGAGTGAATGTACTGTACATGGCACAAGTACCTGGCCAGGAACATAAGGCTCCACAAGAGTGAATGTACTGTACATGGACACAAGTACCTGGCCAGGAACATAAGGGTCCACGAGAGTGAATGTACTGTACATGGACACACGTACCTGCCTGCGTGCAAGAATGTACCTAGCCAGGTGGATGGATGAATCTGTCAGGGTGAATAAGGACAAACGCACCTTTCTATACAAATATATGTACCTGTACAAATGGATGAATCTGTGCTCACAGATGAATGTACCTGTCTACATTGATGAATGCACCTCTCTGCACGGATGATTGTACCTGTCTATATTGATGACTGTACCTATCATAGATGATTGTACCTATCTACACAGATGATTGTAGCCATGTATAAACATGAATTCACAACATTGATGATTGTACCTATCTATCTTGATGAGTGTACCTATCATGGATGATAGTAGCTATCTACATTAATGATTGGACCTGTCCATTATTTAGACTGTGCTAATAATTGTCCTATAAATTAGTAATATGAGGAGCCACAGCTCTGCCCCTGTTATGGTGTCGCTGGCTGCTTCTACAATGCCCTTGGCTTTTAGTCTGACTTCTTTCGGGTCCATGTAGTTGCCAGGAGTCAAAATTCCTAGAGATGAAGGGACCAGGCGTCTGCGGCTCCTCGTCACAAGTGGTTTATATTTCTTCTTTCCGCAGGTTTGTTCATATCCCAGGGACTTTGAGGTTTTCCGGATCTACTTATCTGCCTACCATCGAGTCGTATCAGAGTGGCTCAGTGCGGCAGCCCAACGAGATCTGGAAACCAATGACATCTACTTCATTCTAGATTGGAACAGCAATGTGTACTGCAGGTAAGGGGCAGCACAGGTGACGATGGGGCAGGCATGGGATGACGGGTGGCATGCTGGATATAAGGGATGCCTGTGGCCTCTCCATACAGGGATATCCTGTCCAGACCAGAGATCTCCCCACTCATCAACCCATATGAGTTGGGTCCCCTGCTGAGCAGTGACACCCGAACCAAGCTGGAGCAGCAGTATGGCAGCCTCATACAGCAGCGCGTCTCCCACAGACTGGAGGAAGAACTCAAGGTGGAGCAAGATCGCTGGACCCAGACGATGAGGAATGAGGATCTCCTGTCAGGCTTCAGCGGCAGGGTCATTCAGGTAAACCCTCTTTTTCTGATTACTGCCCATTCTCTTTTCTCTCATCTCTGTCGTTTCTCCATTACATGACCACTGTGTATTCTATGTTCTCTGACCACTGCCCATAATCTGTTTTCCAACTGCTATTTAGTATCTTTGCTACGAACTTCATCTATTACACATTTCCCGACCTCCATCCATCATCTGTCGTCCAATCACTGTCCATTGTCTATTCTCTTGGTCCATTATCTGTTCTCTGACCTCTCAGTCTATTATCTGTCATGCAACTGTTCAGTATATTAGCTGTTCCCTGACCGCTCGGTCCATTATATGTTCTCCGACCTCTTGGTCCATTATCTGTTCTCTGATTGCTCGGTCCATTATCTGTTCTCTGACCTCTCAGTCCATTATCTGTTCTCTGACCTCTCAGTCCATTATCTGTTCTCTGACCTCTCAGTCTATTATCTATTCTTTGACCGCTAGGTCCATTATCTGTTCTTCGACCTCTCCGTCCATTATCTGTTCTCCGACCTCTCAGTCCATTATCAGTCATGCAACCGTTCAGTCGATTATCTGTTCCCTGACCGCTAGGTCCATTATCGAATCCCTAACCCCTCGGTACATTATCAGTTCTCTGACCGCTCGGTCCATTATATGTTCTCCGACCTCTCCGTCCATTATCAGTTCTCTGACCACTCGGTCCATTATCTGTTCTCTGACCTCTCCGTCCATTATCTGTTCTCCGACCTCTCGGTCCATTATCTGTTCTCCGACCTTTCAGTCCATTATCTGTCCTGCAACCGTTCAGTCGATAATCTGTTCCCTGACCGCTAGGTCCATTATCGAATCCCTAACCGCTCGGTACATTATCAGTTCTCTGACCGCTCGGTCCATTATATGTTCTCCGACCTCTCCGTCCATTATCTGTTCTCCGACCTCTCGGTCCATTATCTGTTCTCCGACCTTTCAGTCCATTATCTGTCCTGCAACCGTTCAGTCGATAATCTGTTCCCTGACCGCTAGGTCCATTATCGAATCCCTAACCGCTCGGTACATTATCAGTTCTCTGACCGCTCGGTCCATTATATGTTCTCCGACCTCTCCGTCCATTATCAGTTCCCTGACCACTCGGTCCATTATCTGTTAACTGCTGGGTCCATTATTGATTCCCTGATCGCTCCATCCATTATATATTCTCAGATCTCTCGGTTCATTACCTGTTCTCTGACAACTTGGTCCATTGTCTGTTCTTTAAATGCTGGGACCATTATTGGTTCTCCAGTCGCTCCGTCCATTATCACTTCTCTGACCACTCGGTTCATTTTCTGTTCTCCAACCACTCGGTCCATTTGTTTTCTGACCGCTCAGTCCATTATCTGTTCTCCGACCACTTGGTCTGTTATCTGTCCATTATATGTTCTCCAACCACATAGTCCATTATCTGTTTTCTGACCTCTCCGTCCGTTATCTGTTCTCCGACTGCTTAAGGTACTGCCACACTAAGCTATCCCGCTAGCGATCTCGTTAGCGTTGCATACTAATGAGATCGCTAGCGGGATTGTTTCTATATCGCTAAATGCTGCCGCATTTAGCGATATAGTTAACGACGCTATCGCCGTTAGCGATCTTCTTAACGACTTTAGCGGTACAAAAGTACAGCTAAATCGCTAAGAAAAGGTGCCACACAGCGATTAGATACTTACCCAGCGGGAGCGCCAGCGATGAAATAGGGTCCGGAACGATTCCAGCGACGAGCGAGATCACAGCAGGAAGCTCGTCGCTGGAAGCTGCCGCACTGAACAATATCGCTAACGGGATCGCTAAATAGTGACGTTTTTTAGCGATCCCGTTAGCGATATTGTTTAGTGTGGCATACCCTTTAGTCCATTATCTGTTTTCAGTCCGAGTGGTCCATTTTCTTTTCTTCAACCGCTTGGTTAATTATCTATTCTCCGATCGCTCATTCCATTATCTATTCTCCAACTGCAGGGTGCATTATCTGTTCTTTGTCCACTCGGTCCATTATTTGTTCTCCGACTGCTCAGTCCATTATCTGTTCTCCCATCTCTCGGTCCATTATCTGTTCTCTGACCTCTCTGTCCAGTATCTGTTCTCCCACCTCTCAGTCCATTACCTGCCTTGCCACCGTTCAGTCCATTATCTATTCTCCAACTGCAGGGTGCATTATATGTTCTCTGTCCACTTGGTCCATTATTTGTTCTCCGACTGCTCAGTCCATTATCTGTTCTCCTATCACTCGGTCCATTGTTAGTTCTCCCATCTCTCTGTCCAGTATCTGTTCTCCGACCACTCAGTCCATTACCAGCTTTGCGACCGTTCAGTCCATTATCTGTTCTCTGTCCACTTGGTCCATTATTTGTTCTCTGACTGTTCAGTCCATTATCTGTTCTCTGTCCACTTGGTCCATTATTTGTTCTCTGACTGCTCAGTCCATTATCTGTTTTCCCTTCTTTAGGTCCATTATTGATTTTCCCACCATTCTGACTCTTCTCAACCACCGTCCATTATCTGATCTCTTATGGATGTTCTCTTCCCATTAGATCATGAAGCCGCACATTGACCGAGCACCGCTGATCAGTGAAGGTTTTGGGGTGATGTTGGCTCTCACCTGTCTTTGCTGCTTCTCTGATTTCCTGTGCAGGTATTTTCCAGTAGAAAGTCCAATGTTTGGGTCAGTCATTGTTAGGCCAGGTAGCAGGACATAAGCTCTGGATCTTAGGTCATGATGAAGTTACAGGACATGATGAGAGGTCACAGGTTATGATGAGAGGTCACAGGTCATGATGAGAGGTCACAGGTCATGATCACTGGTAACAGTTGTTATTTTTATTTATTTTAAAGCTCCAAATAATTCCATCTGTACATGACACGAAAGGTTTGGGTACATAACAAAAGATAAAACAAGTAGAAAACACGTGAACTAAATAAGTGACAGAAGGGTAGAAAGGGGAACCCTGTCTGAGGGGGCTCACAGTCCACAAGGTCCCATTCATTATTCAGGGGTCTTGCCTTCATTCCTTCTCTTCTCCCTTTTACCAGATTCCACAAGTCGGTGGAGAGATTTTATTTGGAGCAGGAAGGGCAGACAGAAACAACCGAGGCCTTCATCTACCGGATCATCAGTATCGTCAACTGCTGCCCCCCATTCCAGTGAGTGACTCTCAATCTGTCTGTTACTCAGATATAAACACATTCCTAAAATAGGGAAAAGAAGACAAAAGACAAGTTCCGCCATGACAGCGACCTTAGTGTATGGACAATATAGACAACGTACAGCACAGCTGATGAGCAGACGACAGCCATTATGTAACCCATGGATATAAAGAATACACAACGCTGCCTACTGACGAGAGGAGCAATACTACCAATACATAACATCACTGATATAGAGAACGTAAAGGACAGCGCCACCTAATGACAAAAGGGGCAGATTACATCTAGCAACTTATGTGAATAACCAATAAATATTCTCTCCCAGCTCATGGGAATCCATTGGCATAACACATATTATATAAAATTCTAATTTTTATCAATTTGTAGAAATCATTCATGTATTGTTTATATAAGAATAAATGAAATCTCGCAGCATCTAAGTCTGTAAACTTCATGCTCAGGGAATTCGCCAGCCGCATGGCGCAGCTCGCTAAAGAAGATGGAGTAGATGCTAAGAATCAAGCTGAGGGATCTCTCGGCCGGATAACAGCTCTTGCCACGAGGGCCATCTCTGACCTGATTCTGCTTGACATAAAGGTAAAGCCGTGTAATAAGGCTGTCTGGGCTCACATCAGATTTGGTTTGTATGCTCGGTGTACATGGCGGTAAATAATCCTGGTGCCTGCAGTCTTTGTACAGGATGCGTGTCAGTGGCATGTCCTGATATCTTACATTGGGCCAAGATGTGGAGATGCGGAGACCTTTTTTTTAACTAGGCTTTATAATACAAAGGGGGGAGAAGCTTGTGTGCGCTCTCAGCAGGATGATCGAGCAATTATCATCTCGATTGAGGGAATATCTCTCTTTTCTTACAACAGCCATTTTCCAAAAAGCTTCTGAGCAGGCGATGGCTGAACAATTCAGATGCATGTGATGGGATTGTGTCCATCCTGGGAGAGCGAACAGCTGCCCTTCGCAAACTGAGCCCAGGACCTTACCAGGTACGTGTCCTCAGCAGCGACATTTCTATGACTCCTGGATGTGGCTTGCAGATTGATGATGTTCTGCACTTCTCTACAGGCCACCATATCAGAGCTCCATCGTAGAATCGTGCTGGAGCTGGTTCGCCCTCTCATACAAGGCAAAATATCCTGCACTAATTCAAAGACCAGAAGGAAAGTGGCCTCCAAGATGAAAGAAGAGTCCAAGCAGCTGGGTCAGATCTTCAGCAGGTTGGTAAGTGATGATTCTGCAGATCCTGAGCTTAAGTCCTCATGTTGGTGCCTGAACCCAATATTGGATCATGCCTCCTTTCTCTCCATAGGAATCTCCTGAAACCACTCTGGACCAAGTCATACCTCGACTCACTGAGATTCTTGTGCTAGAGGACACGCCGTCTATCCAGATGGAAGTTGGGATGCTGGTGTCCGACTTTCCGGATTTCAGGTGAGTGCATAGTCCTGAGTTCCTCCTTACTCATTGTGTTTCTCTGTACTTGGTTTTGCCCACCTCTCCCACTCAATATTACATTATCTCCATTGATGACTGTTCCATGATCTTCTCTCAGGAAGCGTCATCTGTCTTCTCTACTTGATGTTCGTGGCTTTTGGGATCCAAGCTCCAGGCAGCAGATCTTGGGTGTCCTCCATGACTTAGAAGGTGTAGACGCGTTTCCTCTGTGTCGGGGCACTCCAGGATTTTTTGCAGACATTAGCTTCACACGAGACACCCGCTGCGTAAATATCAATCTCTCTCGGGTCTCCCAGTTTGGTCGCAGGACTTTCAATCAGCTGAGCCGTCAGAGAACAAACATTTCAAGCCCTCCTGGTGGTGGTTTAGGCAACGGAGAAGAGGACACGCAGCTCTAGATGGCCACAGACGTGTTTGGCCATCGTCATGGATAAAAGGTGGTTAATAGTGGATAAATGATGAAAGCTGAAGACACAGGAGTGATGATGTGAGATGTCAGGTTGCCACTGTAAGCGATGGCGAACGCCCAATTCTTCTTGAGGGACACTCCACACTTCTTGAGCGGAGTATCATGTGAGGCAACGGGGGCTTCTCTTGGAGATTAATAAGACTGAGACTTCGAACAGATGTCCTCCATGTATATGTAGAATATATTCTAAAGAGTAAATGTAATAAAGATTAATTTAACAGTTTGCATTGTCCTCGTCATTACTTTCAAGATACAAACCACTAAATGTCCAGTGTCTGGTAATATGGCAGTTATACTGGATTATTAGATATTCTGGATTAATAGATGCCCAGATTTCTTTGTACTTTATTTACAAAATAAAAGTCCATATGTGACTACATCACAAGTCAGCCACGGTCAACAGGAACATTGTGGCTCCTGTGCCCCAATGCAAAATGATGAACAGGCCCTCGCCTACCATGCTCCATTTGAAATACTGGTGTCTGATCTCATAGGGAGCTTGGGGCCTCGCCAAGCTTTGTGGCCGGCCGCAGCTATGACCTCTGCGCCCCCTATAGCTGCTTCCCTGTCTTATTTTCTGTCCATAGACTACAATAGCTTCCTTTCCACGATTATGTCCCTCCCGAACCTTTAAGAGTCCTTGGAAGCACCAGATACTTCAGGAGGGCTCTTGCTTATCAGCAGGTCAAGGATGGGTCTTGGAAGTGGTTTATGACAAACTTTTATGGGTCCTGGAATGTTGTTCCCAAAGTGACAGGGAAGTGTCAATGAGGGGATACAGCAAAATAAACAGGATACAGGAGGGAACAGGCGGCAGAGGTCACAATCGCATCCTGTTTAGATGGCGGCTGATAGGATGGTGGCCATGTGCACGGATTTAACCCCATTAGAATAAGAAAAAAAAGTGACCCAAGACGCATGTGAAGGAGAAGCAGGCAATATTATTACATACTCAGTGGCGTAGCTGGAGTCCCATGGGCCTTGGGGCAAAATATAGACCTGAACCTTCTACTGCCCACACTCCTGTGGCCCACACATCTGAACCACATGCTGGAGGGCAGCCAGGGGCCACATATCGCCCTGGGGCCAATAGGACTCTAGTTATTATTATTATTATATATTTATATAGCGCCATTAATTCCATGGTGCTGAACATGAGAAGGGGAAACATACAAAGTTATAGATATCGTTTACAGTAAACAAATTTACAATGACAGACTGGTACAGAGGGGAGAGGACCCTGTCCTTGCGGACTTACATTCTACGGTATAATGGGGAAGAGACAGAAGGTCGGGGGTGCAGTTACACCACTGATGATCACTGGTATTATATACTGCCGTGACAGAGGGCAAATCACTGCTATTGTATACTGCACACCGTGTGCACAATTATTAGGCAATGTAATGATGAATTTTATTATTGAATAACTAAACTGCTGTCAATTCAAAATGTTAAAAGGGAAACTGACGGCTAATACAAGGTGTGTGATCCACAGCGGGTTAGAGAACAATATACCATAAAACCGCCTTGGACCTAACGGCTCAATGTGCAAAATACATTTCTGACATTTCCCACAAATCCCAGTGGCGATGTAGTAATATGGCCGCCCTTCTCCTCAGTGATTATATAGTAATATAATAGTAATATGGCTGCCCTTCTCAGTGATTATATAGTAATATGGCCGCCCTTCTTCTCAGTGATTATATAGTAATATGGCTGCCCTTCTCCTCAGTGATTATATAGTAATATATATAGTAATATAGCCGCCCTACTCAGTGATTATTTAGTAATATATATAGTAATATGGCCGCCCTTCTCTCAGTGATTATATAGTAATATATATAGTAATATGGCCGCCCTACTCAGTGATTATATAGTAATATATATAGTAACATGGCTGCCCTACTCAGTGATTATATAGTAATATATATAGTAATATGGCCGCCCTTCTCCTCAGTGATTATATAGTAATATATATAGTAATATGGCCGCCCTACTCAGTGATTATATAGTAATATATATAGTAACATGGCCTGCCCTACTCAGTGATTATATAGTTATATATATAGTAATATGGCCGCCCTTCTCCTCAGTGATGATATAGTAATATATATAGTAATATGGCTGCCTTCTCCTCAGTGATTATATATAATATATATAGTAATATGGCCGCCCTTCTCCTCAGTGATTATATAGTAATATATATAGTATATATGCCGCCCTACTCAGTGATTATTTAGTAATATATATAGTAATATGGCCGCCCTACTCAGTGATTATATAGTAATATATATAGTAATATGACCGCCCTTCTCCTCAGTGATTATATAGTAATATATATAGTAATATGGCCGCCCTACTCAGTGATTATTATAGTAATATATATAGTAACATGGCTGCCCTACTCAGTGATTATATAGTTATATATATAGTAATATGGCCGCCCTTTCCTCAGTGATTATATAGTAATATATATAGTAATATGGCCGCTCTTCTCAGTGATTATATAGTAATATGGTGCCCTTCTCCTCAGTGATTATTAGTATATATTTGTAATATGGCCGTCCTTCTCCTCAGTGATTATATAGTATATATATTAGTAATATGGCCGCCTTCTCCTCAGTGATTATATAGTAATATATATAGTACATGGCCGCCTACTCAGTGATTATATAGTAATATATATAGTAATATGGCCGCCCTTCTCCTCAGTGATTATATAGTAATATATATAGTAATATGGCCGCCCTTCTTAGTGATTATATAGTAATATATATAGTAATATGGCCGCCCTTCTCCTCAGTGATTATATAGTAATATATATAGTAATATGGCCGCCCTTCTCCTCAGTGGTGATATAGTAATATATATAGTAATATGGCCGCCCTACTCAGTGATTATATAGTAATATATATAGTAACATGGCCGCCTACTCAGTGATTATATAGTAATATATATAGTAATATGGCCGCCCTTCTCCTCAGTGATTATATAGTAATATATATAGTAATATGGCCGCCCTTCTCCTCAGTGATTATCATAGAATCATAGAATCATAGAATGGTAGAGTTGGAAGGGACCTCCTGGGCCATCTGGTCCAACCCCTGCTCAAAGCAGGATTCTCTAAATCATCCCAGACAGATGTCTATCCAGCCTCTGTTTGAAGACTTCCATTGAAGGAGAACTCACCACCTCTTGTGGCAGCCTGTTCCACTCATTGATCACCCTAACTGTCAAAAAGTTTTTTCTAATATCTAATCTGTGTCTCCTCCCATTCAGTTTCATCCCATTGCTTCTAGTCTTTCCTTGCGCAAATGAGAATAAAGATGATCCTTCTACAATGTGACAGCCCTTGAGATATTTGTAGACAGCTATTAAGTCTCCTCTCAGTCTTCTTTTTTGCAAGCTAAACATTCCCAAATCCTGCAACCGTTCCTCATAGGACATGGTTTGCAGACCGGTCACCATTCTGGTGGCTCTTCTCTGAACTTGCTCCAGTTTGTTGATGTCTTTTTTAAAATGTGGTGCCCAAAACTGGACACAGTATTCCAGATGAGGTCTGACCAAAGAGGAGTAGAGGGCAATAATGACCTCACGTGATCTAGACTGTATGCTTCTGTTGATACATCCTAGAATTGCATTTGCCTTTTTTGCTGCTGCATCACACTGTTGACTCATGTTCAGTCTGTGATCAATTAGTATACCCAAGTCTTTTTCACATGTGCTGTTACTTAGCCCTATTCCTCCCATTTTGTATATGCTTTTTTCATTTTTATTGCCCAGATGTAGTACTTTGCATTTTTCCCTGTTAAAATCCATTCTGTTAGTTGCTGCCCACTGCTCCAGTTTATGTATATCTTTTTGAATCTCTCTCTCTCTTCTCTAGTATTAGCTACCCTCCTAGCTTTGTGTCATCAGCAAATTTGATCAGTTTACCCTCAATTCCTTCATCTAAATCATTGATAAAGATGTTGAACAATACAGGGCCCAAAACAGAGCCTTGTGGTACCCCACTTGAGACATTCTTCCAACTGGATGTGCAGCCATTTACAACCACTCTTTGGGTCCGATCACTAAGCCAGTTATGAATCCACCTAACAGTTGCCTTGTCCATTCCATACTTAGTCATTTTTTCAATAAGGATTGTGTGAGATACTTTGTAAAATGCTTTGCTGAAGTCAAGATATACTATATCTACAGCATTTCCCTGATCCACCCAGTCAGTGATTCTGTCATAGAAGGAAATTAAGTTAGTCTGACATGACTTATTAGTTACAAACCCATGCTGACTCTGTTTAATCACTTCATTCTTATCCAGGTACTTGCATACATGTTCTTTAATAATTTGTTCAAAGATCTTTCCTGGTATAGAAGTCAGACTCACCGGCCTGTAGTTCCCTGGGTCCACCTTCTTCCCCTTTTTGAAGATAGGAACAACATTTGCTCTTCTCCAGTCTTCTGGGACTTCTCCTGTTCTCCAAGAATTTTCAAAGATTATGGACAGTGGTTCAAGAATTTCTTCTGCTATCTCCTTCAGTACCCTGGGGTGTAATTCATCTGGACCTGGAGACTTGAATTCATTTAGGTTAGCTAAGTGTTTCCTCACTGTCTTTCTGTTTATAGATATCCTGGATTCTTCTATTCCTTTAATAGGACAGTGAAGATCAGTTGATGTTACATTTCCTTTCTGAGAGAAAACAGATGCAAAATAGGAATTTAAAAGTTCAGCCTTCTCAACATCCTGACTTACCATTTCATCATTTTCATCCTGTAAAAATCCTATAGCATCTTTGACTTTTCTTTTACTTTTGACGTATCCCCAAAATCCTTTTTTGTTGCTTTTGACGTCACTTGCAAGCCTTAATTCATTGTCAGCTTTAGATAATCTGATTTGTGCCCTGCAGGTTCTGCAGACGGCATTATATTCTTCTTTAGATATGCCTCCCTCTTTCCATTTGATAAACATTTCTTTCTTCCTTTTTAGCATGTGTTTAAGTTCTATGTTCATCCATCCTGGTTTCCTTAAATGCTTCCCATTCTTCCCTCTTTTCGGAATTGTTAACGATTGTGCTTTGAGAATCTCATTTTTCAAGATTTTCCATCCTTCCTGGACATTTTTGTCCTTAAGGATATCCAGCCATTGGATCCCTCCAATTCTCTTTCTGAGTTCCTTAAAATCTGCCTTTCTGAAATCTAACCTTGACGTCTGAGTCTTCACAGGTCTTCCTCCTCTTGTTATCCAAAATTCTAAAATAGCATGGTCACTACCTCCTAGGGTCCCAGCCACTCTTACCTCCTCCACCATTTCCTCCCTGTTTATGAGGATTAGATCCAAGGTAGCAGATCCCCTTGTTTTCTCCATTACCTTTTGGAAGATAAAGTTGTCAGCAAGAGAGGATAAGAATTTCCTGGACCTGGTAGTTTTGCCTGAGAGAGATTCCCAACAAATGTCTGGATAGTTGAAATCTCCCATGACCACTATGTCATATTTTTTGGAGAACTTGGCCATTTGATGCATAAAGAGTTCATCCATATCTTCAGCTTGCACAGGCGGCCTGTAGTAAATGCCTACAATGGTGTCCTTTCCATTGTTCTGTCCTTGTATTCTTACCCAAACAGTTTCCACAGAACTCCCAGTCTCTGAAGCGTCAATCTCTGTGCAGATATACGATTTTCTAACATACAATGCAACACCTCCTCCTCGTTTATCAAGTCTGTTTCTTGCAGATAAGTTGTATCCTTCTAGCCTTGTATTCCAATCATGTGTATCGTCCCACCAAGTCTCAGTGATTCCAATGACATCATATTTCTTCTCCTGCGTTAGTAGCTCCAGTTCTCCTTGTTTGTTGCCCATGCTTTGTGCATTCGTATAGAAACACTTTAGTTTGTGATTGGTTTCTCTTTCTTCAATATTTTTATTATGTAGATTTTTTTGTCTTTGTTCTTCCCCTTCACTTCTAATAGCAGAATTCTCAATAGCATTTGTCAGGTGTATGGCTTTTGCTGGCGTTTTGCTTCCCTTCCCACATTGTTCTAGTTTAAAGCTCTCCTGATGAGTGTAGCAAGGCGACTTCCAAATACATGTTTTCCAGTCTTCGTAAGGTGCACCCCATCTCTAGCAAGTAGTCCCTCGTATAGGTAATTCACTCCGTGATCCAGAAATCAAAATCCTTGCTGACGGCACCATCGACGTAGCCAGTTGTTCACCTGCAGAATCTTATTCCACCTCCTTGTTCCAAGGCCATCCACTGGGAGGATGGAAGAGAAGACCACCTGCGCTCCCAGTTCTTTCACTTTCTTACCTAAGTTTTCAAAGTCACTGCAGATGGTTTCCAGGTCACTTCTTGTGGTGTCATTTGTCCCCACATGTATTAGCAGGAATGGGTAGTCATCTTTAGGTCTGAAGAGTCCTGATATCCTGTCAGACACATCTTTAATTTTTGCACCTGGAAGACAGCACATTTCTCTTGAGGTTATATCCGGTCTGCAGATAGCGGCCTCTGTTCCTCTCAACATATTATTATATATTATATTATATTATTATATATTATATAGTAATATGGCCGCCCTTCTCCTCAGTGATTATATAGTAATATATGAAGTAATATGGCCGCCCTTCTCCTAAGCGATTATATAGTAATATGGCGTGCTCAGGCCGCATCAGGTACGATCTCTCATTGGCAGCTAATGATTTTTTTCGGCAGTCTGATTTGTTTTATGCCCTAAATATGCAGACTATATTTGGTTGCATTCATCTCTAGCATTTGCTGTGGGCTCTGTATTCACATGCCGTTACTTTATATAGCTAGCATGGTGGGAGGGCATTTTTCCTCATACTAGTCTTTCTGTGCACTGATATATACCTTATAGGAGCTAATTTTAGCCTATTATTAGCCAATGTGGCTTTACATGTAAAATATATATATGCACTTTTGATATATTTTTTATATGGTGTCTGTACCTGTTGATATTGGGCCTGTCTTTTTGCTGCATATTTTGCCCCATTTGGAATTTTTTATCCTAATAATATGTATTTTATATGAATAAAATTTTGTATTTTATTATGTAAAAAGGCTTCCCTTTCCTCTTTTTGAATTTATTGATATTTGGAAGTAGTTTGAATACTAGACAATATTCCCTTGTAATTTAATATATGAAGTAATATGGCCGCCCTTCTCCTAAGCGATTATATAGTAATATGGCCGCCCTTCTCCTAAGCGATTATATAGTAATATGGCCACCCTTCTCCTCAGTGATTATATAGTAATATATATAGTAATATGGCTGCCCTTCTCAGTGATTATATAGTAATATATATAGTAATATGGCCGCCCTTCTCCTCAGCGATTAGATAGTAATATATATAGTAATATGGCCGCCCTTCTCAGTGATTATATAGTTATATATATAGTAATATGCCCGCCCTTCTCCTCAGTGATTATATAGTTATATATATAGTAATATGGCCGCCCTTCTCCTCAGTGATTATATAGTTATATATATAGTAATATGCCCGCCCTTCTCCTCAGTGATTATATAGTTATATATATATAGTAATATGCCCGCCCTTCTCCTCAGTGATTATATAGTAATATATACAGTAATATGGCTGCCCTTTCCTCAGCGATTAGATAGTAATATATATAGTAATATGGCCGCCCTTCTCAGTGATTTATAGTAATATATATAGTAATATGCCTGCCCTTCTCCTCAGTGATGATATACTAATATATATAGTAATATGGCCGCCTTCTCCTCAGTGGTGATATAGTAATATATATAGTAATATGGCCGCCCTTCTCCTCAGTGATGATATAGTAATATATATAGTAATATGGCCGCCCTTCTCCTCAGTGATGATATAGTTATATATATAGTAATATGCCCGCCCTTCTCCTCAGTGATTATATAGTTATATATATAGTAATATGGCCGCCCTTCTCCTCAGTGATGATATAGTAATATATATAGTAATATCGCCGCCCTTCTCCTCAGTGATTATATAGTAATATATATAGTAATATGGCCGCCCTTCTCCTCAGTGATGATATAGTAATATATATAGTAATATGGCCGCCCTTCTCCTCAGTGATGATATAGTAATATATATAGTAATATGGCCGCCCTTCTCAGTGATTATATAGTAATATATATAGTAATATGGCCGCCCCTCTCCTCAGTGATGATATAGTAATATATATAGTAATATGGCCGCCCTTCTCCTCAGTGATGATATAGTAATATATATAGTAATATGGCCGCCCTTCTCCTCAGTGATTATATAGTAATATATATAGTAATATGGCCGCCCTTCTCCTCAGTGATTATATAGTAATATATATAGTAATATGGCCGCCCTTCTCCTCAGTGATGATATAGTAATATATATAGTAATATGGCCGCCCTTCTGTCATGTGTGCATCGCCACGAAGATCGTCGCGGTTGCACATTCTGACTTCTCACTGCTGAGTTGCTGTTTCTTTGTGTTTGGCAGTTGGCAGTTAGGGAGTTAATTCTGTCTGTGCTCAGTTCTGGGACTGGGTGCAGTTTCTCCCGGCTGCAATTAATTATTTGTTGATTGGTTTCCTTTAAATCTCTGGTTGTCTGTGTTGGGAGTTGCCAGTGAAATTCTTCATGCAGACCACAGATAGGATTGTATCTGTATAGACTTAAGTTAAAGAGCTCCTTAGTTGTTTTAAGCTCACCTTGCTTAGAGTTTAATATCCCAGATCATTTATGTTCCTTCTGTGTTTGAGTGTGTATGCAAGTCTGTGTTTTCTCCAGTCTGTCTTATATGTCTAATCTGTGTATTTAGCAGAGATCAGCCCATATCCCTTTGGTGGTAATCAGAATCCTTCTTAGGACTGATTACAGGGTTCAGGGACTGATAGGAGACAGGGTTAGGCTGGAGACTTGGACCTCTGAACCATTATCAGTACCTCCAAGGTGAGGGATTAGTTAGGACCCCAGTTTAGGGTCAGGTTAGACCCCCGGTCCTCCTGTTTCCTGTGACAGTGTATCAAGTCCTCAAGATTAACCCTGAGTTCAACGGATATCGTGTCAGGTAAATCTATTCTATATTTACATGCTGATGTTGCTAATCTATATGTTGTATAGAGTGTTGTTCTTTTAAGAATAGTTTACTGACATCGTACACATATCATAAGACCGCGTGACATTTTCACTGGCCATAAAATTATTCCCAGTTGCCATGGATCCAGTAGCCAGCTGGCTCTGCAGTTGCAGGGATTATCCATGGAGCTGACGGACATTAAGTCCAAAGTTTTGTCTCCCTCGGAGCAAACCAGATTTGAACCTAAAGTAGCTCTCCCGGACAGGTTCACTGGTGGGCGAGACAAATTTTTTACCTTCAGGGAAGCATGTAAATTGTATTTTCAGCTTCAGCCTCGATCATCAGGGAGTGAAGAGCAGAGAGTGGGAATTGTTATCTCGCTCCTACAAGGGGACCCTCAATCCTGGGCCTTCTCCCTTCCTCCGGGATCCCCGGCTCTACAGTCAGTAGATCGATTTTTTACTGCCCTGGGATTGGTATATGATGACCCAGATCGGGTCTCTCTTGCTGAGACAAAATTACGTAAGATACAGCAGGGAGATCGTCCGGCGGAGGAATTTGCTTCTGAGTTCCGTAGATGGGCCACAGATACTCAGTGGAATGACCCAGCTCTTAGGAGCCAGTTTTGTCATGGGCTTTCTGACAAATTAAAGGACGTTTTGGCTCAGTATGATTCTCCTCCATCACTGGAGGCTGCTATGGCCCTAGCTATCCGTACTGATAGACGGTCCGGGAGAGGTGCGAGGTAACTCCGCCCCCTGTTGTTACTCCACCTACTACTAAAGTCCTTATGTTGAGGTTCCCCTTGTCTGTTCGGAGGAGCCTATGCAGTTGGGAGGGACATCATTTCGTAGGAGGGGATTGGCGGTACGCCGCAGGACTAGAAGGTGTTTCTTCTGCGGGAAAGAGGGACATTTTGTTGGGGGATGTCCATCCCGTGCCTTGTTGAGCAAAAAGTCGCCGGAAAACTGTTAATCCCAGGTTGTGTGGTGGACGACAATCTGGGAGTATGTATTTCGTCCGCTAGTTCTTCTCAGTTCCTTGTACCAGTGGAGGTGGTGGTTGGTACGAGAGTGGAGAGATTTTCTGTTCTTCTTGATAGTGGGTCCGGGGCTAATCTGGTTGACGCTCAGTTTGCTCAGGCTCAAGGTATGCATCTGAGTGTATTGGTCAAACCGATCCCTATATTCTCCATTGACGCCAGGCCTCTCGGCCAAGGTAGCTTTGTTCATGAGGTTCATAACATTGACCTTCGGGTAGGGGCAATACATAGGGAACTATTATCTTGTTATGTGTTGGAGGGTCTACCTACTCCTATTGTGTTGGGACTTCCTTGGTTGGTTAAACATAACCCTGTGATTAATTGGCAGTCCAGAGAAATAAGCCAATGGGGGGAGTTTTGCAAAAGTAACTGCATGAATACAGTCATCAGTGCGGTCGTGCCTAGTACTTTGCCTCCTTTTTTGGAGGACTTTGGGGATGTGTTCTCTGAGGAGGGGTGTCAGGAGTTGCCTCCTCATCGCGTGTATGACTGCTCTATTAATTTACTTCCTGATGCTAAGTTACCTAAAGCTAGGTTATATAACCTTTCTGGTCCTGAGAGGCAGGCTATGAAAGATTATATTTCGGAAAGTCTGGCCAAAGGGCATATTAGACCTTCATCTTCCCCAGTGGCCGCGGGGTTCTTCTTTGTGAAGAAAAAAGATGGAGGCCTACGCCCTTGCTTGGATTTCCGCGAACTTAATCGGATTACTGTTCGAGATCCGTATCCGCTCCCACTTATTCCTGATCTCTTCAATCAGATTGTTGGCGCCAAATGGTTCTCTAAATTGGATCTCAGGGGGGCGTATAATCTGATTAGGATAAAAGAGGGGGATGAGTGGAAAACGGCGTTTAACACGCCGGAGGGACATTATGAGAACCTTGTCATGCCTTTTGGTCTGACTACTGCACCAGCAGTATTCCAACATTTTGTTAATGACATTTTTCGTCATCTGGTGGGGCTGTTTGTGGTCGTATATTTGGATGACATTTTAATTTACTCACCAGATCTTGTGTCTCACCAGGAGCATGTGAGACAGGTGTTGCAGATCTTGCGAGACAATAAACTATACGCCAAACTGGAAAAGTGTGTATTCGCCGTACAGGAACTTCAGTTTTTGGGTTTCTTGGTGTCAGCCTCCGGTTTCCGTATGGACCCTGAAAAGGTGAGAGCAGTGCTTGAATGGGATCAGCCAGAGGATCTTAAGGCTCTGCAGCGTTTTCTGGGGTTTGCTAACTACTACCGGAAATTTATTTGTAATTTCTCATCTGTTGTCAAACCTCTCACTGACATGACAAGAAAAGGGACGGATTTTTCTAAATGGTCGGACAAAGCTTGCCAAGCTTTTTCCTCTTTGAAAAAATGTTTTGCTTCGGCACCCGTTCTCATCCAACCAGATGCATCACAGCCGTTCGTTGTGGAGGTGGACGCGTCTGACGTAGGGGTGGGTGCAATATTGTCCCAGGGTCCGTCCCCTGGTAAATGGCATCCGTGCGCTTTCTTTTCTAAAAAATTGTCGTCCGCCGAAAGGAATTATGATATCGGCAATAGGGAACTTTTGGCCATTAAGTTGGCTTTTGAAGAATGGCGTCACTTTTTGGAGGGGGCAGTCCACCCGGTCACCGTCATTACTGATCACAAGAACCTGCTGTATTTGGAATCTGCTAAGCGTCTGATTTCCAGACAAGCTCGATGGTCGTTGTTTTTTACCAGGTTTAATTTTGTTGTCACTTATCGCCCTGGATCTAAGAATGTTAAGGCGGATGCCTTGTCTCGCAGTTTCCCAGGGGCCGGGAAAATGGATGACCGATTCCTATCCTTCAGGAGGGGGTGGTAGTGTCGGCTGTATGTTCTGAGCTTGAGGAGGAGGTGTTAGAGGCTCAGGGGGACGCCCCTGCAGGACCTCCAGGGAGACTGTTTGTCCCAAATCAGTTGAGACAAAAGGTTATTGAGGCACATCATAATTCTGCTTTAGCAGGACATCCAGGGAGTAAGGCTACTTTAGATCTCCTTTCTCGCCGGTTTTGGTGGCCTAACGTTAATAAAGATGTTTTAACTTTTGTCGCGTCATGTGGGGTGTGTGCTCGCTCTAAAACCCCTCATACCCGTCCGTCTGGGACCCTCTTACCCTTGAAACTTCCGGAGCGTCCATGGACTCATTTGTCTATGGACTTCATTACGGACCTTCCTCCGTCGTCAGGGAATACTGTCATACTGGTGGTTGTTGACAGGTTCAGTAAGATGGCACATTTCGTTGCTCTTCCTGCACTCCCTAATGCTAAAACTCTGGCGCAGGTGTTCATTGGGGAGATTGTGAGACTTCATGGGTTGCCTTCTGATGTGGTGTCAGATAGGGGGTCTCAGTTTGTGTCCAAGTTTTGGAGGGCATTTTGTTTACGTCGGGGGATGCAATTGTCATTTTCCTCGGCTTTTCATCCGCAGACCAATGGTCAGACAGAGCGTCTGAATCAAAGCCTAGAGACTTATCTTCGGTGTTTTGTCTCAGAGAACCAGGAGGACTGGTCTTCTTTCTTGCCTCTGGCAGAGTTCGCTCTTAACAACAGGCGGAGCGAGTCCACTGGTAAGTCCCCGTTTTTTGGGGCATATGGTTTTCATCCCCAGTTTTGTACATTCAATGGGGGGGGCCCTTCTGGGGTTCCTGAGGAGGAGCGTTTCTCGTCGTCACTTGCTTCAGTGTGGAGAGGTGTATTGAATAATCTGAGTGCTATGGGGAACCGTTATAAACGTATGGCTGATAGGAGGAGAGTTTCTGGTCCAGATCTTAATGTGAACGATCTGGTATGGTTGTCTACCAGGAATATAAAACTTAAAGTTCCCTCCTGGAAGCTGGGCCCCAGATTCATCGGGCCGTACAGGATCAGTTCCATAATTAATCCTGTGGCATTTCGTCTGGACCTCCCTCCTACGTTTAAAATTCATAATGTGTTCCACAAGTCATTACTTAAGAGGTACGTGGCACCAGTTATACCATCACCTCTACCTCCTCCTCCAGTGGTGGTCAATGGTAACTTGGAGTTTCAAGTGTCAAAGATCATTGACTCACGTCTGAATCGCCGGTCCCTTCAGTACTTGGTGCATTGGAAGGGGTATGGTCCAGAGGAGAGGACGTGGGTTCCTGCGTCTGACATTAACGCAGATCGTTTGGTGCGGACCTTCCACAGAACTCACCCGGGCAAACCTGGCCCTGAGGGTCCGGAGGCCCCTCGTAGAAGGGGGGGTACTGTCATGTGTGCATCGCCACGAAGATCGTCGCGGTTGCACATTCTGACTTCTCACAGCTGAGTTGCTGTTTCTTTGTGTTTGGCAGTTAGGGAGTTATTCTGTCTGTGCTCAGTTCTGGGACTGGGTGCAGTTTCTCCCGGCTGCAATTAATTATTTGTTGATTGGTTTCCTTTAAATCTCTGGTTGTCTGTGTTGGGAGTTGCCAGTGAAATTCTTCATGCAGACCACAGATAGGATTGTATCTGTATAGACTTAAGTTAAAGAGCTCCTTAGTTGTTTTAAGCTCACCTTGCTTAGAGTTTAATATCCCAGATCATTTATGTTCCTTCTGTGTTTGAGTGTGTATGCAAGTCTGTGTTTTCTCCAGTCTGTCTTATATGTCTAATCTGTGTATTTAGCAGAGATCAGCCCATATCCCTTTGGTGGTAATCAGAATCCTTCTTAGGACTGATTACAGGGTTCAGGGACTGATAGGAGACAGGGTTAGGCTGGAGACTTGGACCTCTGAACCATTATCAGTACCTCCAAGGTGAGGGATTAGTTAGGACCCCAGTTTAGGGTCAGGTTAGACCCCCGGTCCTCCTCTTTCCTGTGACAGTGTATCAAGTCCTCAAGATTAACCCTGAGTTCAACGGATATAGTGTCAGGTAAATCTATTCTATATTTACATGCTGATGTTGCTAATCTATATGTTGTATAGAGTGTTGTTCTTTTAAGAATAGTTTACTGACATCGTACACATATCATAAGACCGCGTGACACCTTCTCCTCAGTGATTATATAGTAATATATATAATAATATGGCCGCCCTTCTCAGTGATTATATAGTAATATATATAGTAATATGGCCGCGCTTCTCCTCAGTGATTATATAGTAATATATATAGTAATATGGCCGCCCTTCTCCTCAGTGATTATATAGTAATATATAGAGTAATATGCCCGCCCTTCTCCTCAGTGATTATATAGTTATATATATAGTAATATGGCCGCCCTTCTCCTCAGTGATTATATACGGTAGTTATATATATAGTAATATGCCCGCCCTTCTCCTCAGTGATTATATAGTAATATATATGGTAATATGGCCGCCCTTCTCCTCAGTGATTATATGTTATATATATATATATATATATAGTAATATGCCCGCCCTTCTCCTCAGTGATTATATAGTTATATATATAGTAATATGGCCGCCCTTCTCAGTGATTATATAGTAATATATATAGTAATATGGCCGCCCTTCTCCTCAGCGATTATATAGTAATATGGCCGCCCTTCTCCTCAGTGATTCTATAGTAATATATAGTAATGTGACCGCTCTTCTCCTCAAAAATACAAAAAAGAAGCAGCATCCATCCAGGTGAAGAAAAGTAGAAAATCTTTATTCTGCCATGAGAAACAACGACGTTTCGGCCATTCAGTGGCCTTTTTCAAGTATAGGTGTGTGGCCCAGCTATGTAAGGCACACATAAATCCAGGAGAATGCACAGGAAGGTAACCGCAACGCTTGATATGCATTCACTTCACTCACACTTTTAGACACACCCATCAGGGGTACAAAAGGGAGTGACACGTAGCAGAGTTGGTTAGTTAGTCAGTCAAGCTCAGGAGGAGAGGAGAGGAGTCAGTGTTCAGTTCAGTCTGTTTCCTGTCTGAGTACAGGGCAGTTCAGTCTCAGTCCAGTCTGGACTTGGAGGATACTGAGAGCTGTGCAGTGAGCTCTAGGAGAAAGCTGACATTACCATCGAAAACTACAAGTGCTTATGTTAAGAGCGGGAAGCAGGGCGAAGGGCGCAGTGGAGAAGACATAGAGAAGTGCTTTAGGCATTGGATTGCCTGCACTAAATTGCCGGACACCGGGGTCCGAAGCGTTGCTAGTGTTTCAAGCATAGTAACAAGAAAACCGGAGGCATCTGGACTACAGGTCGCAGAGTGCAGCCCTAAGCGTCGATACGTAACCGGAGTCAGGGAGAACGGGGACTTTGAGTCAAGTGCACGACAAAAGTAAGAACTTAGTTCTCTCAACATCTGCTAGTCAGAGACATAGAAGGCTCCACCACAACGTCGGCCGGGCTTGTCAGCTATTGAGAAAGCTGGAGATAACAGAGTTAACTTCGCTTCAGGCAAGTTGGACTCACATACATATTGAAGTAAAGGAGGCCTCTAACCTGCTCAGCGGTTACCCGAATGTGCATTCTCCACCCCGACCAGCTCCCCGGGACCTGCTTGAACCATCTACCAGTAAAGGTATGAAAAGAAGCTGCATTGTGTGTGACTGAATTCTTATCTACACCCTGCATCATCACCATAGACTTCCAGGGACCAGTCTCACCTGTGGGAGACTTACCACCCAGCTGCCCCATAACATCCCCTGTGAAGATCCTTACAGCAGCGCTGGTCCAATTGACCAGATACCACAGGTGGCGTCACGAACTACCTATCCTAATAATCCCCTGTAAATATTCCCCCATTGCATGACCGCCAGGGCCACGGACCGAGTCCCGCTGCCAGTGACATCTCCCATAGAAATCAATGGACTCGGCTCCGAGTACCCCATAGCCCTGGTATCCACCATAGTGTGGTGCGAGTCATCTTCTGGCGTCACGAACAGGATCCGAAACTTGCAATTGTGAGTCCTGTGTGCCTATATTGAACTGTTTGGTGAAAAAGACTGTTTGCTGCATTTGGCGCCAAATACCGCCATTTTACCGCCATATTGGCGCCCTGAGGCGCTGGTGAAGAAGGTGGGCGTGCATTCGTGGGCGTGTACCCCCCTGTGGCGCGAAAGTTATGGCCGCCCTCTCCAAATGCTACTATAATGTGCGGTCCTGCCCCACTGCTAAAGAAATCCGCCTCCTCTTCATCCTCTATGCGAAGAGGAGGAGACGCAAATCCCGCCTCCACGGAAGAGACCAGATTGTTCCTGATGGAAACTACAGTCTGGCCTGGGACGAGATGGCGGAAGGACAGGAGAATCTGTGCAGAGGACCGGAGGCATATAAACCCTGCTTACCGGAAGATTTATCACCTGTGCCGGAGCTGTCCCCAGATCGGGACACTAGCACCGCCATGCTGGAGCTGCAGAAGGAGAACGCGGAGCTAAAAAGAATGATCCAGAGTCATGCAGATCTGCAGGAGACGGAGAGACGCTGGCGTGCCCAGACACAGCGGCTGCTGTGGGACGCAGTGTTCTCTCCCACAAGCCTAACGCCGTCTCCTGATTTCCCAAGTTCCCTGCTGAGGAAGGCTAAAGAGCAACCGGAGGCTGCCCCCAAGAGTGCTGTACCTGATCCCACCGATGCGGAGGTGGAGGAGAAGGAGGCTGAGGAGGCCCTGCCCGGTCCGGAGTGCCAGCCAGGCCAGGAGGCCACAGCGGAGTACGGTTCCCCGGTAAGGTCACCGGAGGGGTCCCAGCCGTCATTGCCGGAAATCGACTGGGATGAGATGGAGCGTCTGGACGACGTGACTTACGACCTCCAAACCGGAAACGCCTGGCAGCACCGCGAGAGAGTGAGACAGCAGCAGGAGGAAGAGAGAAACATACAGCGGTCCCGACAAAAACAGCATGAGGAGTTCATCGCTGATAAAGAAACAGTCCGCCGGGATAAAGGTACCCGACGGGAACCGCGGCGGCAGGGGTGCGTTACTGAGTTTCAGCTCCGCAAGGGCTGGGGCTTTATCCGCGAGCCGGGCCTCTATCAGGGGGTCTTTGTGAGCCGCCGGGACGTGGAGTCCCACCTGCCCATCGGTCATCCTGGGAGGGACCTGATAAATGGGGACATAGTGAGCTACACCCGTCACTGGGGTTTAAAGGGGTGGTATGCCCTGAACGTCTCCATCGTCAGTGACCCCGTCCCCGACGCCGGTACCGAAGCGTCCCAGTCCCGAGCTCCCACCGCACCAGGCCGTGCCCCGGCATCGCCCCCTGCATCGCAATCGGCGACCTACTCTGCATCGCAAGTTAATGTGGCCCTTGCAGCGACGCAATCAGCGTCTTACAGCAAAGAAGTACCCGTTGGGTCCATCGTTAAAATGAGAACTGTGGCCACTCAAACGCTAATAGCAGGTCACGACATATTTGTAATGCGTTCAAAAGAACACCGCGTCGTTCCAGCCCCAGGAGTGGAAGACGTTATCGAAATTAGCAAGAAAAGTGAAGACCGGTAGGACCCAGACAGGGGTTTACCGTATCCAAGAATTGTAAAAAGTTGATAAAAGAAGATTTGCCAATTTGCACTTTATTGCTGTGTATGATGATGTTTTACATATTGAGTAGAATACCCGGCTGGGTACAAGGTTAAAGGATTTGAAAAGTTAAAAAGTAAATGTGTAGATTGCATAGTTGCATAGAATACCCCGGTTGGGTAAAGCAAGTAAAGTGAGTTATTGAGATATATGTGAATACTTGATTTCTAAATTTATATCTATCTATGTGTCTTTTTACCATGTCAATGGACTGAGAGGCTGTGGACTGTGCCAGCCCAAGAACTTGCTATGTAAATAGTTGCGCTACGGTGCATTATCTTGGTTTTACACGAAACCACTACTATCTATCTACCTCTGAAGAAAAACCCGTATGGTGGGCCTAGAGTGAGGTCTGCAGTCAGAAGTCCTGCAGCCCACCCAGGACCCACGTGAGAGGTTTTTGGTGCGGGTCCTCCACAAGTATCCTGTATTTATGAGCATGTCTTGATATTTTGATACTTTTGTATTCTTCATTGTACAAATTGTAACGTTCAAGAATTCTTACCTCCCGGATGGGATGAGTTAAAATGTTGTTGTTAATGCAAAACAAAAATGTTTTTTCTTTTTCTCTTTTACAGCCCGGGAGTGCTGTGTTTAATCAAGGGGGGATGTGTGGCCCAGCTATGTAAGGCACACATAAATCCAGGAGAATGCACAGGAAGGTAACCGCAACGCTTGATATGCATTCACTTCACTCACACTTTTAGACACACCCATCAGGGGTACAAAAGGGAGTGACACGTAGCAGAGTTGGTTAGTTAGTCAGTCAAGCTCAGGAGGAGAGGAGTCAGTGTTCAGTTCAGTCTGTTTCCTGTCTGAGTACAGGGCAGTTCAGTCTCAGTCCAGTCTGGACTTGGAGGATACTGAGAGCTGTGCAGTGAGCTCTAGGAGAAAGCTGACATTACCATCGAAAGCTACAAGTGCTTATGTTAAGAGCGGGAAGCAGGGCGAAGGGCGCAGTGGAGAAGACATAGAGAAGTGCTTTAGGTATTGGATTGCCTGCACTAAATTGCCGGACACCGGGGTCCGAAGCGTTGCTAGTGTTTCAAGCATAGTAACAAGAAAACCGGAGGCATCTGGACTACAGGTCGCAGAGTGCAGCCCTAAGCGTCGATACGTAACCGGAGTCAGGGAGAACGGGGACTTTGAGTCAAGTGCACGACAAAAGTAAGAACTTAGTTCTCTCAACATCTGCTAGTCAGAGACATAGAAGGCTCCACCACAACGTCGGCCGGGCTTGTCAGCTATTGAGAAAGCTGGAGATAACAGAGTTAACTTCGCTTCAGGCAAGTTGGACTCACATACATATTGAAGTAAAGGAGGCCTCTAACCTGCTCAGCGGTTACCCGAATGTGCATTCTCCACCCCGACCAGCTCCCCGGGACCTGCTTGAACCATCTACCAGTAAAGGTATGAAAAGAAGCTGCATTGTGTGTGACTGAATTCTTATCTACACCCTGCATCATCACCATAGACTTCCAGGGACCAGTCTCACCTGTGGGAGACTTACCACCCAGCTGCCCCATAACATCCCCTGTGAAGATCCTTACAGCAGCGCTGGTCCAATTGACCAGATACCACAGGTGGCGTCACGAACTACCTATCCTAATAATCCCCTGTAAATATTCCCCCATTGCATGACCGCCAGGGCCACGGACCGAGTCCCGCTGCCAGTGACATCTCCCATAGAAATCAATGGACTCGGCTCCGAGTACCCCATAGCCCTGGTATCCACCATAGTGTGGTGCGCGTCATAGGTAAAACAGACACAGGCGGCCCTTAAATGGTGTGGAGAAGCCAATCACCATCAAAGGGAAACGCCTCCATGCTAATAGATATATACACGTGTAATAAAACATATAACAAAACAGTGATCAAACATCGACATTGTATATAGTGCAATAATACCACACATTTAATGCAAATGGCACCCTAAAAAAACAAAATAATAACAAAGGTAAACAATGATATAACAACAATCTGCCAATCAAAATCTGGCTACATCATATCCATGGAGATCATAGGCGAATCGGACGGACCGATACATCTAAAGAGTCTGCACCAATCGAAATATTCATCTACCTTTGGCGCCATCTCAATCCACCCATCATCGGTTTAATAACTTCCCACAACTCCAATGCTTGTGTACTGACGCTGTTTACCGCGCCACAAGGTGACGTGTAAAGCTGCGCCGCGGAGTATCTAATCAGAATCACCTAATTCTCGTCATGTGTTCCAAAGTCACATGATCAATCGCGTCATAGAGTCCGCGCATGCGCAGGACATATCAGAGATGAAATCTCGTAAAACAGACCTCCTGGTCATAGGGAACAGCTTAGTATCGCGATATTTCGGATGATGATCTTATACGGAAAACAACAAACATCATAGGATAATCTATAAATAATGCGAACTAAATCAAAATAAACATTAACGAGAAAAAGGGGGGAGCGAAGTATCAAAAATATATTGTAATAATCTCAGCCACCAACCTAAAAAACGAAAAAAAGGAGGGAGAAAAAAAACAAAATATTAGATCAATAAAAACATCTAAAAGCAATATACACAAGGAGAAGCTCAAACTCGTGGGGGCTAATCATATACAAATCTGTAAATTGTAGTCCAAATTAAGGCCCTTCGGCTGTAACGTATCAAGGATTGAAATCCAGCGAAGTTCCTTTTGCTTTAATAACTTGGACCTATCGCCACCCCGTCTCAAAGTGGGAACACCGTCAATCACTCTGAATCTGAGTTGATTTACTGAGTGTCTGCAGTCGACAAAATGTTTGGACACAGGTAAGTCTAGGAGTTTGGTCCTGATAGTGCTTTTATGTTTGCTTATGCGTGCCCTCACCTCCATCGTGGTTTCCCCCACATACATCAACCCACATGGACAGGTGAGAACATACACAACAAAACTAGAGGAGCACGTATAACGTTCTTTAATAGAAAATTTCTTCCCTGTTTGAGGATGGTTAAAACTGTCACCACGTAACATATTACCACAACATGCACAACCTAAGCAAGGAAAATTTCCAAACCTTGGTGGGCATAATGTGGTTTGTCTCAAATGTTTACTCGTGCCGATATCCGATCTAACTAGCATGTCCTTAAGATTACGTCCACGTCTATAGGAGAGTAATGGTCTATCTGAAAATTCAGTAACATGCGGGAGACCCATCCGCAACAGATTCCAATGTTTGTTGAGAATGCCACCTATTTTATCACTAGCAGGACAAAACGTAGAAACAAACGGAATACGTTTAGAAGTATTTCTACGTACACGGTTAGCACTATCCAGTGCCAAAACCATGGCATCCTGTTTATATCGGTGTACACTCTTTGCTGGATAACCTCTTTTAACAAACTTATTACACATCTCATTAAGTCTCCGATTAAGTATATCACTCTCTTTAACAATACGCCGCACCCGCAACATTTGGCTCCAGGGGAGAGATTCCACCATCTTTCTGGGATGATTACTATCAAAGAGTAGAAGACTATTTATTTACCAAGGAAACAGATAGAAATAGTCTTCTACTCTTTGATGTAATTCATTTTTCATATTTTTCATATTTCGTGTTTGCAAGCTATAGCGCTACAGTGTGCTACCTTTTCTTCTTGTATGTATATGAGTTGGTGACTCTAGGTTTAGCACCTGTTCACACTGAATCTAAGTTTGGATGTGCCGGTCAGTTTTTTGATGTGTATTCATTTACCTTCTGCCTGAGCACTCCACCTGGTGGTCACAGGCCTTTTAATTACAGCAGGTTCATCACCCCTCCACAGAGATGTAGATTTTAGTCTGAAAAGAGGATTCATAGGTTCCCATGCAGACAGACTTTTCTAAAGCGAGGATAGGCATTAGTTAGGGACCTGATATACGAGAAGAGCCTTGACGTGGCTATCAGGCTCACATAATTTGGCCATCTTATGCGCTAAGACTTCTCAATTTTTCATATTTCTAAGGTAATGATGTAATTCATTTTTCTATTTTTCATATTTCGTGTTTGCAAGCTATAGCGCTACAGTGTGCTACCTTTTCTTCTTGTATGTATATGAGTTGGTGACTCTAGGTTTAGCACCTGTTCACACTGAATCTAAGTTTGGATGTGCCGGTCAGTTTTTTGATGTGTATTCATTTACCTTCTGCCTGAGCACTCCACCTGGTGGTCACAGGCCTTTTAATTACAGCAGGTTCATCACCCCTCCACAGAGATGTAGATTTTAGTCTGAAAAGAGGATTCATAGGTTCCCATGCAGACAGACTTTTCTAAAGCGAGGATAGGCATTAGTTAGGGACCTGATATACGAGAAGAGCCTTGACGTGGCTATCAGGCTCACATAATTTGGCCATCTTATGCGCTAAGACTTCTCAATTTTTCATATTTCTAAGGTAATGATGTAATTCATTTTTCATATTTTTCATATTTCGTGTTTGCAAGCTATAGCGCTACAGTGTGCTACCTTTTCTTCTTGTATGTATATGAGTTGGTGACTCTAGGTTTAGCACCTGTTCACACTGAATCTAAGTTTGGATGTGCCGGTCAGTTTTTTGATGTGTATTCATTTACCTTCTGCCTGAGCACTCCACCTGGTGGTCACAGGCCTTTTAATTACAGCAGGTTCATCACCCCTCCACAGAGATGTAGATTTTAGTCTGAAAAGAGGATTCATAGGTTCCCATGCAGACAGACTTTTCTAAAGCGAGGATAGGCATTAGTTAGGGACCTGATATACGAGAAGAGCCTTGACGTGGCTATCAGGCTCACATAATTTGGCCATCTTATGCGCTAAGACTTCTCAATTTTTCATATTTCTAAGGTAATGATGTAATTCATTTTTCATATTTTTCATATTTTGTGTTTGCAAGCTATAGCGCTACAGTGTGCTACCTTTTCTTCTTGTATGTATATGAGTTGGTGACTCTAGGTTTAGCACCTGTTCACACTGAATCTAAGTTTGGATGTGCCGGTCAGTTTTTTGATGTGTATTCATTTACCTTCTGCCTGAGCACTCCACCTGGTGGTCACAGGCCTTTTAATTACAGCAGGTTCATCACCCCTCCACAGAGATGTAGATTTTAGTCTGAAAAGAGGATTCATAGGTTCCCATGCAGACAGACTTTTCTAAAGCGAGGATAGGCATTAGTTAGGGACCTGATATACGAGAAGAGCCTTGACGTGGCTATCAGGCTCACATAATTTGGCCATCTTATGCGCTAAGACTTCTCAATTTTTCATATTTCTAAGGTAATGATGTAATTCATTTTTCATATTTTTCATATTTCGTGTTTGCAAGCTATAGCGCTACAGTGTGCTACCTTTTCTTCTTGTATGTATATGAGTTGGTGACTCTAGGTTAAGCACCTGTTCACACTGAATCTAAGTTTGGATGTGCCGGTCAGTTTTTTGATGTGTATTCATTTACCTTCTGCCTGAGCACTCCACCTGGTGGTCACAGGCCTTTTAATTACAGCAGGTTCATCACCCCTCCACAGAGATGTAGATTTTAGTCTGAAAAGAGGATTCATAGGTTCCCATGCAGACAGACTTTTCTAAAGCGAGGATAGGCATTAGTTAGGGACCTGATATACGAGAAGAGCCTTGACGTGGCTATCAGGCTCACATAATTTGGCCATCTTATGCGCTAAGACTTCTCAATTTTTCATATTTCTAAGGTAATGATGTAATTCATTTTTCATATTTTTCATATTTCGTGTTTGCAAGCTATAGCGCTACAGTGTGCTACCTTTTCTTCTTGTATGTATATGAGTTGGTGACTCTAGGTTTAGCACCTGTTCACACTGAATCTAAGTTTGGATGTGCCGGTCAGTTTTTTGATGTGTATTCATTTACCTTCTGCCTGAGCACTCCACCTGGTGGTCACAGGCCTTTTAATTACAGCAGGTTCATCACCCTCCACAGAGATGTAGATTTTAGTCTGAAAAGAGGATTCATAGGTTCCCATGCAGACAGACTTTTCTAAAGCGAGGATAGGCATTAGTTAGGGACCTGATATACGAGAAGAGCCTTGACGTGGCTATCAGGCTCACATAATTTGGCCATCTTATGCGCTAAGACTTCTCAATTTTTCATATTTCTAAGGTAATGATGTAATTCATTTTTCATATTTTTCATATTTCGTGTTTGCAAGCTATAGCGCTACAGTGTGCTACCTTTTCTTCTTGTATGTATATGAGTTGGTGACTCTAGGTTTAGCACCTGTTCACACTGAATCTAAGTTTGGATGTGCCGGTCAGTTTTTTGATGTGTATTCATTTACCTTCTGCCTGAGCACTCCACCTGGTGGTCACAGGCCTTTTAATTACAGCAGGTTCATCACCCCTCCACAGAGATGTAGATTTTAGTCTGAAAAGAGGATTCATAGGTTCCCATGCAGACAGACTTTTCTAAAGCGAGGATAGGCATTAGTTAGGGACCTGATATACGAGAAGAGCCTTGACGTGGCTATCAGGCTCACATAATTTGGCCATCTTATGCGCTAAGACTTCTCAATTTTTCATATTTCTAAGGTAATGATGTAATTCATTTTTCATATTTTTCATATTTCGTGTTTGCAAGCTATAGCGCTACAGTGTGCTACCTTTTCTTCTTGTATGTATATGAGTTGGTGACTCTAGGTTTAGCACCTGTTCACACTGAATCTAAGTTTGGATGTGCCGGTCAGTTTTTTGATGTGTATTCATTTACCTTCTGCCTGAGCACTCCACCTGGTGGTCACAGGCCTTTTAATTACAGCAGGTTCATCACCCCTCCACAGAGATGTAGATTTTAGTCTGAAAAGAGGATTCATAGGTTCCCATGCAGACAGACTTTTCTAAAGCGAGGATAGGCATTAGTTAGGGACCTGATATACGAGAAGAGCCTTGACGTGGCTATCAGGCTCACATAATTTGGCCATCTTATGCGCTAAGACTTCTCAATTTTTCATATTTCTAAGGTAATGATGTAATTCATTTTTCATATTTTTCATATTTCGTGTTTGCAAGCTATAGCGCTACAGTGTGCTACCTTTTCTTCTTGTATGTATATGAGTTGGTGACTCTAGGTTTAGCACCTGTTCACACTGAATCTAAGTTTGGATGTGCCGGTCAGTTTTTTGATGCATACCCCGTCACACGCCCTTCTCCTCAGTGGTGATATATTAATTAATAATAATAATAATAATAATATAGTAGACTCTGCATATACTTAAAGGCATACTATATCCCGTAAGGACAAGTGGTTTAAGCGCAAATATATTTTATTGATTACCTTTTATTGACAATAGTGGGTTATTGTCTTATTTGCTGCTGGACCCTTGTTTACAGCAGCGCCACTAAAGTCGATTATTCTCTTGATGATATTATAGTAATATGGCCGCCCTTCTCCTCAGTGATGATATAGTAATATGGCCGCCCTTCTCCTCAGTGATGATATAGTAATATGGCCGCCCTTCTCCTCAGAGGTGATATAGTAATATATACAGTAATTTGGCCGCCCTTCTCCTCAGTAACAGCCATAGGCTCCATCTATGGAGTCTGTCAGATTCTTACAACCAAAGCCCCAGACACAGCTCAGAGAGGCGACTGTTCTCCTTCACTTGAAATCACCCATGGAAGAAGGGCCACAAGTTCTCACTAGGGTTTAGGTTGGGTGAGGAAGGGGCCGGGTCATTATTCTCCTCCTTTAAAGCGCTTTTCTGACAGTATTTTATTTTTTTCTCATGGGGCTAAGAACAGTATGGCAGTTGTTAGTTACCTGGCTGTTCTGCCCGGAGCCGGGTCAGATCAGTCATGGACTGCTTTTACCAGCGATTCTGCTGCTTTATTTGATCTCACATTAACAGAGAAGCTTCTTTTCTTCCATCTGCTCTGTTGATGGGGAGTGACTGCCGACGTCATGCTGATTGACAGCCGGCTCCCCACAGATCGTCAGTGGGGAGCTGGTGGAAGAGAAGCTGCTGCTCTGTCAACGGTATATCACCGGAAGACGTAGAATTATTGGTAGGACCGGTTTGTGACCGTCCTAGGACTGCAGAGATTGCGTCTGGTAGAACAAGTAGGTAGTTCACAACAACCTGCCTGTCAGGTCTTAGCTACATGAGAAAAAAAATAGTCCCGAATAACCCTTTAAGGCCTTAACTATCACCGAGAAGTTGAGACTTGGATGCAGCGATGGAGCCTTGTCTTGCAGAACTACCCTGGTTTTCAGTAGAGATGCAGACTGTTTCCTGCTCCACTGCTGCTAGAAAGTATCTTCTTATCACCGAGGTTTGGGAAGTGGTTGTGATCCATTGTCAACCTGAAAAGGTTCAACAAACTCCTCTTTAATAATCCCACCCATAGCAGTGACCACTTCCACCATGATGGTGTCAGAGTGGAAGTGGAGGTCTGTGCCCGGTACTTATCAGCCACACACCCCGTCCATCTGCTCCTTCCAGAGACTTCTCATCTCATCAGTCCACAAAACCTGTGAACAATCTGTATCAGATATTTCCTGGCCCCGTCCTGACGTTTCTCCTTTTGTGTCTTTCTCAGTGGTGGTCGGACTCAGCCTCCTCACCTCGGCCGTGTCTCTGAGCACTGAACACCTTGTATTTCTGTGTCTTGCTCAGTGGTGGTCGGGTCAGCCTCCTCACCTCGGCCGTGTTTCTGAGCACTGAACACTTTGTACTTCTGGGTCTTGCTCAGTGGTGGTCGGGCTCGGCCTCCTCACCTCGGCCGTGTCTCTGAGCACTGAACAGCTTGTAGTTCTGTGTCTTACTCAGTGGTGGTCGGGCTCAGCCTCCTCCCCTCGGCTGTGTTTCTGAGCACTGAACACCTTGTACTTCTGTGTCTTGCTCAGTGGTGGTCGGGTGTTGTGAATGTGTTAGAAATGAATTCTGAGCAGAAGCTCCCTCTGGTGGTTACAAATAGTACTGAACCATTCAATGAGGATTGGCAATCAGGAGTTACAGACTGGTCTTATATAAGGGAGGTTCCCCCCATCATGGTTGCCAGTGATCAATTGTTCTTGTCTCAACTGTGGTTCCTGGTTCACTTGGAAGCTTGCTGAGTCTTGCCTCTTCTCCTGCTCTCAGATAAGATATTTTCTGTTTTTTGTTTTTGTGCTTACCATTTGCATATTTCTCTGCATTTCTGTGGTTAGCCAGGTCCCCCTCCCCGGGGGGCTTGGGCTCCTCTCAGTTCTTCTGGAGCCACTGTTATTTGTTCATTTGCCTTTTCCAGTTTTTTCAGTGGCTGCGGCTTAGTTTTGTTACACAAGAGAACTAATTTAGGTGGTAGAGGTCGTGTGATCTCAGGTGTTTTTGCAATTAGTAGAGTTGGTATTTTTTAGGGTTTTTTGGATTGCAGTAAGTGTCCTTTCTATCCTTTTCTGTCCAGGAAGATTGGGCCCCAGCGTTTGCTCATACTATTTTCTGTCTGTGTCTGTATTTCCTCTTGTCTAACCGCCATTACATGTTTGGGGGCTTCCTATGTTCTTTGGGGATCTGCTCCGGAGCAGATAGCTTTCCTCTTTCTATCTTTAGGTGTAGTTATCCTCTCAGGCTGTGACAAGGCGTCTAGGACCAACGTAGGAACGCTCCACGGCTGCCTTTAGTTGTGGTGGTTAGTCAGGGTACTGCAATCCAGTAGATTCCAACCTCTCTGGTGTATTGCCGTTTTTGCCTGCTCTCCTCAGCTACCAAATCATAATAGTATCACCGGCCCAAACTGAAAATTATATGGTACTCAACAGAAGGGAAAAATAGTAAAAGGAAAAGAAAAAAGGAAGTTGTCAGAATTTTTTTTTTTTTTTCTCTGTTTGTTGCATTTTTTTCCCTCTTTTTCTCTGGGTGCTGAGGAGGATTTTTTTTTTCTCTCAATGGAGTTTGCACAGTTGTCTGGCCGTGTGGATCAGCTTGCCACTGAAGTTCGGAGTATTGCTACCTATCTTGCAGAGTTGCCGGTTGTGGAACCTAGGATCCCCATGCCAGATTTATTTTTGGGGGATCGAGCTAAATTTCTGAATTTCAAAAATAACTGTAAGTTGTTTTTTGCCTTAAAACCTAAGTCCTCAGGGAACGCAGCACAGCAGGTTCAAATTGTCCTCTATCTCCTGCGCTGCGATCCTCAGGATTGGGCTTTTTCCCTGACACCTGGGGACCCTGTTCTGAGTAATGTTGATGCATTTTTTCTGGCTCTGGGGTTATTGTACGATGAACCTAATGTCACTGATCAAGCTGAAAAAACCTTGTTGACATTAAATCAGGGGCTTGAGGACGCTGAGTTGTACTGTCAGAAATTCCGAAAGTGGGCAGTCCTGACCAAATGGAATGATGATGCTTTGGCAGCCCTTTTTCGGAAGGGTCTGTCAGAGAATGTAAAAGATGTTATGGTGGGTTTCCCTGCTCCCTCTGGTCTCAATGATTCTATGTCATTAGCGATTCAAATTGACAGACGTTTGCGTGAGCGTAGAGGTATGCGTGAAATAGTGTTGCCTTGTGAACCAGCTTCCGAACCCATGCAGTGTGATAGAGTGGCTTCTGGGGCACAGCGTCATGAGTTTCAAAAACGCAATGGGTTATGTTTCTACTGTGGTGACGCCTCTCATGCTATTTCAGTCTGCCCTAAGCGGGAAGACGTTTTGCACGCTCAGTTGTCTTGGGTAGTGTTCAGACTAAATTTCTGTTGACTGTTACCCTGATTTGCTCCCTGTCCACATTTTCTGCTCAGACTTTTGTTGATTCGGGAGCAGCTATTAACCTGATGGATTTTGATTTTGCTAAACGTTGTGGGTTTCCCTTGATACCCTACGGAAGTCTATTCCCCTACTGGGGATTGATTCTACCCCTTTGGCTGAGAATAAACCCCAGTTCTCTACTCAGGTGATAATGAGGGTTGAACCTGATCATCAGGAGAGTTGCAAATTTTTGGTGTTGTATAATCTGCATGACATTATTGTACTAGGTTTCCCTTGGTTACAGTCTCATAATCCTGTTTTGGATTGGAAATCTGTGTCTGTAACCAGTTGGGGCTGCCAATGTGTTAATACCAACACTCCTGTTTTTTCTGCCTCTCCCCAGGCTCAGGATGTTCCTGACTTTTTGACTGATTTTTCTGATGTGTTTAGCGAAAGTAAATCTGCATCCTTGCCCCCCCATAGGAGCTATGACTGCGCTATTGAATTAGTGCCTGGTAGTAAATTCCCTAAAGGTCGCCTTTTTAACTTGTCTGTACCTGAACATGACGCTATGCGGTCTTATATCAAGGAGTCATTGGAGAAGGGTCATATCAGACCATCCTTTTCACCCTTGGGTGCCGGTTTTTTCTTTGTGGCCAAAAAGGATGGTTCATTAAGGCCGTGTATTGATTATCGTCTCTTGAACAATATCACTGTGAAATATCAATATCCGTTACCCTTGATTTCTGACCTGTTTTCCAGGGTGAAAAGTGCTACTTGGTTTACCAAGCTTGACCTCAGGGGGGCGTATAACCTTATTCGCATTAAGCACGGGGATGAATGGAAGACGGCGTTTAATACCCCAGAGGGGCATTTTAAGTACCTAGTGATGCCCTTTGGGCTCACTAATGCTCCTTCCGTCTTCCAGTCCTTCATGAATGACATTTTCAGGGATTTTGTGGATACATTTCTGATTGTTTATTTGGATGATATCTTGATTTTTTCCAATGACTGGGACTCTCATGTGAAACATGTTCGGACTGTGTTCCAGATTTTGAGAGAGAATGCTCTGTATGTGAAGGGATCAAAGTGTCTTATTGGCATACAGAGGATCTCATTTCTGGGATTCATTTTGTCCCCATCTGTTATTGAAATGGACCCGGTCAAGTTCAGGCCATCTGTGATTGGGTCCAACCTACTTCATTAAAGGCTCTTCAGAGATTCTTGGGTTTTGCCAATTTTTATCGTAAATTTATTGTTCATTTCTCTGTTATTGTTAAACCATTGACTGATTTGACCAAAAAGGGTTCTGATGTGGTGAATTGGCCTCCTGAGGCAGTCTCTGCGTTTCAGGAACTTAAGCAGAGATTCACTTCTGCTACTGTTCTACGGCAGCCCGATGTTTCTCTGCCATTTCAGGTGGAGGTTGATGCCTCTGAAATTGGGGCAGGTGCCGTTTTGTCCCAAAGAGATCCAGAGACCTCTAAAAGTAACCCTTGTGCCTTTTTCTCTCGAAAATTTTCTCCAACTGAACGTAATTATGACGTGGGTAATCTGGAGTTATTGGCCATGAAGTGGGCTTTTGAAGAGTGGAGACATTGGCTGGAGGGAGCCAAACATCAGGTGGTGGTCCTCACGGACCATAAGAATCTGGTTTATCTGGAATCAGCCAAGCGACTTAATCCTAGACAGGCCAGGTGGGCCTTGTTTTTCACACGTTTTAATTTTGTGGTTTCCTTTCTTCCTGGCACTAAGAATGTTAAGGCGGATGCCTCTCGAGGAGTTTCCTTGCGGACTCTCCTGAGTTATCTGATCCTGCTGTTATTTTGAAAGAGGGTGTAGTTCTTTCCGCCATCTCGCCCAATTTGAGACTGGCTCTGGAAGGGTGTCAGGAGGATAAACCCGAGCGCTGCCCTATTGGGAAATTGTTTGTCCCAGACCGATGGAAAAAGAGTGTGATGTCTGAGATTCATTGTTCCGTGTTGGCCGGTCATTCCGGAATTTTTGGTACCAGAGACTTGGTTAGTCGGTACTTTTGGTGGCCTACTTTGTCTCGTGACGTCAGGGAATTTGTGCAGTCCTGCGGGACTTGCTCTCGCTCCAAGCCTTGCTCTCGCTCTAGTGGTTTGTTGATGCCATTGCCTGTGCCCAAAAGACCATGGACCCATATCTCTATGGATTTCATTTCCGACCTCCCTGTTTCTCAGAGAATGACCGTTATCTGGGTGATAGGTTTTCCAAATGATACATCTTGTGCCATTACCTAAGTTGCCTTCCTCCTCCGAATTGGTGCCTTTGTTCCTTCAGTACGTGGTTCGGTTACACGGCATTCCTGAGAACATTGTGTCTGACAGAGGAGTCCAGTTTTTTTCCAGATTTTGGAGGACTTTTTGTTCTAAACTTGGTGTTCAATTGTCTTTCTCCTCGGCTTTTCATCCTCAGACCAATGGACAAACTGAGAGAACAAACCAGACATTGGAGACTTATCTGAGATGCTTTGTGTCTGCTGATCAAGATGACTGGGTCTCTTTTTTGCCTTTGGCTGAGTTTGCTCTTAATAATAGGGCTAGCTCTGCCACTTTGATGTCTCCATTTTTCTGCAATTTTGGGTTTCACCCTCGATTTTCTTCGGGACAGACGGAGGCTTCTGTCTGTCCGGGTGTTGACTCTGTTGTGGAGCGTATGCAGCAGATTTGGGACCAGGTAGTGGAGAGGTTGTCCCTCTCTCAGGAGAGGGCCCAGCGGTTTGCCAACCGGCATAGGACTGATGGTCCTCGGTTTGAAGTGGGGGACTTGGTCTGGTTGTCCTCAAGAAATATCCCTATGAGAGTTGCATCTCCTAAGTTTAAGCCTAGGTTCATTGGACCTTATAGGGATCATGGAGATTCTTAATCCTTTTCCTTTCGTTTACTTCTTCCAGGGACATTTAAGATCCATAACGTGTTCCACAAGTCCTTATTGAAGAGGTTTGTCGAGCCAGTGGTTCCTATGGCTGCGCCTCCTGACCCTGTTTTGGTTGAGGGCAATCTGGAGTATGTAGTTGAGAAAATATTGGATTCTCGTTTTTCTAGACGGAAACTCCAGTATTTGGTTAAGTGAAGAGGTTATGGTCAGGAAGACAATTCTTGGGTGTTTGCTTCGGACATCCATGCTAGGAGACTGATCCGTGCGTATCACAGAGTTCATCCTGACCGACCTGGTTGCCCAAATGAGGGTTCGGTGACCCCTCCTCAAGGGAGGGGTACTGTTGTGAATGTGTTAGAAATGAATTCTGAGCAGAAGCTCCCTCTGGTGGTTACAAACAGTACTGAACCATTCAATGAGGATTGGCAATCAGGAGTTACAGACTGGTCTTATATAAGGGAGGTTCCCTCCCATCATGGTTGCCGGTGATCAATTGTTCTTGTCTCAACTGTGGTTCCTGGTTTACTTGGAAGCTTGCTGAGTCTTGCCTCTTCTCCTGCTCTCAGATAAGATATTTTCTGTTTTTTGTTTTTGTGCTTACCATTTGAATATTTCTCTGCATTTCTGTGAAGTTAGCCAGGTCCCCCTCCCCGGGGGGCTTGGGCTCCTCTCAGTTCTTCTGGAGCCACTGTTATTTGTTCATTTGCCTTTTCCAGTTTTTTCAGTGGCTGCGGCTTAGTTTTGTTACACCAGAGAACTAATTTAGGTGGTAGAGGTCGTGTGATCTCAGGTGTTTTTGCAATTAGTAGAGTTGGTATTTTTTAGGGTTTTTTGGATTGCAGTAAGTGTCCTTCCTATCCTTTTCTGTCCAGGAAGATTGGGCCCCAGCGTTTGCTCATACTATTTTCTGTCTGTGTCTGTATTTCCTCTTGTCTAACCGCCATTACATGTTTGGGGGCTTCCTATGTTCTTTGGGGATCTGCTCCGAGGCAGATAGCTTTCCTCTTTCTATCTTTAGGTGTAGTTAACCTCTCAGGCTGTGACGAGGCGTCTAGGACCAACGTAGGAACACTCCACGGCTGCCTTTAGTTGTGGTGGTTAGTCAGGGTACTGCAATCCAGTAGATTCCGACCTCTCTGGGGTATTGCCGTTTTTGCCTGCTCTCCTCAGCTACCAAATCATAACAGTCGGGCTCAGCCTCCTCACCTCGGCCGTGTCTCTGAGCACAGAACACCTTGTACTTCTGTGTCTTGCTCAGTGGTGGTCGGGCTCGGCCTCCTCACCTCGGCCGTGTCTCTGAGCACTGAACAGCTTGTAGTTCTGTGTCTTGCTCAGTGGTGGTCAGGCTCGGCCTCCTCACCTCAGCCGTGTATCTGAGCACTGAACACCTTGTACCTGCTGTGACGAGGCGCTGACCAACTAGGAACGACCCAACTGGCATGCCTTTAGTGTGTTTGGTCAGTGGGTACGGCTCCGTAGATCCCAACCTCTCGTGTATTGGCCGTTTTTTGCTGCTCTTAGCTCCAAGTCGTACAGTCGGGCTCAGCCTCCTCACCTCGGCCGTGTCTCTGAGCACGAACATCCTTGACTTCCGTGTCTTGCTCAGTGGTGGTCGGGCTCGGCCTCCTCACCTCGGCCGTGTCTCTGAGCACTGAACAGCTTGTACGTTCTGTGTCTTGCTCAGTGGTGGTCGGGCTCGGCCTCCTCACCTCGGCCGTGTATCTGAGCACTGAACAGCTTGTAGTTCTGTGTCTTGCTCAGTGGTGTTGGGCTCAGCCTCACCTCACCGTGTCTCTGAGCACTGACACCTTGTACCTCTGTGCAGGGCTGCCACTAGGAATTTCGGGGCCCATACTGGCATTGACTTCTGTGTCTTGCTCAGTGGTGGTCGGGCTCGGCCTCCTCACCTCGGTCGTGTTCTGAGCACTGAACACCTTGCATTTCTGTGTCTTGCTCAGTGGTGGTCGGGCTCAGCCTCCTCACCTCGGCCGTGTCTCTGAGCACTGAACATCTTGCACTTCTGTGTCTTGCTCAGTGGTGGTCGGGCTCAGCCTCCTCACCTCGGCCGTGTCTCTGAGCACTAAACACCTTGCACTTCTGTGTCTTGCTCAGTGGTGGTCAGGCTCAGCCTCCTCACCTCGGCCGTGTCTCTGAGCACTGAAACACCTTGACTTCTGTGTCTTGCTCAGTGGTGGTCGGGCTCGCCTCCTCACCTCGGCCGTGTCTCTGAGCACTGAACACCTTGTACTTCTGTGTCTTGCTCAGTGGTGGTGGGCTCAGCCTCCTCACCTCGGCCGTGTCTCTGAGCACTGAACACCTTGTACTTCTGTGTCTTGCTCAGTGGTGATTGGGCTCAGCCTTCTCACCTCAGCCGTGTCTCTGAGCACTGAACACCTTGTACCTCTGTGCAGGGCTGCCACTAGGAATTTCGGGGCCCCATACTGGCAAAATTTTCGGGGCCCCCTTGAGACTCCGCCCAGGCTCCACCCCAGCCCCGCCTCCACCCCTCGAACTGTCCACAGTCCCACCGCTCTCTCTTGGAAAAACTCCACTTCTCACCAATCACACATTAACAGTTCCCATCACCAGATCACACATATAGCCAGCAGATCTAGTTTTGGCCAAAAGATTTTTTAAGCCACCACCATAACACGATGGACACTTTTGGCCGGGCTCTACTCTACTGTAACCTATTAAATATTTGTTAAAATATCCAATACAATTTAGGTATATTTTATTTATTTTTCAATTTTTAAAATGACCAATAACACCACATACAAGGGACAAATACCACCAGACCACATATTACCACGACAGTGATCGAATAATATCACATACAAGGAACAAATACCACCAGACCATATAATACCACCACAAAGTGACCAAATAATATCACATACAAGGAACAAATACCGCAACACCATGACCAGACCACATATTGCCACCACACAGTGACCGAATAATAGCACATACAAGGAACAAATATAGCCACACCATGACCAGACCATATATTACCATCACATAGTGACTGAATACTACAATACTGATCAGTAATAAAAAAAAAACACAATACTATCACCATAAGTGCCATTCTACACAGGAGATCTGTACTTAGTATGCAGTGTCTGTGTACAGGTAATACAGTAATCACCGGTGACATTGTACACAGGAGCTCTGTATATAGTGTATAGTGTCAGTGTACAAGTAACACTGACTCACCAGTGACGTCTCTAGGTGAAGTCCTTCATCTTTGCTTTTCATCTTTCATCCAGCATAGACCGCCATCACTTCCTCCTGCCAGGGCTCGTCTCTGCAGGAAATAACACAGTTATCTAGAGCTCCGATTGCAGAACACATTACTTATTTTTTCCCAACTTCTAAACTACACCAGATGAAAAAAAAAGGTGACATAGTGTCACGCTGCACTGTAACAGGACCTTCCCCCATTTAAAACAGTATACTCAAAAAAATAAAATACATCACTGCAGTAATAATATCCCTTAATTAGCCCCTATTGTAATAATATCCCCATCCTAGCCCCCGTGTGTCTCATTCCTGGCTTCAGCCATATTTTTCTCCCATCCCGTCCTTATGAGTATCCATTCTGCCCCATATGACCTCCCCATCCTGCCCCATCTGTCTCCAACCCTGCCTCCATGTCTTTTATCCTGCCCCCAGTGTTTCCAATTCTGCCACCAGTGCCTCCAATCCTGCCCCCAGTGCCTCCAATTCCTCATGCCCATCAGCCCCCGTGTCTCCAATCATGCCCCCAGTGTCTCCATCACCCCCATGTCTCCATCATGCCCCCAGTGTCTCCAATCATGCCCCCAGTGTCTCCAATCCTGCCCCTTTCCATCCTGCTCCCAGTGTCTCCAATCCTGCCCCTTCTCCATCCTGCCCCCAGTGTCTCCAATCCTCCTACTTTCCATTCTGCCCCCAGTGTCTCCATTTGCCTCATGTCTTATTCAGCCCCTCATGTATGTCCAATCTGCCCCCAGTGTCTCCAATCTGCCCCGTTCCTCTCCCCAGTGTCTCCATCCTGCCCATCTCTCCTGCCCGTCCTGCGATCCTGCCCAGTCTCCATTCTGCCCCGTGTCCATCTGATCCTGCCCAGTCCCATTCTGCCTCTCCATCTGATTCTCCTCTCCATCTGCCCGTCTCCATGATTCTGCCAGTTCATCTGCCCTCCATGTGTCTCCATCCTGCCCCAGTCTCCATCCTCCCTCCAGTCTCCATTCTGCCCCATCCTGCCCAGTCTCCATTCTGCCCCAGTCTCCATCTCCATTCTGATTCCTGCCCCGTCTCCATTCTGCCCCATCTCCATCCTGATTCCTGCCCAGTCTCCATTCTTGCCCCCGTCTCCATTCTGCACATCCTGCCCCAGTCTCCATTCTGCCCCGTCCTGCCCGTCATGCTGATTCCTGCCCCTTCTCCATCCTGATTCCTGCCCAGTCTCCATCCTTCCCCTCATCTCCGTTCTGCCCCAGTCTGCCGTCTCCATTCTGCACCCAGTCCTGCCCCGTCTCCATTCTGCCCAGTCGCCCACGTCTCTCCTGCCCCGTCTCTACGTTTCCCTGCCCATCCCCATTCTGATTCATGCCCATCTCCATCTTCCCATCCATCTCCATTCTGCCCCAGTCTGCCATCTCTTGCCCATCCTCCATCTCTCTGCCCCAGTCTCCCATCTCCATTCTGCCCCAGTCCTGCCAGTTCATTCTGCCCCCAGTCCTGCCCCGTCTCCATTCTGCCCCCAGTCCTGCCCCGTTTTCATTCTGCCCCAGTCCTGCCCCGTCTTCACTCCTCCTGCCCTCTTCTCCATCCTCCGCATTCCTGCCCCAGTCTCCTCTCCCGTCGTTCCTTCTGCCCCCAGTCCTGCCCGTCTTCCATTCTGCCCCAGTCCTGCCCCGTCTCTCATTCTGCCCCAGTCCTGCCCGTCTCATCCTGCCCTCCATCCTGCCCGTCCCATTCGATTCTGCCACCCATCCTTCCCCGTCTCCATTCTGCCCCCAGTCCTGCCCCTCTTCATTCTGCCCAGTCCTCCCTCTTCATTCTGCCCATCCGCCCAGTCATTCTGCCCCAGTCTGCCCCGTTCATTCTGCCCCCAGTCCTGCCCCGTCTTCATTCTGCCCCCAGTCCTGCCCCGTGTTCATTCTGCCCCAGTCCTGCCCTCTTCATTCTGCCCCCAGTCCTGCCCCATCTTCATTCTGCCGTCTGCCACCATTCTGCCCCGTCTGCACGTTTCTTCTCTCCTTACCAGTCCTGCCCGCTTCCATTCGGGCCAGCGTGATCCTTCATTGCACAGTACCTGCCCGCTCATTCGCCCATCCTGCCGCTTCATTCTGCCCAGTCGCCTCGTAGCTGCCAGCCTCCATTCTGCCACGTCCTGCCCCGTGTTCATTCTGCCCCCAGTCCTGCCCCGTCTTCATTCTGCCCCCAGTCCTGCCCCGTCTTCATTCTGCCCCAGTCCTGCCCCGTCTTCATTCTGCCCCAGTCCTGCCCCTCTTCATTCTGCCCCAGTCCTGCCCCATCTTCATTCTGCCGGGGCTCCAGCTTTGCCGCTTGCAACATTAAAAAAAAAAAACCTTTCTCCTTACCTTGCCGCGTTCCAGCGGCGAGGGATCCACACTGAAGAGAAAGCGCGCACTCGCCGGCAACTGACAATGACGTCAGGCGCCGGCGACGTGCGCGCTGACGTGAGCTGCCAGCCTCCGATTGGCTGGCAGCGTTAACTATTACTGGCGGGCCCGCACCGTAATAGAGTAACTGAACCTGCGTCCTGGATGCAGGTTCAGTTACTTGAGCGGCAGAATCCTGCCGCTGGGGGCGGGGCAGTGGGGCCCGATCGGTAGGTGACAGGGCCCGGTGTGGGCCCCCTCTGCTGATCGGGCCCCATACGCCAGTCAGGGCTGTAATGCCCTGATGGCGGCTCTGCCTCTGTGTCTTGCTCAGTGGTGGTCGGGCTCAGCCTCCTCACCTCGGCCGTGTCTCTGAGCACTGAACACCTTGCACTTCTGTGTCTTGCTCAGTGGTGGTCGGGCTCAGCCTCCTCACCTCGGCCGTGTCTCTGAGCACTAAACACCTTGCACTTCTGTGTCTTGCTCAGTGGTGGTCGGGCTCGGCCCCCTCACCCCGGCCGTGTCTCTGAGCACTGAACACCTTGTACTTCTGTGTCTTGCTCAGTGGTGGTCGGGCTCAGCCTCCTCACCTCGGCCGTGTCTCTGAGCACTGAACACCTTGTACTTCTGTATCTTGCTCAGTGGTGGTCGGGCTCAGCCTCCTCACCACGGCTGTGTCTCTGAGCACTGAACACCTTGCACTTCTGTGTCTTGCTCAGTGGTGGTCGGGCTCAGCCTCCTCACCTCGGCCGTGTCTCTGAGCACTAAACACCTTGCACTTCTGTGTCTTGCTCAGTGGTGGTCGGGCTCGGCCTCCTCACCTCGGCCGTGTCTCTGAGCACTGAACACCTTGTACTTCTGTGTCTTGCTCAGTGGTGGTCGGGCTCAGCCTCCTCACCTCGGCCGTGTCTCTGAGCACAAAACACCTTGTACTTCTGTGTCTTTCTCAGTGGTGGTCGGGTTTGGCTTCCTCACCTCGGGCGTGTCTCTGAGCACTGAACACCTTGCACGTCTGTGTCTTGCTCCGTGGTGGTCGGGCTCGGCCTCCTCACCTTGGCCGTGTCTCTGAGCACTGAACACCTTGCACTTCTGTGTCTTGCTCAGTGATGGTCGGGCTCGGCCTCCTCACCTCGGCCGTGTCTCTGAGCACTGAACACCTTGCACTTCTGTGTCTTGCTCAGTGATGGTCGGCTCGCCTCCTCACCTCGGCCGTGTGTCTGAGCACTGAACACCTTGTACTTCTGTGTCTTGCTCAGTGGTGGTCGGGCTCGGCCTCCTCACCCCGGCTGTGTCTCTGAGCACTGAACACCTTGCACTTCTGTGTCTTGCTCAGTGGTGGTCGGGCTCAGCCTCCTCACCTCGGCCGTGTCTCTGAGCACTGAACACCTTGCACTTCTGTGTCTGCTCAGTGATGGTCGGGCTCGGCCTCCTCACACTCGGCCGTGTGTCTGAGCACTGAACACCTTGTACTTCTGTGTCTTGCTCAGTGGTGGTCGGGCTCGGCCTCCTCACCCCGGCCGTATCTCTGAGCACTGAACACCTTGTACTTCTGTGTCTTGCTCAGTGGTGGTCGGGCTCAGCCTCCTCACCTCGGCCGTGTCTCTGAGCACTGAACACCTTGCACTTCTGTGTCTTGCTCAGTGGTGGTCGGGCTCGGCCTCCTCACCTTGGCCGTGTCTCTGAGCACTGAACACCTTGTACTTCTGTGTCTTGCTCAGTGGTGGTCGGGCTCAGCCTCCTCACCTCGGCCGTGTCTCTGAGCACAAAACACCTTGTACTTCTGTGTCTTTCTCAGTGGTGGTCGGGTTTGGCTTCCTCACCTCGGTCGTGTCTCTGAGCACTGAACACCTTGCACTTCTGTGTCTTGCTCAGTGGTGGTCGGGCTCGGCCTCCTCACCTTGGCCGTGTCTCTGAGCACTGAACACCTTGCACTTCTGTGTCTTGCTCAGTGATGGTCGGGCTCGGCCTCCTCACCTCGGCCGTGTCTCTGAGCACTGAACACCTTGCACTTCTGTGTCTTGCTCAGTGATGGTCGGGCTCGGCCTCCTCACCTCGGCCGTGTGTCTGAGCACTGAACACCTTGTACTTCTGTGTCTTGCTCAGTGGTGGTCGGGCTCAGCCTCCTCACCTCGGCTGTGTCTCTGAGCACTGAACACCTTGTACTTCTGTGTCTTGCTCAGTGGTGGTCGGGCTCAGCCTCCTCACCTCGGCCGTGTCTCTGAGCACTGAACACCTTGTACTTCTGTGTCTTGCTCAGTGGTGGTCGGGCTCAGCCTCCTCACCTCGGCCGTGTCTCTGAGCACTGAACACCTTGTACTTCTGTGTCTTGCTCAGTGGTGGTCGGGCTCGGCCTCCTCACCTCGGCCGTGTCTCTGAGCACTGAACACCTTGTACTTCTGTGTCTTGCTCAGTGGTGGTCGGGCTCAGCCTCCTCACCTCGGCCGTGTCTCTGAGCACTGAACACCTTGTACTTCTGTGTCTTGCTCAGTGGTGGTCGGGCTCAGCCTCCTCACCTCGCCGTGTCTCTGAGCACCTTGTACTTCTGTGTCTTGCTCAGTGGTGGTCGGGCTCAGCCTCCTCACCTCGGTCGTGTCTCTGAGCACTGAACACCTTGCACTTCTGTGTCTTGCTCAGTGGTGGTCGGGCTCGGCCTCCTCACCTCGGCCCTACCTCTGGAATATGACAGCACTGGAGGATAATGGCTTTCTGGTCGCTTCATCTCTGATTTTTCTCGTAACTTTGGCAGATAATCTGCCTGTTTTTTCGCTCATATTTTTTGCGCCCTGGTGATTATTTGCTGGTTTTGTTATCGCCCAATATCTGAGCAATTTCAAGAGTTCTGCTCCCTCTATGAGAATGGGAAGAATTTTTGACTTTTTAGAGTCAGATTAATCTCTTTTTTGGTTCATTTCTCCTTTTAAGTGCTTTTTGTCTTGTCTCAGCTTTTGTGCTTGTTACATACTAGCAAGTTACATTGTTTAGATTTAGGAAGTGCGGCCGATCTTTTATCAGCGTCTTTCCTCCTTTTTGAGTATTATTATACACAGTATATATAGAGATGAGATCACCATTATTATATACTACAGTGATGTAGGTGGGGGACGGCGACGTGGCCAGATCGTAAAACACAACGTTCTTCATTAGGTGGAATGGCTAAATATAGGCTTATATTATAGCTGTGTGGGTGTCATCGTGCCGCCGTCACCTCCGCGTGTATCATTATGATCATCAAGGCTCAGAGCCGTCTAACAATCCTGGAAGTGTACTGTATTCCTGAGAGACATTACATTACTGCTGAGGAATGGACGCCATCAGCGCACACTCGTCTCGGCTGGCGCCGCTGGCAGCTTTCTGCACTGCATTTAATACTATTCTGTAATGGTTGATAGGGACCATGGGCACCAAGAAGGCGTCATAAAGGGTTAAAACAATCGTAGATCACTCATCTCACATTGCGGACCCACATAATGGGATGATGTCATGGTGCAGGCACACAAATAGGGATGAGGTCACGTCTCAGGCACATGGACAGGGATGATGTCACGGTGAAGGCACACAGATAGGAATGATGGCACGCCGCAGGCGCACGGACAGGGATGATGTCACACTGAAGGCACATGAATAGGGATGAAGTCACGGCACAGGCGCATGGACAGGGATGATGTCACACAGCAGGCGCACGGACAGGGATGATGTCACGCTGAAGGCACACAGATAGGGATGAAGTCACGGCACAGGCACACGGACAGGGACGATGTCACGGCACAGGCACATGGACAGGGACGATGTCACGCCACAGGCACACTAACAGGGGCAATGTCACATGGATAGGAATGATGTCATGCCACAGGCACACGGACAGATGGTGTTACACTGAAGGAACACGAACAGGGACGATGTCACGCCACAGGCACATGGATAGGGATGATATCACGCTGAAGGCAGACAGATAGGAATGTCACGCCACAGGCGCACGAACAGGGATGAGGTCACGCCGCAGGCACACGGATATGGATAATGTCACGCCACAGGCACACGGACAGAGACAATGTCACGCCACAGGCACACAGACAGGGACGATGTCACGCCGCAGGCACATGGACAGGGATGATGTCACACTGAAGGCACACGGATAGGGACGATGTCACGCCACAGGCACATGGACAGGGACGATGTCACGCCGCAGGCACATGGACAGGGATGATGTCACATTGATGGCACACGGATAGGGATGATGTCACGGCGCAGAGACAGGGATGATGTCAAGATATTCTATAGCCTCAGCTTCCTCCACAGAGAGGACAATTCCTGAACATAGATTCTTGATGGGAAATCCAAGCTATAGGTTTGTAGTAAACCCACATGTTGTTCCCAGCCATCATCCTCATCATCTTACTCTATCATTCTCTCTTTTGGCCTTTGATTCTGGCTCTGACTCTGGCTTTTCTATCTCCCCAGGACAGGATCACTGTCTCATTTGGTGATCAAATTCTTTCATTTCTGTACAAGAATGTCTGCCTTCAGTCTCTGAATTTCTCTGGTGGCTTCTCCATGCTTCACATTCTGCAGATGGTTGATATTTCTTGCCCTTCTCAACTTGCAGTGCAGCTTTTCAAGCGTCAGTATTATCTCCAGGTTCACACATAGACTCCATACTTTCCAAGAACTCACATGTTCGAGAAAACTTGGGGACTCTGAATTGTCCATGACTCCTCATCACTAAGTTTCCCCATCTTGATGGCTCCTGCAGGACTGGACAGGAATGGTCTCTTCTCCTATCTCCATTCTTCTCACCATAGCCTCCATGCTTGGCAAGCACCTCGCCAGCCTAGTCCCATTGCCCACCGGGCTTACATCCAGCTTTTCCCCTTTCTTAATCTTGTTCTCCTCGCTAGAATAGGATAGGCTTAGCTACACCATCGACACTATGACTGGTTTGGATAAAGCCCTTCAGCATAAAATATAACAGGATTACATTGGCAATTTGCAGTATCCTGGAGCTCAGAGCATTGAGCTGTGCAGCAGCTTAAAGCGTCGTCTCCCACTGAAGGGGGCACCACCGGCCTCTATGACCTGGGCACCACTATTTGCACTCTTAATCATCCACTTAGTGCACAAACCTAAACTATTTGTCCCCCTTCTATTTACAACCACACCTATTACAGACAGGTGTATATGATCCGGCTCACAGACATGTAATCTTGCATTGGTAGTAATCTGGGCAGCACTGAACAGCTCAGTGGCTGTAATTATGGCGCAGTCATGGGGCGTCACCTTTACTCCCAAGACGGGTCATGAATCATGAAATATCTGATGTTAGATCTCACCTGAACTCTGTAATGTGATATTAATTGTAACCACAAAACACTACACAATGCAAAAAAGCGTGGACGCCAAGGTCTGAAATGCGTGGTGTGTAAAAATTAACTTATCCTCTGTTACATGAGTCCCAAACTGCACCCGAAAGAGCCATCAGTAGACCTGGGCAGCGAGAGAACCACGAAATGGGCATCTATAGTGGAGCCAAGGCACATAAGCCTAAGATCTCCAAGCCCCGAGCCAAGTATCGGGTATAAAGCGCGTCCATGTTCTATGGAGTGATGAATCGCTATCTGGCAGCCTGACGATGGAGGAAACGGAGTTTGGTTGATGCCTGAAGAAAGCCACTGGTGTGTATAGTGCCTACTGGGAAATGTGGTGGAAGGATAATGGTATGAGGTGGGATTTCAAGGTAAAGCCCCCTATTCCCAATGAAGGGTTACACAACACAAACATTTGGGGAAGGGTTGAAGCTTTTTGCAACAAAAAGCTCTTGTGCGACCTACATTGAAGCCTATAAGACAAAGACAGGCGAGACGCGTGATCATCATTCCAGTGGGATCGGATTCTTCTGATTGGCCGCGACGAAGTGGTGGACGGTAGATCACAATGCAACGACATCGACGATCATTAATCTAACAACATGGCCTCCATGTTGGGGAGCTTCCATCCATAGATCGGCACTGGGCACTAACGGAGATCCCTTCAGTGACTGAAGGGTTAACTAAGA
>JARQOD010000008.1:11324269-11356268 GCA_033576555.1 Oophaga sylvatica | reverse complement strand
ATATATAGAACAGGAGGTCTGGCCTTGGCCGTTATCAGGGGACCACCACCGATGTCTTCCCCGCCGCTCACAGTCTCTTATTTTATTGCCAAGAAGTAGTAGGACATCCATTATCCCACCCTGTGCGGAAGAGACATGGCCGCGCCCAACAGACCTGGTATATAGGATACTAATGTGTGCGCTGCGTATGGTGCATGTGTGTACGGTATATGTATGTGCACTATATGGAAAAAGGCATGTGCCCCCTCCAAGAGGCAGACATTACCATGCAGTCGCCCCTCTGCAGATATACAATACCATACACTTTATTGATCCCAGGGGGAAATTACAGTATTACAGCAGCAATACAAACAGCAGTACATAAAATATTAGGACACAAATCTTGCACAGGTGTACCAACATTACATAATAAATAAAAGTGGGTAGTTCAGGTGTATATAAGTCACTGTTAATTGACATTAGTACACCAGCCATCAGTCATTATTTTCTACCACCCTTAGGAAATTATTATACATCCCCATAGCAGTAGGTACAAACGATTTCCTGAATTTCTCTGTAACGCTGGTATTGTCTGTACTTTGTTTTCCAGCGTTACTCTGCATGTTTTTTGCATTAACCCTTTTGCTCCTTTCCCCTAACCAGCTGGGATACTGTTGTCTGTTACCTATATGGATGCTGCTCAGTTCCCGGCTCTGCTGCGTACCCGTACTTGCGTGAGTGGCTCCGCTGCTTTGCATGACCGCCCGCATGTGCGGTTCCTGACTTGCTGTGAAAGCCGTCCGTAGCTTGCTAAGTCCTCTGCAGTGGTGCATGTGTGTCGACCCGCCACCACAATTGTGGATTACCAGGGCAATGGGGTACTCAGAGCCGAGCCCATGGAAGTCTATGGGGTTTGTCACAGGTAGCGGTGGCTCGGTCTGTGGCCCTGGCGGTCTGGCGTATGTTGGGGGAATATTTACAGGGGATAGATTTATATACAGTTCGTGACGCCACCTGTAGTCTCTGGTAATTTGTACCAGCGCTGCTGTAGATCTCTGAGGGGATGGTGAGGCAGCTAGATGTCGGGTCCCCTACAGGTGGGACTCTTCCCTCAGGTCGATGGTTATGGTGGGGTTGTGCAGGCATGCAATTAAATAACTCAGTCTCACACCGTCAGCGTCTTTCCATACCTTTTACTTGTTAGATGGTAAGGCAGGTCCCAGGGAGGCTGATGGGGTTGATGGAGGATGAGTTTTGAGGCAACGGCTGAGCAAGGCAGGGGCCTCCTTTACTTTCCAATGATGATGAGTCCAACCAGCATAAAGCGTAGTTCACTCCTGAAACTTCAGCTATTTCAAAGCTGTACTGCCCGGTCAGTTTTGTGGTGGAGCCTTCCAGTGATGAAACTAGGTTCTTCTATGCTTGGCCTAGCTCAAAGTTCCTATTCAACCTGACCCCTGTTACGTACTGACACTTCAAGGGCTGCTTTCTGTTACCTAAGGTCCAGTAAGCCTCTGGTTCTTTTACCACTATGCGTGAAGCTATAGTGATGCTTCGGTCCCCAGTGACCGGTGACAATGTGCAGGATACTTCAATCCTAAAGCACTTCTGATTTCCTTCCACTGTGCCTTTCGACTTGCTCAAACTCTATATCTCAGCACTGACTAGGCTAAGGTGAACTGGCTCACCTGTACTAGCCTCCACTACTGTACTGTCTCTCTGAATCGACAGGAATCTTGGTGCTCCAGACAGGCACTCCTTCTCTCTCCCTTCACCTCAGGAGACACTACAAGACTCACTTGTGCTAAAACCACACCCCTCTACACCCCTGCTGGGTGTGACCGAAGTGTATGTGATGTCATGTGGAGCCCTTAACCGTTACCTCTCCACTCATCCTCCTGGTATTGTGTACCTTAAATACCAGGGCTACACATTCCCCCATGGTAAACGACAGCACTCCCGGGCTGTGAAATACAAAGAGACAATTTTGTTTATGCATTAAACATTAACATTAACTCGTCCCATCCGGGAGGTAAAGATTTCTTGAACGTTGCAAACAAAACAGTAAAACATAGAAAAATACAAAATATTAAATAGACATGTTCATATAAATAAGCGACAATATTCTTGTGAAGGACCCGCACCAAACCTTCAACGTGGGTCCTGGGTGGGCTGCAGGACATATGAATGCAGACCTCACTCAGTGCCACACCACACGGGTTTTGTATTCAGAGGTAGTTGTGCTGGTTTTATGTAAAACCAATATTAGGCACCGAAGCGCAACTATATACAAGATAAGTTCTGGGCTGGCACAGTCCTCAGCCTCTCAGTCCATTGTTAGCAAACGACACATATTATATCACATTATAATAATAAAGTGCAAAACTCTTTGTCTGTTTACCCAGCCGGGCATTCTACTTTTGGCAATATATATAACATTATATACTCATGTAACTTGTGCAAAACATTTTCACTCTTATAAAACTTATGTACATCTTCTTAGTTGCGGTAAACCCTGTCTGGGTCCTACCGTTCTTCACATTTCTTTGTTAACTTCAATGACATTTTCCATCCCGGGGGCTGGAACAATGCGATGGTCCCTAGATCCCATTACTAACAAGTCGTGACCTGCTATTGGGGTTTGAGTCGCTACATTTCTTGTACGAACCTCTAGGGGCGCAACGGGTACTTTCTCCTTGCGAGACACCGATTGCGTTTCAATTTGTGTTACAGTTAGCGATATCGATCGTGTCATAGATTGCGATGGAGACTGGGTCGCAAGTTGCGATGTAGAAGAATAACAAGTTAGTGGAGAGTATACAGGTGTTGCTTCCATTTGTGAGGTGCCTGCAGGGGGCGATGCTGGGGCACGGCCTGGTGCTGTTTGAGCTGGAGACGGGGACGCTGCGGTAGTGGTGACGTTACCTGCGTCGGGGACGGGGTCACGGACGATTGTGACGTTAAGGGCATACCATCCCTTCATACCCCAGTGCCGTGTATAGGTTACAATGTCTCCATTAATTAGGTCCCTCCCGGGATGGCCTTGCGGTAGGTGGGATTCTACGTCACGCCTGCTGACAAAGACCCCTGGGTAGAGGCCCGGTTCTCGGATGAAGCCCCAGCCCTTCCGGAGCTGGAACTCCGTCACACACCCCTGCCGCCGCGGTTCCCTCAGAGTACCTTTTTCTCTACGGACACTTTCCTTGTCCGCGATCAGCTCTGCATGCTGCCGCTGTCGGTTCCGCTGAGCTTCCCGCTCTTCCTCCTGCTGGCGTTGCTGTTTCTCCTCACGACGCTGCCACTCACGTTCCCACTGGGCGGTGTAGGCGACGTCATCCAGGCGCGCCATCTCGTCCCAGTCCACGTCTGGTAACGACGGACAGGACCCCTCCGGTGTCCCTGCCGGGGATCGATCATCTGCTGCGGCCTCCTGGCCGGGCGGGCGTTCCGGAACTGGCGGTACCTCCTCAACCTCCTTCGCCTCCACCGCTTCACCGGTGGGATCAGGATCGGTACTTTCGGGGGCAGCCTCCGGTTGCTCCTTAGCCTTGGGCAGCAGAAGTTTTGGTAACTCCAGACGTAGGGGGTCGTCGAGGGGAGAGAACACCGCGTCCCACAGCCGCCGCTGCTCCTGGGTACGCCGGCGTCTCTCGATCTCTTCAAATCCAGATTGGTGCTGGACCATCTTTTTCAGTCGTGCATTTTCTTCTGTAACTTCCAGCTATGCTTGCTGCAGGTGCAGGACCACGGATGGTTCCGGTGCTGGTGGTAGCTTGGCTGGGGAGCGGGGCCTGCCTCCCTCCGCTTCCCTGCTCGGCTGCACACGTCCTGCTTCCATGATGTTCCAGAGCGTTCTTTCTTCTAGAGACGTCCGGTCTCTTCCGTGGAGGCGGGGTTTGCGTCTCCTCCTCCTCGCAGGGAAGGTGAAGAGGAGGCGGACCTCCTTTGCTGTAGGGCAGGATCGCATATTGTAATAGCACTTTGAGAGGGCAGGCATTCTCTTCGCGCCACATGGGGGTGCACGCCCACGAAAGTACGCCCACCTTCTTCTCCAGCGCCTGAGGGCGCGAATATGGCGACAAAGATGGCGATTTTTGGCGCCAAAAGTGCAAACAGTCCTTTTTCACAAAAACAATTCCATAGGCACACAGGGCTCGCAATTTTGCGAGTTTCGCATCCTGTTCGTGACGCCAAAGTTTTGTGTCGACCCGCCACCACAATTGTGGATTACCAGGGCAATGGGGTACTCAGAGCCGAGCCCATGGAAGTCTATGGGGTTTGTCACAGGTAGCGGTGGCTCGGTCTGTGGCCCTGGCGGTCTGGCGTATGTTGGGGGAATATTTACAGGGGATAGATTTATATACAGTTCGTGACGCCACCTGTAGTCTCTGGTAATTTGTACCAGCGCTGCTGTAGATCTCTGAGGGGATGGTGAGGCAGCTAGATGTCGGGTCCCCTACAGGTGGGACTCTTCCCTCAGGTCGGTGGTTATGGTGGGGTTGTGCAGGCATGCAATTAAATAACTCAGTCTCACACCGTCAGCGTCTTTCCATACCTTTTACTTGTAAGATGGTAAGGCAGGTCCCAGGGAGGCTGATGGGGTTGATGGAGGATGAGTTTTGAGGCAACGGCTGAGCAAGGCAGGGGCCTCCTTTACTTTCCAATGATGATGAGTCCAACCAGCATAAAGCGTAGTTCACTCCTGAAACTTCAGCTATTTCAAAGCTGTACTGCCCGGTCAGTTTTGTGGTGGAGCCTTCCAGTGATGAAACTAGGTTCTTCTATGCTTGGCCTAGCTCAAAGTTCCTATTCAACCTGACCCCTGTTACGTACTGACACTTCAAGGGCTGCTTTCTGTTACCTAAGGTCCAGTAAGCCTCTGGTTCTTTTACCACTATGCGTGAAGCTATAGTGATGCTTCGGTCTCCAGTGACCGGTGACAATGTGCAGGATACTTCAATCCTAAAGCACTTCTGATTTCCTTCCACTGTGCCTTTCGACTTGCTCAAACTCTATATCTCAGCACTGACTAGGCTAAGGTGAACTGGCTCACCTGTACTAGCCTCCACTACTGTACTGTCTCTCTGAATCGACAGGAATCTTGGTGCTCCAGACAGGCACTCCTTCTCTCTCCCTTCACCTCAGGAGACACTACAAGACTCACTTGTGCTAAAACCACACCCTCTACACCCCTGCTGGGTGTGTCCGAAGTGTATGTCATGTGGAGCCCTTAACCGTTACCTCTCCACTCATCCTCCTGGTATTGTGTACCTTAAATACCAGGGCTACACACATGACTTACTGCATGGTTGGCAGCAGCCATTGTTGGGTTCCTCTGTGTTGTGCTGTCTGGCTCTGCATAGGGGGCGCGGCCCACACCTGTCCTGCTTTTATGTGGATTGGGTGTTTACTAGAATTACTGCTCCAGCCTATCGCTGTGAAGCAGCTCATATATAAAGTTCCTCAGCCCTAGTGGGCGTTGCCAGAGCTTCACATTGAATCCACACTGAATCCCTGAACCTAGCCGTATGTGGTTGTGTGTTCAGCTCCTGCTCTGAAGTTGATCAGCTCTGGAGAGCTGATTCCCTGTTCCTGCTGTGTCTTGTTCCCTGATCCTGGATCTAACCCGGTACCTGAATGTCTGAACTGTGTCTTGTGTTTCCGCCTATGCTGGGGGCTGATTACCCAGATCGCCGTTCCTGGAGGCTGTATATCCAGGCCTGTTCCTGCTGTGTCTAATTACCTGAACCCCTGATCCTGGATCGCATCCTGTACCTGAATGTCTGAACTGTGTCTTGTGTTTCCGCCTATGCTGGGGGCTGATTACCCAGATCGCCGTTCCTGGAGGCTGTATATCCAGGCCTGTTCCTGCTGTGTCTAATTACCTGAACCCCTGATCCTGGATCGCATCCTGTACCTGACTGTCTGAACTGTGTCCTATGTGTTATGTTCCTGAAATCCTGCTGTGTCCAGAACCCTGTGCCAGTGACTGTGAATCCTTGCTATATAACCTGAGTTCATCTTGGAAGGAGGAGTCCGGTGTGTGCTGAGTTTCTGTTACTCTGTGCTCAGCCTCTGTGCAATCCCCGGCCAGCTCCCGTTGAGCCTGGCGGGGCTTGCACCAGACCGCTGGGGTTCCTTTTCAGGTCGCTGCCAGATGTCCGGATCCTATGCCTGATGACCATGGCCTGATGTCCGATGACCACTTCCAGATGTCCGGATCCTATCCTTCCTGCCTGATGTCCGGATCCTGCCGATCATTGCCAGATGTCCGGAGTCCGAGGCCTGTGTTCCAGTCCGTGTTCCTGTGATCCAATCCATGTTCCTGTCCGTGTTCCTGACTCCCTGAGACCCAATCCGTGTTCCTGACTCCCTGAGATCCAATCCATGTTCCTGTCCGTGTTCCTGACTCCCTGAGATCCAATCCGTGTCCCTGTTGTTCCTGTGCAGTCTAACTCTGTTTCAGCCATCAGCTCCTGATTCCAGTTTCCTGCCTGTTACCTGTCGGCTTGCCTGTCTGCCATCCGACTGCAGCTCCATCCGGAAGTTCGGACATCATCTGCAGAGATCCCCGGCTCTTGCCTGCTCACCTGGGAGCGATCATCTGCCATCCGACTGCAGCTCCATCCGGAAGTTCGGACATCATCTGCAGAGATCCCCGGCTCTTGCCTGCTCACCTGGAGCGATCATCTGCCATCCAACTGCAGCCTACCTGGAGGCTCCACCATATCAGGTCGTATATACCTGCCTGTCTAGAGACTGCCTGGTCACTAGCCGTGACAACCTGCCTGTCCCAGAGACTGCCTGGTCACTTGCCGTGACAACCTGCCTGTCCCAGAGACTGCCCTGGTCACTAGCCGTGACAACCTGCCTGTCCCAGAGACTGCCTTGGTCACTTGCCGTGACAACCTGCCTGTCCTGCCGGTTCCTCCTTGGTCTACCCTGTGATGACGTCTGTCCTGGGTCGGTGTCTGATGTTCTCCTGCTGAGCCTGTGCTACGCCTGAGGCCTGAGAGAGAGGCCGTCCTAGTATGCCCGTGCCAGATGACCCTGGACTTCATCAACCCGTGATGACCCCGCCATCGTCTGACGTTCGTCCTGGGCCGGTGTCTGATGTTCTCCTGCTGAGCCTGTGCTACACCCGAGGCCTGAGAGTGAGGCCATACTAGTATGCCCGTGCCAGATGATCCTGGACTTCATCAACCCGTGATGACCCCGCCATCGTCTGAAGTCTGTCTGAGGTCGGTGTCTGATGTTCTCCTGCTAAGCCTGTGCTACGCCTAAGGCCTGAGAGAGAGGCCGTCCAAGTATGCCCGTGCCAGATAACCCTGGACTGCATCTACCCGTGATGTCCTCCAACACTCGTCAGTGATTCTGAGTCGTGTACCCTTCTCTGATGTGCGGAATTGGGAGCCCGGTCTTATGTTCTGTTTATGTACTGTGTTTCTTTAAGTAAACTTTGTTTCTTCTTACCTGAAGTTGTGCGGTGTTGTCTAGTCCTGCAGGTCGCCACCTTGCCCACATGCTCAGCTGCCACGGATCCCGGTCGCTGCCCTTCCCTAGTCCGGGCAGGCCTGGGTCTCCTCCGTGGTCCAGTGGGTCCACATTCTCTTACCATCTGGGACCCATGCCTCACGTCGTCGTGGACTGGCGGCGTGGGAGCATTGGCTAGCTAGGCAAGCTATGCCATGTCCCGACGCCCCACAGCCGTGGGAAGCGCCACAGAAAGCTCTGGCCATGGACTCCGCTGAGCATGTGCGGTCTGCAGGACTTTCTCCAAGCTCCACCTGATGTGCGAACTAGACTACTTGGTCCCCACAGGGTAAGTGGACTAGATGGCTCGATTTCCCGTTTGGTCAGCGGTTAGGACTTTTCGAGCTATTAACTCTGCTGCCATATTGTGAACTATGGGACTTACCGCCAAACCCAAGTGAATTTTTCTGGGGAATTTTTTTTTACTTGGGTCTTCAGAAGAGGGGGCCTGAGGAGGGGGATACTGTAACGCTGGTATTGTCTGTACTTTGTTTTCCAGCGTTACTCTGCATGTTTTTTGCATTAACCCTTTTGCTCCTTTCCCCTAACCAGCTGGGATACTGTTGTCTGTTACCTATATGGATGCTGCTCAGTTCCCGGCTCTGCTGCGTACCCGTACTTGTGTGAGTGGCTCCGCTGCTTTGCATGACCGCCCGCATGTGCGGTTCCTGACTTGCTGTGAAAGCCGTCCGTAGCTTGCTAAGTCCTCTGCAGTGGTGCATGACTTACTGCGTGGTTGGCAGCAGCCATTGTTGGGTTCCCTCTGTCTTGTGCTGTCTGGCTCTGCATAGGGGGCGCGGCCCACACCTGTCCTGCTTTTATGAGGATTGGGTGTGTATTAGAATTACTGCTCCAGCCTATCGCTGTGAAGCAGCTCATATATAAAGTTCCCCAGCCCTAGTGGGCGTTGCCAGAGCTTCACATTGAATCCACACTGAATCCCTGAACCTAGCCGTATGTGGTTGTGTGTTCAGCTCCTGCTCTGAAGTTGATCAGCTCTGGAGAGCTGATTCCCTGTTCCTGCTGTGTCTTGTTCCCTGATCCTGGATCTAACCCGGTACCTGAATGTCTGAACTGTGTCTTGTGTTTCCGCCTATGCTGGGGGCTGATTACCCAGATCGCCGTTCCTGGAGGCTGTATATCCAGGCCTGTTCCTGCTGTGTCTAATTACCTGAACCCCTGATCCTGGATCGCATCCTGTACCTGAATGTCTGAACTGTGTCTTGTGTTTCCGCCTATGCTGGGGGCTGATTACCCAGATCGCCGTTCCTGGAGGCTGTATATCCAGGCCTGTTCCTGCTGTGTCTAATTACCTGAACCCCTGATCTTGGATCGCATCCTGTACCTGACTGTCTGAACTGTGTCCTCTGTGTTATGTTCCTGAAATCCTGCTGTGTCCAGAACCCTGTGCCAGTGACTGTGAATCCTTGCTATATAACCTGAGTTCATCTTGGAAGGAGGAGTCCGGTGTGTGCTGAGTTTCTGTTACTCTGTGCTCAGCCTCTGTGCAATCCCCGGCCAGCTCCCGTTGTGCTAGGCGGGGCTTGCACCAGACCGCTGGGGTTCCTTTTCAGGTCGCTGCCAGATGTCCGGATCCTATGCCTGATGACCATGGCCTGATGTCCGATGTCCGACGACCACTTCCAGATGTCCGGATCCTATCCTTCCTGCCTGATGTCCGGATCCTGCCGATCATTGCCAGATGTCCGGAGTCCGAGGCCTGTGTTCCAGTCCGTGTTCCTGTGATCCAATCCATGTTCCTGTCCGTGTTCCTGACTCCCTGAGACCCAATCCGTGTTCCTGACTCCCTGAGATCCAATCCATGTTCCTGTCCGTGTTCCTGACTCCCTGAGATCCAATCCGTGTCCCTGTTGTTCCTGTGCAGTCTAACTCTGTTTCAGCCATCAGCTCCTGATTCCAGTTTCCTGCCTGTTACCTGTCGGCTTGCCTGTCTGCCATCCGACTGCAGCTCCATCCGGAAGTTCGGACATCATCTGCAGAGATCCCCGGCTCTTGCCTGCTCACCTGGGAGCGATCATCTGCCATCCGACTGCAGCTCCATCCGGAAGTTCGGACATCATCTGCAGAGATCCCCGGCTCTTGCCTGCTCACCTGGAGCGATCATCTGCCATCCGACTGCAGCCTACCTGGAGGCTCCACCATATCAGGTCGTATATACCTGCCTGTCTAGAGACTGCCTGGTCACTAGCCGTGACAACCTGCCTGTCCCAGAGACTGCCTGGTCACTTGCCGTGACAACCTGCCTGCCCTGGTCACTAGCCGTGACAACCTGCCTGTCCCAGAGACTGCCTGGTCACTTGCCGTGACAACCTGCCTGTCCCAGAGACTGCCCTGGTCACTTGCCGTGACAACCTGCCTGCCCTGGTCACTAGCCGTGACAACCTGCCTGTCCCAGAGACTGCCTGGTCACTTGCCGTGACAACCTGCCTGTCCCAGAGACTGCCCTGGTCACTAGCCGTGACAACCTGCCTGTCCCAGAGACTGCCTTGGTCACTTGCCGTGACAACCTGCCTGTCCTGCCGGTTCCTCCTTGGTCTACCCTGTGATGACGTCTGTCCTGGGTCGGTGTCTGATGTTCTCCTGCTGAGCCTGTGCTACACCTGAGGCCTGAGAGAGAGGCCGTCCTAGTATGCCCGTGCCAGATGACCCTGGACTTCATCAACCCGTGATGACCCCGCCATCGTCTGACGTTCGTCCTGGGCCGGTGTCTGATGTTCTCCTGCTGAGCCTGTGCTACACCCGAGGCCTGAGAGTGAGGCCATACTAGTATGCCCGTGCCAGATGATCCTGGACTTCATCAACCCGTGATGACCCCGCCATCGTCTGAAGTCTGTCTGAGGTCGGTGTCTGATGTTCTCCTGCTGAGCCTGTGTAACGCCTAAGGCCTGAGAGAGAGGCCGTCCAAGTATGCCCGTGCCAGATAACCCTGGACTGCATCTACCCGTGATGTCCTCCAACACTCGTCAGTGATTCTGAGTCGTGTACCCTTCTCTGATGTGCGGAATTGGGAGCCCGGTCTTATGTTCTGTTTATGTACTGTGTTTCTTTAAGTAAACTTTGTTTCTTCTTACCTGAAGTTGTGCGGTGTTGTCTAGTCCTGCAGGTCGCCACCTTGCCCACATGCTCAGCTGCCACGGATCCCGGTCGCTGCCCTTCCCTAGTCCGGGCAGGCCCGGGTCTCCCTCCGTGGTCCAGTGGGTCCACATTCTCTTACCATCTGGGACCCATGCCTCACGTCGTCGTGGACTGGCGGCGTGGGAGCATTGGCTAGCTAGGCAAGCTATGCCATGTCCCGACGCCCCACAGCCGTGGGAAGCGCCACATTCTCCTTCTTGCACCTTAGTAGGATTAGACGGCTGCTGAATGTGCTCTTCTTCCTCAAGAACAGCTCGTATAGTGGGTAGCGGCTCCCGCTCTTCTGGGAAGACTATAGACAAAAGTTTGGAGACGTCTGTGGGACTTTTTGCTCCTTCATCCAGAAGAGCATTTGTGATGTCAGACCCGGATGTTGGGGAGAGGCCGGGCTCACAACCACCATTATAGGTGAATGATGGGGCTGAGGTCTGGGTTCTGTGCTTCCACCAAACTTCCCCAACCATCTCTGTATGGACCTTTTGCACTTGGCACAGTCATGGGGAACAGAAAAAAAACATCAGACGCAGATAGAGAAGTGCGATCCGTCACCGCACAGAACATGTCTCCTCCAGAGTCCGGTGGTGGCTGAGTTGCTGCGGTTCCTTCCACTTCTCAGTAATCTCAGTCACGGGTGATAGGGGAAGATTCAGGATGAAGAAATGTCTTGGACGAACTTGTTAAACTCGTGGCTCCTATTACAGGACCGCGCTGCGATCAGTGAGATCTTTACCACTGGCCATAATTTCATGTTAGTAAAAGTAAATGACATGGCGGGAGAAAGGGGGCAGATGTTATACAACGGGAGCAATTGGCCGGATGTTATACACCGGGGGGCATTCTTGGCAAAGGTTATACATTGGTGACAATGACGATGTGGCTGAATGTTATAGACTGGGGCCAACAGGACAAGATGATATACATGAGGCAAAAGAGATGAATGTTATAAACTGAGGGAAACAGGGCTGGATATCAAACCCTGGGGACAATTGGGTTTGATTTAATACACCAGGGGCAATAGGAGTGAATGTTATAATCTGAGGTCAAAGGGGTGAATGTTATACTCCGAGGTCAAAGGGGTGAATGTTATACTCCGAGGTCAATGGGGCGAATGTAATACCGCGGAGACAACGGGCTGAATGTTGTACACCAGAGGCAATGGGGTGAATGCTATACACCAGAGACAATGGGGTAAATGTAATACCACGGGGACAATGGGGTGAATGTTGTACACTGGAGACAATGGGGTGAATGTTGTACACCAGAGACAATGGGGTGAATGTTGTACACCGGAGACAATGGGGTGAATGTTGTACACCGGAGACAATGGGGTGAATATTGTACACCGGAGACAATGGGGTGAATGCTATACACTAGAGGCAATGGGGTGAATGCTATACACCAGAGGCAATGGGGTGAATGCTATACACCGAGGCAATGGGGTGAATGTTGTACACTAGAGACAAAGGGGTGAATGTTATACTCCGAGGTCAAAGGGGTGAATGTTATACTCCGAGTCAATGGGGCGAATGTAATACCACGGAGACAACGGGCTGAATGTAATACCGCGGAGACAACGGGCTGAATGTTGTACACCAGAGGCAATGGGGTGAATGTTGTACACCAGAGACAATGGGGTGAATGTAATACCACGGGGACAATGGGGTGATTGTTGTACACCAGAGACAATGGGGTGAATGTTGTACACCGGAGACAATAGGGTGAATGCTATACACCAGAGACAATGGGGTGAATGCTATACACCAGAGGCGATGGGGTGAATGCTGTACACTAGAGGCAATGGGGTGAATGTTATACACCAGAGGCAATGGGGTGAATGCTATACACCAGAGGCAATGGGGTGAATGCTATACACCAAAGGCGATGGGGTGAATGCTGTACACTAGAGCCAATGGGGTGAATGCTATACACCAGAGGCAATGGGGTGAATGCTGTACACTAGAGGCAATGGGGTGAATGCTATACACCAGAGGCAATGGGGTGAATGCTGTACACTAGAGGCAATGGGGTGAATGCTATACACCGAGACAATGGGGTGAATTCTATACACCGGAGACAATGGGGTGAATGCTATACACCAGAGGCAATGGGGTGAATGCTATACACCAGAGACGATGGGGTGAATGCTATACACCAGAGGCAATGGGGTGAATGCTAACACCAGAGACGATGGGGTGAATGCTATACACCAGAGGCGATGGGGTGAATGCTGTACACTAAAGGCAATGGGGTGAATGCTATACACCGGAGACAATGGGGTGAATGCTATACACCAGAGGCAATGGGTGAATGCTATACACCAGAGACGATGGGGTGAATGCTATACACCAGAGGCGATGGGGTGAATGCTGTACACTAAAGGCAATGGGGTGAATGCTATACACCGGAGACAATGGGGTGAATTCTATACACCGGAGACAATGGGGTGAATGCTATACACCAGAGGCAATGGGGTGAATGCTGTACACCAGAGGCAATGGGGTGAATGCTATACACCGGAGACAATGGGGTGAATTCTATACACCAGAGACGATGGGGTGAATGCTATACACCAGAGGCGATGGGGTGAATGCTATACACCAGAGGCAATGGGGTGAATGCTATACACCAGAGACAATGGGGTGAATGTTGTACACCGGAGACAATGGGGTGAATTCTATACACCGGAGACAATGGGGTGAATGTTGTACACCGGAGACAATGGGGTGAATGCTATACACCAGAGACGATGGGGTGAATGCTATACACCAGAGGCGATGGGGTGAATGCTGTACACTAGAGGCAATGGGGTGAATGCTATACACCAGAGGCAATAGGGTGAATGCTATACACCAGAGACGATGGGGTGAATGCTATACACCAGAGGCGATGGGGTGAATGCTGTACACTAGAGGCAATGGGGTGAATGTTGTACACCGGAGACAATGGGGTGAATGTTGTACACCGGAGACAATGGGGTGAATGTTGTACACCGGAGACAATGGGGTGAATGTTGTACATCGGAGACAATGGGGTGAATGTTGTACACCGGAGACGATGGGGTGAATGCTATACACCAGAGGCGATGGGGTGAATGCTATACACCAGAGACGATGGGGTGAAATGCTATACACCGGAGACGATGGGGTGAATTCTATACACCGGAGACAATGGGGTGAATGCTATACACCAGAGGCAATGGGGTGAATGCTATACACCAGAGACGATGGGGTGAATGCTATACACCAGAGGCAATGGGGTGAATGCTATACACCAGAGACGATGGGGTGAATGCTATACACCAGAGGCAATGGGGTGAATGCTATACACCAGAGGCGATGGGGTGAATGCTGTACACTAGAGGCAATGGGGTGAATGCTATACACCGGAGACAATGGGGTGAATTCTATACACCGGAGACAATGGGGTGAATGCTATACACCAGAGGCAATGGGGTGAATGCTATACACCAGAGACGATGGGGTGAATGCTATACACCGAGGCAATGGGGTGAATGTTGTACACCAGAGAATGGGGTGAATGTGTACACCAGAGACAATGGGTGAATGTTTACACAGACATGGGGTGAATGTATACACGGGGATGGGGTGAATGTTACACGAGACAATTAATTATAAAAGTGGTATTTTTCAAGGAATTAATGCTTCCAGGCTGGGTGAATGTTCAATAGCTGGTTTATCTTACCGCATGGGTAATGCTATACACAAGAGCATGGGGTGAATGCTTACACCAGAGGAACAATGGGGTGAATGTTGTACACCAGAGCAATGGGTGAATGTTTACACGAGCATGGGGTGAATGCTATACCAGAAATGGGGTGAAGTTCGAGCTTACATCTCTAAAGGCATGGTGAAGTATACCCAGTGTTGACATATTTGGTTTGTGATTTATTCTCGAGATTTGTTTAATTCTATACACAGAGATATGTAATGTTATCACAGAGAGGCATTGGGTGAATTTGTACCCAAGCAAAGGGATGCTTTACCACCTGGCGTCCAGGAATCTGAATTCTTACACCAAAGAAGGACATGGCTGTGCAATGATTGTCACCTATTGAAGACTATTGTGAATTATTCACCAGACGACATGTATAAATGTGTACACACGGTAGCAACGAGCGTAATTTGTACACCAGGGACTAAGGTGAATCTATTACACCGAGACGATGGGAAGAATCTATCCCAGAGCCAGATCGAGTGAAGTGACACTGGCATTTGCTAACACCAGAGCAATTGGTGTCATACACTAGGACGATGGGTTGTGAGCATTGACCTAGAGCATGTGCTGAATGCTTACACCGAGGTGGAATGATATGCTGTCCCCCGAGCCAGATGGGTTAGCTTCACGTGGAAGGGAATTGCTTTACACCGAGCAATGGGCGTGAATGTGTCATATGGCAATGGGGAACTTCCGGCATGGTGGAACATTTGCGTTCACCGAGCAGAATGTATACACCATGGACTGGGATGCTTACACCGGCAGACGATGGGTGCATGATACTTCCGGCATGGGGAATGCTATACACAGAGAAGGTAAGCTATTACCCAGAACGACGGGGCTCTCTCGAATGTTACACTGGCAGGGGAATGCTATACACCAGACATGGGTGAATGCCTATAACACCCAGAGGCAATGGGTGAATCATACTACCAGGGCATGGCGTATGCTATACACAGAGGACAATGGGTGATCTTATACACGATGACCACCCATGGTTGAATGATACACCTGGAGCACTTGCCGTTATTCTATACACCGAGACAATGGGTGAATCTTTACACCTTATTGAGACACATGGAGTTGACATTTTAACCTAGAACAATGGTGATGTTATAACCAGAGCACTGGTAATGCGACACAGACATCATGGGTGAACTACCAGGAAATGAAGTTTACACCGACAATGTGATGCTTCACCTGAACTGTGTGTACACCGACATGGTAAGGCTTCAGAGCATGAATGCAATCACGAAGATTGATGTGAAATCCAGATCATGCCAATCATCTCTACCAGAGTGACAACGTATGTTCACAGAAACACATGGAGCGAATTTCATCCACTGATGTTAATGCTAAATGATACACTAGGGCATGTGACATCTACCACAAGAGCAATGAACTGCTAAATCTCATCGCCTCACTACTAATGATCCTAAACCAAACCAACACTTTCCACTCCCTCCTCAGTCCTAAAGCGCAGGCACTGATCACCAACGGCAGCGCGGACAAAGTGACGACTTACTCAAAGAGATTGATCATATCAAACAGTAAATTGTCTCGAAATCCCCCAATATCATGGCTTCTCTTCCCTACCGCATATCACCATGTTCACTTTCTGTTTTTGAATCGGTCACAGACACAGAAGATATCCGGAAGCTCGTTTCAACCACCTACCTGCACCGGTGACCATGTTGCCTCATCTCCTCCTGACTACCCACCCTAAAATAATTAACCTCTCTCTTTCTTCTGGTATCTTTCCCTCCTCCTTCAAACACGCCATCATAAACCCATTACTAAAAAAAAAAAGGCCCTGGACCAGAACTGTGCTGCTAATTACACACCGGTCTCTAGTCTACTCTTCATCTTTCAACTCTTGGAATGCTTGGTCCACTCCTGTCTAATCCATCATCTCTCAGATCACTCTGTTCTTGCCTCTTTACAATCCGGCTTCTGCTCTTTACACTCTACAGAAACTGCCCTCACCAGCATTTCTTTTTTTTTTTTTTTTTTTAAATCAAGTAACTTTTTATTAATTCTAAAACATTTACAGAATACAGGATATCCAAATCAGATCATTTGAACCGCAACTCTTTCCTGCTCTCGACAACCCCCCTTCCAAACATAAGTCGTACTCGACCAGAACCCAAAATACAGTGTACATAGGAATATAAAGTCCAAAACACCTACAACATGTCTTTTCACTGCCAGGACCAGCTAAGTAGCGTGCAATCCAGACATATAGGAAATATAGAGTATATTTTAAAGGCTCTTCAGCACAACATTAACCCCTTAACGACTGCCGATACGCCTTTTAAGGGTACTTAAACCACAGCCAATAAAAAAGCCTATAGCGCCCCCCAGAGTCGGATTTTCTCCGTGGTCTCGGCTACCGGGGGTAGTCGATATCCCGGAGAACATGATTCGGGTCGGTTTTTACCGACCCCGCTTTTGCGATCGCCGTTATTAACCCTATAACGGCGATCACAAAAAGCCGCGATTCTCCATTTAAATTTCTCTCCCCTCTGATGTGATCGCACATCAGAGGGGAGAGAAATAGGATCCCCGGGACCCCCGATCTGTCCCCCGTGCCTCCCGGTGTCCCCCCAGTCCTCCACTGGCTCCCGGAGCTGCCCGCTTCTGTCCCGGCGGGTGCATGCGCAGTGCGCCCGCCGAGTCGGATTTTCTCCGCAGTCTCCGCTACCAAGGGGTAGTCGAGACCCCAGAGAACAATTAGGGTCCCCCTCAGTCCCCTTGCTTTTGCGATCGCCGTTATTAACCATATAACGGCAATCGCAAAAAAAAAAAAAAAGCCCAGATCCTGCATGTAATTTCTCTCCCCTCTGATGTGATCGCACATCTCCCCTCTGTCCTCCCTCAGCTCCTGGCCTCCTGGCGTCTTCTTCCTGTAAAAGAAAATGGCGGGCGCATGCGCAGTGCGCCTGCCGAATCTGCCTATCGGCAGATTCATTCATAAAGTGAAAGTACATTTTGATCACTGTGATAAACTATCACAGTGATCAAAATAAAAACAAAAAGTAAATAAACCCCCCCTTTATCACCCCATTAGTTAGGGACATATAATAAAATAAAGAAATTGTATTTACTTTTAATTTTTTCATTAGGGTTAGGGCTAGGGTTAGGGATACAATTAGGGTTAGGTATACAATTAGGGTTAGGGATACAATTAATTAGGGTTGGAATTAGGGTTAGAGTTGGGATTAGGGGTGTGTTGGGGTTAGGCTTGGAGCTAGAATTGAGGGGTTTCCACTATTTAGGCACATCAGGGGGTCTCCAAACACGACGTGGCAAAAAGTGAAATGGCACTCCCTCCCTTCCGAGCTCTGCCGTGCGCTCAAACAGTGGTTTACCCCAACATATGGGGTATCAGCGTACTCAGGAAAAATTGCACAACAACTTTTGGGGTCCAATTTCTCCTCTTAACCTTAGGAAAATAAAAAAATAGCGGGCTAAAAATCATTTTTGAGGAAAAAAATGATTTTTTATTTTCATGGCTCTACGTTATAAACTTCTGTGAAGCACTTGGAGGTTCAAAGTGCTCACCACACATCTAGATAAGCTCCTTGGGGGGTCTAGTTTCCAAAATGGGGTCACTTGTTGGGGGTTTCCACTGTTTAGGCACATCAGGGGCTCTCTAAACGCGACATGGCATCCAGCCAATTCTGCGTTGAAAAAGTCAAACGGCGCTCCTTCCCTTGCAACCTCTGCCGTGCACCCAAAAAGTGCTTTACCCCCACATATGGGGTATCTGTTATGTTTCGGTAGCTGAGGAGTGCAGGTAAAAAAGGCAATACACCAGAGCAGTTGGAATCTATGAGATTGCAGTACCCTGACTAAAGACCACAACTAGAGGCAGCCGTGGAGCGTTCCTACGTTGGTCCTAGACGCCTCGTCACAGCCTGAGAAACTAACTACACCTAAAGATAGAAAGAGGAAAGCTATCTGCCCCGGAGCAGATCCCCAAAGAACATACAAAGCCCCCAAACATGTAATGGCGGTTAGACAAGAAGAAATACTGACACAGACAGAAAATAGTATGAGCAAACGTTGGGGCCCAAACTACCTAAATAGAAAAGGATAGGAAGGGCACTTACTGCAATCCCAAAAAACCCTGAAAAGCACCAACTCTACTAATTTCAAAAACACCTGAGATCACACGACCTCTACCACCTAAATTAGTTCTCTGGTGTAACAAAATCAAAACAGCAGCCACTGAAAAAACTGGAAAAAGCAAATGTACAAACATCAGTGGCTGAACTAAACTGAGAGGGCAAAAGCCCCCGGAGGGGACCCTGAAGGCCCCCACAGAAGTGCAGGACAAAATGCAAAAATCAAGCACAAAAACAAAAAGAAGAAAATGTCTTATCTGTTAGCAGGAGATGCAGACACGTCACAGCAGGCTACAAAGGAAACAGGAATCAAGGATTGAGACCAGAACAATTGATCACCGGCAACCCTGATGGGAAGGCGACTCCCTTATATAAGACCAGTCAGTAACACCTGATTCCCAATCCTCACAATCTTCACTGGACAGTCCAGTACCGCTTGTAACCACCAGAGGGAGCCTCTGCTCAGAACTAAATTTCAAGTCCATTCACAACAGTACCCCCCCCTTGAGGAGGGGTCACCGAACCCTCACTTGAGCAACCAGGTCGGTCAGGATGAGTTCTATGATACGCACGGATGAGTCTCCTAGCATGGATGTCCGAAGCAAACACCCAAGAATTGTCTTCCTGACCATAACCTCTCCACTTAACCAAATACTGGAGTTTCCGTCTAGAAAAACGAGAATTCAATATTTTCTCAACCACAAACTCCATATTGCCCTCAACCAGAACAGGGTCAGGAGGCAAAGCAGTAGGAACCACTGGCTCAACAAACCTCTTCAACAAGGACTTGTGGAACACGTTATGGATCTTAAATGTCCCTGGAAGAAGCAAACGAAAAGAAACAGGATTAAGAATCTCCATGATCTTATAAGGTCCAATGAACCTAGGCTTAAATTTAGGAGATGCCACTCTCATAGGAATATTTTTTGAGGACAACCAGACCAAGTCCCCACTTTAAACCGAGGACCATCAGTCATATGCCGGTTAGCAAACCGCTGGGCCCTCTCCTGAGAGAGGGACAACCTCTCCACTACCTGGTCCCAAATCTGTTGCATACGCTCCACAACAGAGTCAACACCTGGACAGACAGAAGCCTCCGTCTGTCCTGAAGAAAATCGAGGGTGAAACCCAGAATTACAGAAAAATGGAGACATCAAAGTGGCAGAGCTAGCCCTATTATTAAGAGCAAACTCAGCCAAAGGCAAAAAAGAGACCCAGTCATCCTGATCAGCAGACACAAAGCATCTTAGATAAGTCTCCAATGTCTGGTTTGTTCTCTCAGTTTGACCATTGGTCTGAGGATGAAACGCCGAGGAGAAAGACAATTGAACACCAAGTTTAGAACAAAAGGTCCTCCAAAATCTGGAAACAAACTGGACTCCTCTGTCAGACACAATGTTCTCAGGAATGCCGTGTAAACGAACCACGTGTGAAGGAACAAAGGCACCAATTCAGAGGAGGAAGGCAACTTAGGTAATGGCACAAGATGTATCATCTTGGAAAACCTATCACAAATCACCCAGATCATTCTCTGAGAAACAGGGAGGTCGGAAATGAAATCCATAGAGATATGGGTCCATGGTCTCTTGGGCACAGGCAATGGCATCAACAAACCACTAGAGCGAGAGCAAGGCTTGGAGCGAGAGCAAGTCCCGCAGGACTGCACAAATTCCCTGACATCACGAGACAAGGTAGGCCACCAAAAGGACCGACTAACCAAGTCTCTGGTACCAAAAATTCCGGGATGACCGGCCAACGCGGAACAATGAATCTCAGACAAAATCACACTCTTTTTCCACTGGTCCGGGACAAACAATTTCCCAACAGGGCAGCGCTCGGGCCTATCCTCCTGACACCCCTCCAGAGCCAGTCTCAAATTGGGCGAGATGGCGGAAAGAACTACACCTTCTTTCAAAATAACAGAAGGATCAGATAACTCAGGAGAGTCCGCAAGGAAACTCCTCGAGAGGGCATCCGCCTTAACATTCTTAGTGCCAGGAAGAAAGGAAACCACAAAATTAAAACGTGTGAAAAACAAGGCCCACCTGGCCTGTCTAGGATTAAGTCGCTTGGCAGATTCCAGATAAACCAGATTCTTATGGTCCGTAAGGACCACCACCTGATGTTTGGCTCCCTCCAGCCAATGTCTCCACTCTTCAAAAGCCCACTTCATGGCCAATAACTCCCGATTACCCACGTCATAATTACGTTCAGTAGGAGAAAATTTTCGAGAGAAAAAGGCACAAGGGTTACTTTTAGAGGTCTCTGGATCTCTTTGGGACAAAACGGCACCTGCCCCAATTTCAGAGGCATCAACCTCCACCTGAAATGGCAGAGAAACATCGGGCTGCCGTAGAACAGGAGCAGAAGTGAATCTCTGCTTAAGTTCCTGAAATGCAGAGACTGCCTCAGGAGGCCAATTCACCACATCAGAACCCTTTTTGGTCAAATCAGTTAATGGTTTAACAATAACCGAGAAATTACCAATAAATTTACGATAAAAATTGGCAAAACCCAAAAATCTTTGAAGAGCCTTTAATGAAGTAGGTTGGACCCAATCACAGATGGCCTGAACCTTGACCGGGTCCATTTCAATAACAGATGGGGACAAAATGAATCCCAAAAATGAGATCCTCTGTATGCCAAAAAGACACTTTGATCCCTTCACATACAGAGCATTCTCTCTCAAAATCTGGAATACAGTTCGAACATGTTTCACATGAGAGTCCCAGTCATTGGAAAAAATCAAGATATCATCCAAATAAACAATCAGAAATTTATCCACAAAATCCCTGAAAATGTCATTCATGAAGGACTGGAAGACAGAAGGAGCATTAGTGAGCCCAAAGGGCATCACAAGGTACTCAAAATGCCCCTCAGGGGTATTAAATGCCGTCTTCCATTCATCCCCGTGCTTAATGCGAATAAGGTTATACGCCCCCCTGAGGTCAAGCTTGGTAAACCAAGTAGCGTTTTTCACCCTGGAAAACAGGTCAGAAATCAAGGGTAACGGATATTGATATTTCACAGTAATATTGTTCAAAAGACGATAATCAATACACGGCCTTAATGAACCATCCTTTTTGGCCACAAAGAAAAAACCGGCACCTAAGGGTGAAGAGGATGGTCTGATATGACCCTTCTCCAATGACTCCTTGATATAAGACCGCATAGCGTCATGTTCAGGTACAGACAAGTTAAAAAGGCGACCTTTAGGGAATTCACATCAGAAAAATCAATCAAAAAGTCAGGAACATCCTGAGCCTGGGGGGAGGCAGAAAAAACAGTGTGTTGGTATTAACACATTGGCAGCCCCAACTGGTTACAGACACAGATTTCCAATCCAAAACAGGATTATGAGACTGTAACCAAGGGAAACCCAGTACGATAATGTCATGCAGATTATACAGAACCAAAAATTTGCAGCTCTCCTGATGATCAGGTTCAACCCTCATTATCACCTGAGTAGAGAACTGAGGTTTATTCTCAGCCAAAGGGGTAGAATCGATCCCCAGTAGGGGAATAGACTTCCGTAGGGGTATCAAGGGAAACCCACAACGTTTAGCAAAATCAAAATCCATCAGGTTAATAGCTGCTCCCGAATCAACGAAAGCCTGAGCAGAAAATGAGGACAGAGAGCATATCAGAGTAACAGTTAATAAAAACTTAGTCTGAACACTACCCAAGACAACTGAGCGTGCAAAACGTCTTCCCCGCTTAGGGCAGACTGAAATAGCATGAGAGGCATCACCACAGTAGAAACATAACCCATTGCGCTTTCGAAACTCATGACGCTGTGCCCCAGAAACCACTCTATCACACTGCATGGATTCAGAAGCAGGTTCAAAGGCAACACTATTCCACGCATACTTCTCCGCTCACGCAAACGTCTGTCAATTTGAATCGCTAATGACATAGAATCATCGAGACCAGAGGGGACAGGGAATCCCACCATAACATCCTTTACATTATCTGACAGACCCTTCCGAAAAAGGGCTGCCAAAGCGTCGTCATTCCATTTGGTCAGGACTGCCCACCTACGGAATCTCTGACAGTATAACTCAGCGTCATCAAGCCCGATTTAATGCCAACAATGCTTTTTCAGCTTCATCAGTGACATTAGGCTCATCGTACAATAACCCCAAGGCCTGAAAAAAATGCATCAACATCACTCAAAACAGGATCCCCAGGTGTCAGGGAAAAAGCCCAATCCTGAGGATCGCCGCGCAGGAGAGAGATGACAATTTGAACCTGCTGCGCTGCGTTCCCTGAGGACTTAGATTTTAAGGCAAAAAACAATTTACAATTATTTTTGAAATTCAGAAACTTGGCTCGATCCCACAAAAACAAATCTGGCATGGGAATCCTAGGTTCCACAACAGGCAACCTAGCAAGATAGGCAGCAATACTCCGAACCTCAGTGGCAAGCTGATCCACACGGCCAGACAACTGTGCAAACTCCATTGAGAGAAAAAATCCTCCCCAGCACCCAGAGATACAGAAGGAAAAAAAAAAAAAATGCAACTGTCATGTATAGTGTACAGTTCCTATAGCGTCTTGTGTTGGGTGCGAGGAAAACACAGGAGACATAGGTTGAAATGAAATGACTTGTATTACTTCATACAAGCATGCTGAAAAGTTCACACAGTTTGCAGGAACAGAGTCAGGAGACACAGCAGGCCAGAGTAATTTCAAGCACTACAATAAATCTCCAAAGCAGGTTCAGGATCTCTTCTCTGTACCGTAATTCCTCTGCAAACATGGATTCACCAAACAGCAGGTTTCCAGAGTCCAAAAGTGTTCAAAGGTTCCTCAGTAGGGAATAGCTGGAGTACAAGTTCAAGGTTTCCAGGAGTCAGGTCACAGACTGACTGAGGCCTGATTCAGGAGCACTGATTGTTCAGCTGAGGCTGCTTAAGAAGCAAGAGGGAAGAATCAGGGCGGGAACATGAAAACTGGAACTCCATATTAACTGAGGGCAAGAGCTGCAGAAAAACAGAAAGCAAAATGGCCGACGGAAAACTGAGTTTCAAGGAACATGTCAACAGAGACAAAGAACCTTACATTACTCCCCCCTTAGGGACAACCTCCGGATGACCTCAGACCAGGCTTGTCAGGGTACCTCTGATGAAACTGGCGGAGCAGGCGAGGAGCATTTACATTGTTGACTGGTTCCCATGAGTTGTCCTCCACTGGGTAGCCCTGCCATTTAATCAAATATTGCAACTGATTTCTGTACAACCTGGAATCTAAAATACTTTCCACCATAAATTCTTCCTGACCATCGACCAGCACTGGGTCAGGGCAAGGAGAAGAACGTCCAGGAAACGTATTGGGTGTTGCAGCCTTTAGTAGGGATACATGAAAGACAGGGTGGATTCTCATAGTTCTGGGCAGTTGAAGACGACAAGCAACAGCACTTATAATCTTATTGATCTTATAAGGTCCAATGTACTTATGTCCCAATTTAGACGATGGAATCTTTAATTTAAGATTTCTGGTTGACAGCCAGACCAAATCTCCTACCTTGAAAGCTGGTGCAGGTTTACGAAATTTATCTCTGCTTTCTTGTACCTTTCCTGAGCCAATTCTAGATTTTCCTTTAGAAGATCCATATTCTTTTGTAAAGAAGTGATTCTTTCAGCCACTGCCGGCAAGGGCGTATCTATGGGAAATCGAGGAAGAATGTTAGGATGATAACCTAGATTGGAGTAAAAAGGAGACTGCTTAGTGGAGGCGCTCTGAGAGTTGTTATAAGAGAACTCAGCCAGTGGAAGTAGATCCATCCAATCATCTTGTAGGTGGCAGATAAAGCAGCGGAGATACTGCTCCAGGGTCTGATTGGTTCGTTCTGTCTGTCCATTAGTCTGAGGATGAAAAGCAGAAGAAAGGTTTACTTTAATGTACAATGCTGCACAGAAATTTTGCCAAAACCTTGAAGTGAATTGCACCCCTCGATCCGAAATGACCTCATCCGGTACTCCATGTAAGCGAAACACATTCTTAATCATCAAGTCTGATGTCTGTTTTGCAGTGGGTAAGCCGACACAAGGGATAAAATGAGCTGCCTTTGTTATACGGTCAACCACCACTAGAATGGTGTTCTTCCCTTGAGAGGTTGGTAACTCCACAATGAAGTCCATAGAAATGGATCCCCACGGGCGGGACGGGGTGGGAAGAGGTTGCAACAGACCAGTTGGTGAGGAGCGAGGTGTTTTGCATCTTGCACAGACCTCACATGAAGTGACATAGTTTAAAACATCTTTCCTGTAAGTGGGCCACCAAAAGAAACGAGAAAGAAATTCTTGTGTCTTTAGAATTCCCCTATGCCCGGCTATCTTGGAATCGTGGATGAGTTGCAATACTCTCAATCTGACTGTTTCAGGTATATACAGACGTTGTCCCTGAATCCACACACCATTCTTAAAGACAAGACTTACGTCCCTTGGGGGTTGAGCCAACAAAGAATCCGCATGGTATGCTTCCTTGATGTCCTTAAGTAGGTCTTGATTATGAATCACTCCCAGGAATCTAGAGTCAGGAAGAATAGTCTTAGGAGGAGTAAGTGGACGTGTCTCTGCTGAATGAATCCTAGAGAGTGCATCAGCCTTTCCATTGCGCGATCCTGGTCTATAAGAAATGACAAAATTAAATTGGTTTAGGAAAAGATTCCAGCGAGCCTGGCGAGGAGTCAGGCACTTAGCCGACCTGATAAATTCAAGGTTACGATGGTCTGTCAGGACGACTATTTGCTGTGCAGCTCCCTGAAGAAGGTGTCTCCATTCCTTGAAGGCGGCAATAATGGCCAACAATTCTCTATTGCCCACATCGTAGTTCCTCTCAGCCGAAGACAACTGCTGGGAAAAGAAGGCACAGGGATGCAAGACATTCTTCTCACCTGTTCTTTGAGAGAGTATAGCTCCAACGGCACAGTCTGAAGCATCCACCTCTATTATGAAGGCAAGCTCGGGGTTGGGATGTACTAAGATAGGTGCGGTGGTAAATTTATCCTTTAAACAGGAAAATGCTTCCTGAGCTTGCGGGGTCTAGGAGAACCTAGACTGTTTCCGGGTAAGTTGGGTGATAGGTGACACTACCTCAGAAAAATTTTTAATGAAACGTCTATAGAAGTTGGCAAACCCGATGAAGCGCTGCACCTCCTTCACATTTCTAGGAATTGGCCAATCCTTGATGGCTTGGGTCTTGCTTCCATCCATACTAATCCCTTGCGTAGATAGTACATACCCCAGAAATTGAATTTCGGTCCTATGGAATTCACACTTTTCAAGTTTGATGTAGAGATGGTTTTGTCTTAGGCGTTCTAAGACCATTCTCACATGTCCATGATGTTCCTCTGTGGAGTTAGAAAAAATTAGAATATCATCCAGATAAATCACCACAAATGTATCTAGGAGATCCCTGAAGATGTCATTCACCAAGTGTTGGAAAGTGGCTGGGGCGGTACTCAGACCAAAAGGCATAACTAGATATTCAAAGTGTCCATAGCGTGACCTGAAAGCAGTCTTCCATTCATCCCCAGGTCTAATACGGACCAAGTTATAGGCCCCACGGAGATCCAGTTTAGAGAAAATTTTGGCATGCCGCACTCTCTCCAACAACTCAGGGATTAAAGGCAATGGATAACGGTTTCTAATAGTAACCTTATTGAGTTCCCTATAGTCTATGCAGGGTCTCAGAGATCCATCTTTCTTCTTCACAAAGAAGATGGGTGCACCTGCGGGAGATGAAGAGGGGCGTATGAAGCCCTTGGCTAAATTTTCGTCTATATAATCCTTCAAAGCTTTTAGCTCGGGCCCCGCTAGGGGGTAGATCTTACCAAAAGGTATCTCGGCTCCAGGCAATAATTCAATTGGACAATCATATGGACGGTGAGGAGGAAGCTGATCAGCGTTCTTCTTGTCACATAAATCCACATAGTCCTGGTATACAGCTGGTAGTTCAGGGACTGACATGGTTCCTTTAGGAACAGAGCAAGCTGAAACTCCTTGACTCATCTGTTCTCCGGAAAGTGTAATTCCTTGGTCTCCCAGTTAATCGTAGGATTCTGCGCCTGCAGCCATGGTAGCCCTAGAATAATGGGAAAGTGGGGAGAAGAGATAAGCATAAAAGACATTTTCTCCTGATGATCTTTACCCATAAAGACCCTCAAAGGCTCTGTTTCTTGATCCACTGGTCCAGAAGTCAGTAGAGAGCCATCCACAGTCTCCATCTGTACTGGAGTAGCCTTCTTCACTGAACGTATCCCCTGTTTCAGAGCAAAGGAGATATCCATAAAATTTCCACTTGCTCCTGAGTCGATCATAGCAGAGCTAGACACCCAGACTGAGTCAACCCAGAGTTTGATGGAAAGGAAGCAATGAGAATTGTTTCTTTTACAACTCAGCTGGGACATCGCTGAGGAAACTTGAAAAATTGCACGTTTATACCGTCATCGTCCCCAGAACTAACAGAGTTTAAGTCCGAGAAATCAAGATCTCTTGCAGCAGATCTCTCTGGAGCCTGAGGCTCGGACATGACAGAGCTCCTCTCGCAACACTCACAGTGAATGACTGCTGCAGTAGTCTTACGAGAACGGCTGGGGCAGTTTATAATGAAGTGCCCTGACTTACCACAGTAGAAACATAGATTTTCCTTTATACGATGTTCCTTGCGTGCATCACTAACCCGTCTTTGTAAAGAGTCCACCTGCATGGGTTCAGGTTCTGGTTCCCTTGTGATCCTACTCAAAGGTTCCTTAGCTGAGGAGGGAGGTAGGAAAAGGTTAGTGCGATTATTTTCGAACCATCTCTCTTGTCTGCGTTCAGTCAGACGAGCATCAGTACGAATACAATAGTTAATAAAGTCACCTAACGCAGTGGGAGGGTCGGCACGAGCAAGTTCATCCTTAATCAGTGGAGACAACCCTTTCCGAAAAATAGATTTTTTAGCGGAAGTGTCCCAAGTGGTATCAAGAGCCCATCTCCTGAAATCCAGGGCATATTCGGCTACTGAACGCTTACCTTGGCGCAAAGTTAACATGGCTGCTTCAGCTGTTGCACCTCGATTGGGGTCATCAAACACCTGCCCCATGGCTGAAATGAAAGCATCAAGATGATCCAAACATTCATCCTCAGTCTCAATCAGAGGGTTTGCCCACATCAAAGCCTTATTGGTAAGCAACATGATTATAGTAAGCACTTTGGATCGTTCAGTGGGAAATTGTGAAGCATGTGCAGAGAAAAATAAATGACATTGATTAATAAATCCCCTGAATTTCTCACGTTCACCGCCAAAACGAAAAGGAGGTAATTTGGGGATCCCAGAACTCGGGGTTATGGCAGGAGCCTGGGCTCGTTCCTCTAGAGCCTCAATCCTGGCTCGCAATTCCTGGGTAGTCTGTCCAAACACTTGCAAATTATGATTAGTGAGGTCCTGTAGGCTTGCAAAACGGGTTTTTAAAGTCTGTACATCTGAAAGGATTGTATCAGTCACTCCGCAAAGTTCCTTTATGCGAGGCCTCCATCTTCCAGATCTTTTAAGGCAGAAGTGCTGGAAGGAGAAGAGGAAAGGAAAAAAAAAAAAAACAATAGTGTTTACCTGTGGTAACACTGCAGAGTAAAATTTTAAGGGAATGCGCTCACCTGGAATGGTTGTGAGAAGTCACAACCACTGTCATCACATAAGGTATTAAACGGACATCTGATATCCACAGTCACAGCAACACGGCTTTCCCAGACCCAGCAGACACTAAACATTGGCTCCTGAATCTTGTCATGTATAGTGTACAGTTCCTATAGTGTCTTGTGCTTGGGTGCGAGGAAAACACAGGAGACATAGGTTGAAATGAAATGACTTGTATTACTTCATACAAGCATGCTGAAAAGTTCACACAGTTTGCAGGAACAGCGACAGGAGACACAGCAGGCCAGAGTAACTTCAAGCACTACAATAAATCTCCAAAGCAGGTTCAGGATCTCTTCTCTGTACCGTAATTCCTCTGCAAACATGGATTCACCAAACAGCAGGTTTCCAGAGTCCAAAAGTGTTCCAAGGCTCCTCAGTAGGGAATAGCTGGAGTACAAGTCCAAGGCTTCCAGGAGTCAGGTCACAGACTGACTGAGGCTTGATTCAGGAGCACTGATTGTTCAGCTGAGGCTGCTTAAGAAGCAAGAGGGAAGAATCAGGGCGGGAACATGAAAACTGGAAACTCCATATTAACTGAGGGCAAGAGCTGCAGAAAGACAGAAAGCAAAATGGCCGACGGAAAACTGAGTTTCAAGGAACATGTCAACAGAGACAAAGAACCTTACAGCAACAAACAGAAAAATATATCTGACAACTCTGACAACCTTTTTTCTTTCACAATATTTTTCCCTTCTGTGAGTACCATACAATTTTCAATTTTTAGTCCGGTGATACTGTTATGTTTCGGTAGCTGAGGAGTGCAGGTAAAAAAGGCAATACACCAGAGCAGTTGGAATCTATGAGATTGCAGTACCCTGACTAACCACCACAACTAGAGGCAGCCGTGGAGCGTTCCTACGTTGGTCCTAGACGCCTCGTCACAGCCTGAGAAACTAACTACACCTAAAGATAGAAAGAGGAAAGCTATCTGCCCCGGAGCAGATCCCCAAAGAACATACAAAGCCCCCAAACATGTAATGGCGGTTAAACAAGAAGAAATACTGACACAGACAGAAAATAGTATGAGCAAACGTTGGGGCCCAAACTACCTAAATAGAAAAGGATAGGAAGGGCACTTACTGCAATCCCAAAAAACCCTGAAAAGCACCAACTCTACTAATTTCAAAAACACCTGAGATCACACGACCTCTACCACCTAAATTAGTTCTCTGGTGTAACAAAATCAAAACAGCAGCCACTGAAAAAACTGGAAAAAGCAAATGTACAAACATCAGTGGCTGAACTAAACTGAGAGGGCAAAAGCCCCCGGAGGGGACCCTGAAGGCCCCCACAGAAGTGCAGGACAAAATGCAAAAATCAAGCACAAAAACAAAAAGAAGAAAATGTGTTATCTGTTAGCAGGAGATGCAGACACGACACAGCAGGCTACTGACGCGCACCACATTGGTGGTACCAGGGCTATGGGGTACTCGGCACGAGCCCATGGAAGTCTATGGGAGTTGTCACTGGCAGCAGAGCTCGGTCCGTGGCCTTGGCGGTCATGCAATGGGGGAATATTTACAGGGGATTGTAGTTATGGTTCGTGACGCCACCTGTGGTTTTTGATCTGATTGACCAGCGCTGCAGGGTAGATCTCTGAGGGGATGTTATGGCAGCTAGGTGTTAAGTCCCCCACAGGTGGGACTGGTCCCTCAAAGTCTATGGTGGTGATGCAGGGTGCAAATAAGAATTCAGTCTCACACAATGCAGTCTCTTTCCATACCTTTACTTGCAGGTGTTGCAGGTATGTCCCGGGAAGCTGGTCAGGTTGGAGAATGCACATTCAGGAAAACTGTTGAGCAGGTTAGAGGCCTCCTTTATCCTTTTAATGTGTGTGAGTACAACTTGCATAAAGTCAAGTGCAACTCTTTCAATAGCAACTGCGCCCGGCCAACATTGTGGTGGAGCCTTCTATGTCTCTGATTATCAGATGTTGAGAGGACTAAGTCTATATTTGCTGATCAGGCTAGACTCCTGTTCTCCCTGACTCCGGTTACGTATCGGCACTTAGGGCTACCTTCTGCGACTTGTAGTCCAGAAAGCCTCCGGTTTTCTTATTACTAGGCGTGAAGCACTAGCAACGCTTCGGACCCCGGTGTCCGGTTAACTGAGTGAGGGTGATTTGTCCCTTTGTCACTCTTACTTCTCCACTCGCCCTTCGCCCTGCTCTCGCTCTTAACATAAGCACGTGTAGCAATCGTACAAAGGTCAGCTTTCCTTCAGTGCTCACTGACCTGTTCTCAGTTGACTCGTTGGTATAACTGCTGTAATTCCTTTCGTTCCTTCTTTCTTAAGGAACCCAGACAGCTTGTTCTGAGTAGCAGGTTAAGGGGTAGCTCTGACTAGGCTAGGATGATTCACTTCACCCGTACTAGCCTCCACTTTCTTATCAGATGAGCTACACAAGCTCTGTGTGGGTTCAGTCTTCTCTCCTCTCCCTCCAAGACTAATCCGATCTTCTCTGTCTAGCTCAGACTGAGCTCTGACTGGAATGACTCACTCCTGAGCCACCCTAGGCTTGACTGCACTGTCCTAAGACAGGAAACAACTGCACACTGACTGCTACGTCACACTACTAAATAGTCTGATATGCCTCTAGTGGCAATGCTGAGAAGTGTGCGTGAATGAATATCAAGCTTTACAGTTACCTTCCTGTGCATTCTCCAGAAGACATGTGTGCCCTGCGAAGCTGGGCCACACATCCCCCCCTAGTTAAACTCAGCACTCCCGGAAATAGAAAAGAAAAAACATTTTTGTTTTTGCATATAACATCAACATAATAACTCATCCCTTGCGGGAGGTACGGACTCTTGAACGTTACAATTTGTACATAGATCAGTAGAAAATTATCAAAATACTTTTCAATAAATATATACAGTATAAGACAAGATTCTTGTGGAGGACCCGCACCAAAAACCTCCCACGTGGGTCCTGGGTGGGCTGCAGGACTTCATTGCTGCAGACCTCACTCTAGGCCACACCATACGGGTTTTTCTTCAGAGGTAGTAAGGCTTTATGTAAAACCAAAATGGGGCACCGAAGTGCGAACTATTTACAATAAAAGTTTTTTGGGGTGGCAAAGTCCACAGCCACGCAGTCCTTTGCATGATAAAACATTTTTCAAGTAAAATCACATTTCAATCAACTTTTACTTTAACTCTTTACCCAGCCGGGTATTCTACTTTTAAATAGGCAAACATACTATGTAAACATTTATCAATAGTAAAGTGCAAATCTTCATCTTTTTCAAACTTCATACATTTTCAGTTGCAGTAAACCCCTGTCTGGGTCATACTAAACTAGTTTACTAGGACTACTCTTGATAACGAATAGGTAACCTTCCTTTCGTTGTACGTTCTGACCTACGTGGAGTGGTGTCAGGTATAGTAGTCTCTAGCCTATCTGCTCTGTGTACCGGCAAACTGTAAACACGACTCCACCTTTCTAGGGATCTGGCAAGCATGCTAGCGACTGGGCGATGCGGTACTGCTCCACCAGGGGTTTCCACTTCTTGTGGTGCTGCCTCTTGTGGTTCCGCTGCTTGGGATCCCACTGGTTGAGGGTCTGCCGGAACAGGTCCTTCTGGAACTGACTCTACTGGCACAATTGGTATGACTGGATGTAGAGATTCTTCTTGCGGTTGATAAAACTGCAGCACAGGAATGATTACAGCTTCTCCCACTCTGGGCCAATCTGCAGGTAAATCTCCCAAATCCGTATGTATGACCGCTTCATCACTCTCTTCCTGATGGACAACAGGTTCTTCTTCGCGAAGCTTTAGT
>JARQOD010000008.1:11213569-11324169 GCA_033576555.1 Oophaga sylvatica | reverse complement strand
TCCCCAATGATAAAGAGAGGATACGCAGGTCGCATGCGGCGTCATGTGCCCATAGGCGGAGCCGCCGGGAGAAGGCGCGGCCGGGGGCGGAGCTTAGCGGCGGCCGTGCGCAGACAGGCGCAGGTCGCTCAAACGCAAATGTGAAAGCTGCCTTACTGACAAGCAGGCAGAGCCAGATCCAATAATCACAGTAAGGCCTGGATCACACATGCAGCGAAATCGTCCGACGTTCGCATGTGAAATCCCAGCTCTGGCGCCGGCACTCGGGAGTGGAGTGTACAGGTGCATGTATTTACATGCAGCCGCGCGCTCCACTCCCGAGTGCCGGCGCCTGTGCTGGGATTTCACATGCGAACGTCGGACGATTTCGCCGCATGTGTGATCCAGGCCTAAGAAGACCTGTACAATTCAGTACACGGATAAATCGGATCTAGGGGGGGCAAAGACAAGCTAGGTAACACACAGGAAAATCTCTGGGAAAAACAAGAAGAAACGTCAGGAAACGCTGAACCACAGCAGGTCACAAAGCAACTGCCGACAGGTTAAATCCTTCTTTCTAGTCCTGTGAATGTGCGCCCTCTGTTGGCCATTAGCAGTGGTGCAGGTGAGATAATTATATATTATACTAGCTGAAGAGCCCGGCGCTGCCCGGGCATAGTAACTAACTACGGTTAGTTATAACAAATTGTAATGATTATATCTATATACACTGTGTTCCAAATTATTATGCAAATAATATTTTCTCAGATTTTCCCAGATTACCTATATGAATTTCAGTCATTGTAATTTTCCAGTCAAATAACTATTAGAGGACAATTGAAAGGTTTTTGTATAAACTGCCTATGATAACAGTATATTTTTTAAAAAATAAAACACTCAAACTGCACTCAAAATGCATGTTCCAAATTATTATGCACAGCAGAGTTTTCAACCTTTTCATTTTAATAAAGAACAAAAAAATGGTCATTTTTGAAATTATCAGCATTAGCAGGTTCTTACAAACTGAAATCAGTTTTCAACTCAAAACTTTATTCTAGGTGATGTTACATTTGCACATAGGACCCCTTGTTGGAAAGGAGCTTCTGAACTTCTCTCCATTGAATTTGTCAGGTTTTGGATGGTTTCTGCTTCAATTGTTTTGTATGAGGACAGAATACCTCCCAGAGCTGTTGCTTAGGTGTGAACTGCCTCCCGCCATCATAGACACTCCTTTTGATGATGCTTCAGAGGTTCTCAATGGGGTTGAGGTCAGGGGAGCATGGGGGCCACACCATAAGTTTGTCCCCTTTTATGCCCATAGCAGCCGGAGATGCAGATGTGTTATGTGCAGCATGAGACGGTGCATTATCATGCATGAAAATGATCTTGCTGCGGAATGCGCGGTTCTTCTTCTTGAACCATGGCAGGAAGTGCTGTTTGAGAAACTCAACATACACTATGGAGTTCATCTTTACCCCTTCAGGGATCCTAAAGGGGCCGACAATCTCTCTCCCCATGATTCCAGCCCAAAACATTACTCCACCTCCTCCTTATTGGCGCCGTAGCCGTGTTTGCATGGGGTGTCCATCAACCAGCCATCCTCCACTCCATCCATCTGGACCATCGAGCGTTGCACGGCACTCATCGGTGAACAAAACAGTTTTGAAGTCAGTCTTCATGTATTGTTTGGCCACTGGAGCAGTTTCTGCTTGTGTGCAGTGGATAGAGGAGGTCGACAGGATGGCTTACGCACAGCTGCAAACCTCTGAAGGACCCTGCATCTTGTTGTTCGGGGGACGTTGGAGGCACCAGCAGCTTCAAAAACTTGTCTGCTGCTATGACTAGGCTTTTTTGCCGCTGCTCTTTTAACCTGACGTAATTGCCTGTAGGAAAGAGTCCTCAATTTTCCCTTATCAGCACGCACACGTGTGTACTGTGAATCAGCTACATACTTCTTGATTGTGCGATGATCACGATGAAGTGTCTTGGCAATGTTGATTGTAGTCATGCCTTGACCTAAACACTCCACAATTTGTTGCTTCTCAGCAGCCGACACATCCTTTTTCTTTCCCATTTTGGCAGAAAATGTAGGCTGCTTAATAATGTGGGACAGCCTTCTTAAGTAGTCTTGCCTTTCATTGGACACACCTGCCAAACTAATTAGCACTGGTGTCTGCAATTGCTTACAGTGATATAAAGAGCCCTGACACACATCACCATCAATGAGTTTAACTGACAAACAAAAAAATTCTCACCTTATCACTCCTCAACAATTTTTGCATAATAATTTGGAACACAGTGTATATAAAGCTGAGTGTAGAGCCCGGCCCACTCCGCATAGCCACATTCACTATAATATCCCACATCGTCCTGTCAGCCAGAGCTACCGGACTACTACCCCTAATATCCCACATCGTCCCTCACAGCCGCCAGACTACTACCCCTAATATCCCACATCATCCCGTCAGCCAGAACCACCGGACTACTACCCCTAATATCCCACATCATCCCGTCAGCCAGAGCCACCGGACTACTACCCCTAATATCCCACATCATCCCGTCACAGTCGCCAGACTACTACCCCTAAAATCCCACATCATCCCGTCAGCCTGGGGTCAGAACCAGAGCGCTGAGTGAATTTGCCCTGACTTCCATACCAATGATCCCTTTAATAGAAGCCTGGGGTGAGAATCAGAGCACTGAGGGATTTACCCTAACTTCCATAACGGAGATCCCTTTAAGAGAGGCCTGGCATCAGAACAAAAGTGCAGAGTGGATTTTCCCTCACTTCCATAACCAATGTTAAGAGGCCCTGGGGTCAGAACAACAGCGCTGAGTGGAACGGTCCTAACTTCCATACTGGGGATCCCTTTAAGAGAGGCCTGGAGTCAGAACCACAGCGCTGGATGGATTTGCCCTGACTTCCATACCAATGATCCCTTTAATAGAGGCCTGGGGTTAGTACCAGAGCATTTGAAGGCAATTTCCATACTGGGGAACACTTTCAGGTGACATCGGGGGCTTATCTACAGCATTACAGAATGCTGTAGATAAGCCCCTGATGGCGGTGGCCCTATCTCATAGGGCAAAAATGGGGTGACAGATTCCCTTTAAGAGGGAAGCTGTGCCTATGGGATGATGTGTGATGGGGATATGGGCGTGGGAGCGGGTGATTCATTTCTGTCATGTGCTCTCTGCTCCTTTCTGGGGGGCAGACAATGGCTGGAGCTTATGTTCCCAGGGATGCTAGATTTCTCCCACCTGGTCAGTGTTAGCTGAGGTGCTGCCGTGGAGTGAGAAAACTGTTGCTCATAACAACCAATCACAGCTCAGCTTCTATTAAACAGCTCTGGTGAAATGAAAGATACTTAGGGATTGGTTGCAAGGAAAACTGTTGCTCATAGCAACCAATCACAGCTCAGCTTCTTTTAAACAGCTCTGGATAAATGTAAGATACTCCGTGATTGGTTGGTGATACACACATACAATTTTATATATATAGATTCATTGCTGTGTAACAGAGGCTGTGACAACCTCTCACACAACACACAGGCTGTCAGAAGCAATAGGTGATGAGCTGTGGGGTCTATGTATGACTGATAACAATGAAAATAGACCTATAATGATGAAGACACTCTGTGCCAATGGAAGGGGGTTATACATCCTGCGCTGGTTACAGGGATGATGAGGACACTTATGTGACAGTCACTGAAGCACAGAATGTCATATCTACAGTCTGATGCCACCTCTCCCATGTATTGTCCCACGTATCTGCTGCCCCTGTCTGGACATTTCATGGAACTTCAGAGTGACAAGTTTCCATGGTCACTTCATTACTCCAGTCACATAGTGACACAGACCTAAGCCACACCGTCAGTGTCCATTCACACACAGCTGTTAGGGTCACAAATTTTTCTCTTTGAGCTTCGTTTTGTTTTTCCTTCTGTTTTGGATTATTTTCTTGTTCTTCAGTTTGTCTCCTTTATTTTTACTTCTTTCCCTCTTGCTGCCTTTGATTTTCCTTTTTTCACTTTGCTACGTTTTCCCATTCCTTCTCATTTTCTCTCCGTTACTTCTTCATTATGCCGATATGCTCGTATTACTCTTTTTACATCTTCTGTTCTACCTGCTACGTGCTTCTCTCCCTTAATCCTTTGTTCTTCCATCCTTTTTTTTACTTTTATGCATTCTTTTTGCTTTGTTCCCCTCCTTCTACATTCCCTGTGCTTATTTCCTGTTTTGCTTTCTTTTATTGCGCTTTTCAGTGTTTTTCTTTCCTATTGTCCATTTTCATTTACCTTTTTCTTTGGCTTCTATTCTACTTCCCATTTCTTTCCTTGTTTTTTTTCCTATTCTTGCTTCCTTTTACTCCTTTGTCTGCTCTTCCTTACTCCGTATTAATTTCTTCCCTGCTTTCCTTTCATGTCTTTGATTTTTTTTCCCTTATGCTGTCACTTGTTCTTCCATCCCATTAATCTTTTCCTTTGCTTCTTTTGCTCTCTCTTTCCTATCTGTTCCCGCTTTCCTTCCTTCTACACTTTTCTTTTTTTACCTGTTCTTTCTTCTCTATCCTTAGTTTTCTTTTTCTACTTTTCACACTTTGGATTATTTCAGGCTTCTTATTTTAATGTTGCAGCTTCCTTTTGCTGTTTTATTTTTCCATGCATTTTTTCTTTCCAACTTCCTTCTCTTCCCACCTGTTATTTCATCCATTTGACTGCATTAATTGCTTCTCTCTAGTCTTAACTCTTTCCTTGTTCTTTCCCCAATTTGTTTCCTTTTTGCCGTTATTTTTCTTTTCCCTTCTTATTGCTTCTGCTTTCCTTTCTAGCTCCATTTTCCTTATTCTACATTACCTTTACTTTATTCTCTTATTCTTCCATTTCTTTGCCTCTTTCCAGTTCTCCTGTTCAATTGTCTTTTTCAGTTTGATCTTCCTTTTTCTTTCCCCATTGTCCTACCATCTGCCTTTTTTCCCTATTCTTTCTTGCTTTTCATCCTTTTTGCTATATTTTGTTCTTCCTTGCATCACATTGCTTGTTCTTCTTACCATTGTGCATTCATTTTTTCTTTCAGTGCTTCTTTATTTATCTAACTTCCCTCATTCCTTTCATTCATGCTTTTCCCTTTTGAGGTTTTTCTTTCCTATTTCCGTCTTATTTACCTGTTTGTTCCTCGTTTCATTTAACTTCATTTGTTCCAACTGCACTTTCGTTCATTTTCTTTTCCTTTCCTTAATGATTTTCAGCTTTCCTTCATTCCATTTTTCCTTCACTTTTCTTCTTACTTTGTTCGTACATCCTTTATCTGCTTAGTTTATTTTTCTCCCCGTTCTTTATTGCCTCCATTTTATTCTTTCACTTTTTTCTGTTTGTAAATCATTTTTCTACCTATCCTATTCAGCGGTAATTCTTTGTCTTGTCCTGTTTTTCCTTCCTTTTTTCCTTACTTTGTTCTGCTTTTCTACTGTTTTTATTAGCTCATTGTCCATTTCATACACATTTCACTTATTTCTTTTCTTCATTTCCTATCTTTTGCCGTCAAATTTTTCACTTTTCCCCTTTCCCTTCTTTAACTCATCCTTCTTCCTACTGCTGCTTATACTTTCATTTATTACATTATTATTATTCCTTCTGCTTCTTGACCTATTTTACTGTCCCATTCAACTTTCAGTTTGTACTTTGTCATGCCTTTTCTCTGATGTTCATTTCCTTTTCTAACTTCTCTATGCTTCTGCATTGTCCTAATCTCTTTCCTTTACTATGCTTTCTGTATTCTTTTCCTTTTCTTAATGTCTGTACTTTTTTGCAGTAATTCCTTTTTTCCCTCTTGTTCATTTATTCTTCATTCCTTTTTCCCCTTTCTGTTCTTTGCTGTACTTCATTCCTTTTTTCATAAGTTCCTGTCCATTTTTTCTATTTCCATAATTTCCCCCTTTTTATTTTTGTTTCCATTTGCTTCATTCTATTTACTTTCCTGTTTACTGATTTTCCCCTTTACTTCTTTCCATTTTCTTTTTTTCCATTTCTTCCTTTTTCTTCTTTTACGCCTTTTAGTTTTTTATTCTCTACTCTTTTCCTTCACTCTCTGCTTCTTTCACTCTTTTCCTTCTGCTTCTCTTAGTGTTCCTCATTTTCCTGTTCTCATTATTCTTTCCTTTTTCATTCGTTCTATTGCTTCTATCCCTTTTCATTTTATCTCTCGTTTCTTGCTTGCTCTGTATTCCTTTTCTTCCTTCCCCATCTTTTCCAGTTTATTACTTAACATCCTTTCCTGGTGAGAACACACAAGGTGATATAGAATATATGTAAACCCTCTTGTCAGATGTTTAGGGATCAGTTTTGGTGAGGAGCTGTACATAGACACAAGTAACACCTATGATTCCAGCTCACTGTTATGTTATATGACTCTCATCCCTCATCTGTGCCATTTTACTAGGATCCCTAATCTGCATCTTCCATCTCTTCCACATTCCCATGATGTATGATACATAACTTTAGATACAGCAGCTCAGCAGAGAACGTCACACATAAAGGCTTGGATACAGTGACGTGGCAGACAGTGTCAGACATAACGGGATTCGATATACTACCTCAAGCAGGCCGCATCATACATGATAGGATTAGATACAGTGGCACAGGAGACGGTATCCACAGAATAGGCTTAGATGCATCATCTCAGCAGACTGTATAACACATGAGAGGCTTATATGTACACAGGCCTAGCATACAGTATCATGATAGCTTAGATACAGCAGTGACAGTACAACGCATGTGAAATGTCTGGATTTATTGAGCCCGTAGGCAGCAGATCGACAGATATTTACCCCACACCATGAATTAAAAGTTTGTAAAGCCACTAGAAATAAATGAAAACCAATGTTAAATTATTTCCCTAAAATACCGTATTTTTCGGACTATAAGACGCACCGGACCATAAGACGCACCTAGGTTTTAGAGGTTGAAAATAGGAAAAAAATGTTTTGAAGCCTCCGATGTTACCTGAAAGTGAAGAAAAACGAGTTATGGTATATTACCGTATACTCACCCAGGGGCGGTCCTCCGTCCAGTCCGATGGGTGTCGCGGTCCGGTTTGGCGCCTCCCATCTTGTAGCGAAGCCGGCCTCTTCTTTCTGTCCCGCCGCGGCTCCTGCGCAGGCGCACTGATCTGCCCTGGTGAGGGCAGAGCAGAGTACTGCAGTGCGCAGGCGCCGGGAAAGGTCAGAGAGGTCCGACGCCTGCGCACTGTGGTACTCTGCTCTGCCCTCACCAGGTCAGACCAGTGCGCCTGCGCAGGAGCCGCGACGGGACGGAAAGATGAGGAGGGCTTAGCTACAAGATGGGAGGCGCCAAACCGGACCACGACGCCCATCGGACTGCGGACCGCCCCTGGGTGAGTATATGGTAATAGAACTGTTTTTTCGTCACTTTCAGGTGACATCGGGGGCTTATCTACAGCATTCCAGAATGCTGTAGATAAGCCCTGATGGCGGTGGCCGCATCTCATAGGGCAAAAATGGGGTGACAGATTCCCTTTAAGGGTATGTTTCCACAGTTAGTAAACTCTGCGTGTTTGACGCTGTGTACTGGCGCAGCGTCAAACACGCAGCGTCCAGATGTTACAGCATAGTGGAGGGGATTTCAAGAAATCCCATCTCCACTATGCGTAAAAACACGCAGGCGGCAGACCTGCGCTAACGGACATGCGGTGCATCTTTTTAGATCGCAGCATGTCCTTTTCCCTTGCGGCGACGCTCCGTCGCTGCAAGGGAAATACGGTAACACAGGGCTGTGTAGCGCTGCGGTGATTCCGGATGTGTTCAATGAGCACATCCGGAATCACCGAGCGTTCAGAAGGGGGAGGGGATTTGGGCGGAGCGGACCATATCCTAACTAGTTAACTTTAATACTTAATGTACCTCACTTCTGTGGCCACACTAGACAGGAAGTATGGTATGTTCTCATCCAATTCACGAGCTGCAGCACATGACAATCTGTCACTGCAGCACATGACCAGCAGGGAGAACCCCCTACTTCTTGTCTAGTGTGGCCGCACTATATTCAGAGCGGCGGCTCACACATTGGAGGCAGCCGCTTCACCGCCGGCGGCTCACACAGCGGAGGCTGCCGCTTCAGAGAGCCGGCGGCTTCTTCACTGCCGGCGGCTCGTGCTCCACCGCCGGCGGCTCGTGCTCCACCGCCGGCGGCTCCTACAGCCCTGCGTCACCGCCGGCGGCTTCTGCATCCCCGCCGGCGGCTCCTGCTTCCACCGCCGGCGGCTCGTGCTCCACACCGGCTCCCCAGCCTGCGTCACCGCCGGCAGTGAATCAGAAGCCGCCGGCGGGGACGCAGGGCTGTGGGAGCCGCCGGCGGCTCTTGCTTCACCGCTGGCGGCTCGTGCTCCACCGCCGGCGGCTCCCACAGCCCTAAGTCCCCGCCGGCGGCTTCTGATTCACCGCCGGCGGCTTCTGTGTCCCCGCTGGCGTCTCCTGCTTCTCCGCCGGCGGCTTTATCCCACTTCACCGCTGGCGGCTTTCACTTCACCGCCGGCGGCTCCCACAGCACTGAGTTCCCGCTGGCGGCTTCTGATTCACCGCCGGCGGCTTCTGCGTCCCCGCTGGCGGCTCCTGCTTCTCCGCCGGTGGCTTTACCCCACTTCACCGCCGGCGGCTTTCACTTCACCGCCGGCGGCTCCTGCTCCACCGCCGGTGGCTCCTGCTCCACCGCCGGTGGCTCCTGCTCCACCGCCGACGGTCCCGCCATGCTGCATCAACGCTGGAGGCTCCCGCAGTGCCGCTCCACCGCCGGCTCCGAGCTCCTATGATGCCGCTGAACCCCATTTACAGGTACGTTCCGATCATAAGACGCACCCTCATTTTCCCCCCGATTTTGGGGGGAAAAAAGTGCGTCTTATAGTCAGAAAAATACGGTAACTATTCCACATCCATTGAGAAATAATCAAAATTTGCACCTAATCGGGCAGCACACCAAGAAATATAGAAAAGCCGTAGAAGATTGGGAACTCAAAGTGAAGTGAAGATTCAGAAGGGGGCTGGCTAAGCCAACTCCATCCAGGGTCCCCGAAAGAGAATGGAGGATCCACGACCTGACCGAGGTAAGACAAAAGTTACCATCCAAAGTAAAGATTATAGTCCTCCATCAGGGTCTCTTAATCCAGCTGTCGTATCATCCAATTTGTGTGTTCTTCCCATCAACAAAAATCTGAAGAAGAAAAATTGGAAGCTCCATGTCAGGAAAAATTTGAAGAGAAGGCTCTCCGGACACCACAGCCTCCAGACCGCTAGTTTTCTAGGCTACCAATTTCGGATGAGCGGTCTTTGATGGTTTTGAATGTGGTGGACATAAAATCTTCCAAGAAATGTAGAGAAGTTGTAGGAGAGAAATACTGCTCTAACAGGTGGTCTTAACTTTCTTCTGCCTCATTCAATATTTTTGCATCAGTGTTTGAGAGCCAAAGCCAGGCGTGGAACTTAGAGACAAACTATGACATCTTTTCTGTGTTTTGGAGTCTCACCTGATTTTGCCATCCAAATACTGATGTGTGAATAAAGCCTTAGATGGCATCCAATGAAACATTACAACACCTGGTAAACCTGCAGACAAATCAGCCGCCAGGCTTTCCAATGATAGAGTTTCTCGCTGAGATGTACGGTCAGGGGTCGACTTCATGACCATTTTTGATCACCTTGTCTACTCAAGAATTATGACTCTGTCCTTTTAGATATTACTAAGAACCTTACTCATTGGTCTAATCTGTTCAAGAAGCAAAATCTCAAATTTTCATTCTTGCCTGCAGCCATAAGGTCAATTACTTGATCCCTGAGGGTCAAGAGAAACTTCTGGATTGTTTCCTCTCACTGTGTAGATTGAGCTTCTCCTTCCCCCGAATATGGACCACTGCAGTCAGTCAGCTTGTGTCCTGCCCAACACAGTAACCTCCGAATTTCTTACTTCAGGGAAGGGATCTCGTCTCGCGTTAACATTTTGCGTCAATGTGGTCATTTTGTTGGACTGAATAAGAATGCTGAGCAAATAATTAAAAAAAACACCCAAGATCTGCTGCTCCTTCTCTTAGGTGATCACAGCCGCTGCTTCTTGATGAAACTCCAAGAAAATTGATGCCCAATAACCAGACGATTTGGAAATGTTGAGGCAAGATGTTGGCACGTCTGCAATCACTACGAGGCTTGAACACACTCGAGATTCTCCATGAGGTCACTCTCCTTGGGTTCGGGCCTCGGCGAACCAGCAGCGGCAGATTTATCTGTCGTTAGTAGCAAATGGGAAAGGGATTTCCATGACTAAGATATTGGTCTCCTATCCTTAGGAAACGTCAACATCAGAGTGATTTAGCCATGTTAGGCGTGTCATGGATAAGGAATCTACACACTCTGGTGGTGTCAACCAAGGCAGGAAGCAAGGATGTCCTGTTCTTCAGTCACTTGACCGCTGCAGCCAATCACAAGCCTAAGGGGGCAAGTGATTGAAGAACAGGACCTTAGTACTTCTGGTCCTGACTTTTATCCCCATTGTGGCCTTCATTGGTCGATGTATAACATCCAGCCCCATTACCCCCCCCAGTGTATAACCTCCGGCCCCATTACCCCCCCAGTGTATAACCTCCGGCCCCATTACCCCCCCCAGTGTATAACCTCCGGCCCCATTATCCCCACATAGATAACTAGACCCATTATCCCCCCATAGATAACATCCGGCCCCATTACCCCCCCATAGATAACATCTACCCCATTACCCCCCACCCCATAGATAACATCCGGCCCCATTACCCCCCCATAGATAACATCTAGCCCCATTATCCCCCCCCATAGATAACATCCAGCCCCATTACCCCCCATAGATGACATCTAGCCCCATTATCCACCCCATAGATAACATCCGGCCCCATTACCCGGCCCCATAGATGACATCTAGCCCCATTATCCACCCCATAGATAACATCCGGCCCCATTACCCCCCATAGATAACATCCGGCCCATTACTACCCCATAGATAACATCCGGCCTCAATACCCCCCCATAGATAACATCGGCCCCATTACCCCCCCCATAGATAACATCTGCCCATTACCCCCCCATAGATAAATCCTAGACCCATTATCCCCCCATAGATAATATCCAGCCCCATTACCCCCCCATAGATAACATCCAGCCCATTACCCCCCATAGATAACATCAGCCCCATTACCCCCCATAGATAACATCCGGCCTCATTAACCCCTCCATAGATAACATCTAGCCCCATTATCCCCCATAAATAACATCCAGCCCCATTACCCCCCCCATAGATAACATCGCCCCATTATCCCCCCATAGATAACATCCGGCCCCATTATCCCCCCATAGATAACATCCGGACCCATTACCCCCCCCATAGATAACATCCGGCCTCAATACCCCCTCCATAGATGACATCTAGCCCCATTATCCCCCCATAGATAACATCCGGCCCCATTACACCCCCATAGATAACATCCGGCCCCATTATCCCCCCCATAGATAACATCCGGACCCATTACCCCCCCCATAGATAACATCCGGCCTCAATACCCCCTCCATAGATGACATCTAGCCCCATTACCCCCCATAGATAACATCCGGCCCCATTACACCCCCATAGATAACATCCGGCCCCATTACCCCCCCATAGATGACATCCGGCCCCATTATCCCCCCCATAGATAACATCCGGCCCCATTACCCCCCCATAGATAACATCCAGCCCCATTATCCCCCCATAGATAACATCCGGCCCCATTATCCCCCATAGATAACATCCGGACCCATTACCCCCCCATAGATAACATCCGGCCTCAATACCCCTCCATAGATGACATCTAGCCCCATTATCCCCCATAGATAACATCCGGCCCCATTACACCCCCATAGATAACATCCGGCCCCATTATCCCCCCCATAGATAACATCCGGACCCATTACCCCCCCCATAGATAACATCCGGCCTCAATACCCCCTCCATAGATGACATCTAGCCCCATTATCCCCCCATAGATAACATCCGGCCCCATTACACCCCCATAGATAACATCCGGCCCATTACCCCCCCCATAGATGACATCCGGCCCCATTATCCCCCCCATAGATAACATCCGGCCCCATTACCCCCCCATAGATAACATCCAGCCCCATTATCCCCCCATAGATGACATCTAGCCCCATTATCTCCCCATAGATAACATCCAGCCCCATTACCCCCCCATAGATGACATCCGGCCCCATTATCCCCCCCATAGATAACATCCGGCCCCATTATCCCCCCATAGATAACATCCGCCCCCATTACCCCCCCATAGAGAACATCTGGCCCCATTACACACCCCATAGATAACATCTAGCCCCATTACCCCCCCCCCCCCCCACACTGTATACCCTCCGGCCCCCGCCATGCCGTCTGCCATTACTACCATGTGACAGAGGGGCCGGTGGTCCGGAGCGCACTGATCCTAGCGCGGTCCTGTAATAGGAGCCACCGGGGTCACAGGTCCGTCCATGACATTTCTCCCTCCTGAATCTTCCATCACCTGTGACTGATATTACTGAGAAGTGGAAGGAACCGCAGCAACTCCAGATGGCGACACAAGTAACGCAATGTGAACACGGCCTTAGCTACACAGCTCAGCACACAGGATCACACATAAGGTTATAGACACACAGCTCAGCAGCCAGTACCACACACTACATAATTAGATACACAGCTGAAGAGACAGAGCTCAACAGCCGGTGTCACACACCCCTCACTCTATCATGGTACTACCCACTTCGCTGCAGCTTTTCAATACCCGAATTTTGTAGGTGATTCCAATGGAGCTAAAAGAGGGGGAGCGGCTCCGTCCTACATGCATCAATTAATTACTCACTGCTTTTACGAATGCGCAAACATGACTCCTCCCCCTGTGGGCGGAGTAATCAGCCGTCAGTCACTCGGTGTGTTTCGAACGACCTAGCCCCGCCTGCTGTTCTTGATTGGGTCAAAGGTTGTCGCTAGGACCATCCTGTAACCAATCACAGGCCGCAGCGATCTTTGACCCTTCCCACATCAGGAAGAATTGACTCGACTCTGCAGTGACCAATTCACTGCCGGAGCCCTGAGAGAGCGCAGGCGCCGCTGCATTAACCCCTCCTGTGGCAGGCTCTGTGTGTGAAGAAATTAACCCCTCCTGTGCCAGGCTCTGTGTGTGAAGAAATTAACCCCTCCTGTGCCAGATGTGTGTGTGTGTGTGTGTGTGTGTGTGTGTGTGTGTGTGTGTGTGTGTGTGTGTGTGTGTGTGGAAATTAACCCCTCCTGTGCCAGGCTCTGTCCTCATATTAACCCCTCGTGTGCCAGGCTCGGTGTCTCTAGATTAACCCTTCCTTGCCTGGCTGTTTCGTCGGTCAGATTAACCCCTCCCGTGCCTGCCTCTTCAGGGGATGTGCAGTGATTGACCCCCTGTCCCCCAGCAGCTGCCGGTTCCTCCCTCTCCGCCATTGTCAGAGCCTCCCATTCATTGTCAGTGATGTGTGGACTGTCTGTTTAAGAGGCAGGAGGGAGGGGCAGTCAGGGAGCTGACCCCGCCCAGAGAGACAGCTGCCAGGGCACCATGGAGAGACAGCCGGAGACAGCCAGGGAGTGAGCGTCCTGGAGGAGAGCCGAGGCCTCAGAGACGGAAAGGACCGCAGAGCCTGGAGAGCGCGGGTGATGGGGAGAGCTCCCTGCTGCTGAGAAGGCCGCCCCTGTCCTCCTCATCCTCCTCTCTGCCCTCACCCGCCCCCCATCTCCTCACCCCATCCTCCCTCTCTGCCTCACCCCCATCCTCCTCATCCTCTCTGCCCTCACCCCCATCCTCCTCATCCTCTCTGCCCTCACCCCCATCCTCCTCATCCTCTCTGCCCTCACCCCCATCCTCCTCACCCCCATCCTCCTCATCCTCACCCTGTCTCCCATCCTCCTCCTCCTCTCCCCTCACCCCCATCCTCCTCATCCTCACCCCCATCTCCTTACCCCCATCTCCTCACCCCATCCTTCATCCTCACCCCGTCTTCCTCATCCTCACCCCAATCCTCCTCATCCACACCCCATCCTCCTCATCCTCCTCACAGCCCCTGCTGGGGTGCGGAGGAATGCTGTGAGAGCGCCGGCTCGGCCACCGCCGGGGCAGGATGTCTCATTGACCCTGGGCTGGAGCTGTCTCTTGTGGCCTGAACATGTCTCGTGCTTCCACTGGCAGCGAGCGGATCAATGAGACGGTGAGTGCTGGCGTCGGGTCCCCGGTGTCACGCCTGGGCCTGGTCTGCGCGGTGGGTGTGATCTGGACGCGTTGCCGGTGATGGAGACGCTGGGGTGATGGAGACGCTGGGGGCTTCTTCCACACTGGGGGGTCTGTAGATATGTATTGTACCTCAGTCCTTACCGTCACCTGCTCGGGGTCCCCCACATGGCATCATACAATTCAGTGAACATCCTGTGAGGGGGCGGCGCGGGTAATTAATGAGGCGCTCTCCTGTCAGCGCCCGGGGGAGGATAATTTGTGAGCGGAAGTTTTAGTTCAGCGTCTTATTTATAGCCGCTCCATTCATAGCTCTTGATTAATCTTTTGCTTTCAGACTGGCTCTGCCCGCTCTGAGAAAGGGTCCACCACCTCTTCCTCCTCCGCCTCCTGGCCTTCCCGCCCCCCAGGAGCTCGATCCCGGAGCTCCGCCCCCGAGGAGCCTCATGTCGGCAATTACAGGCTTCTGAGGACCATTGGAAAGGGAAACTTTGCAAAAGTGAAGCTGGGGAGACATGTCCTGACCGGGCGAGAGGTGAGCGTCCTGACGTGTACCGCCGGCTGCACGCGGCCTGAGCCCGTCATGTGATCGCTCATCTTTTTCTCTTTCAGGTTGCTATAAAGATCATCGATAAAACGCAGCTGAACCCCAGCAGCCTTCAAAAGGTGAGACGTGTGTTTTGGGGTGTGGGGTGCCGATGACTACAGGGCTCCTCAGTTTTTGCCTGTGGTGGGCTCTGATTGGCTGCTTTGGTTGACTTCCTTATGCCTGACCCATGAGGGCCCCGGGCCCCGGGATGGGCTTATTGATGCTAATGACGAGATGCGTCAGAGAATGACGTCTGATCACCCAACAGGCCTTATACCAGTCAGAGCATGCTGGGAGTTGTAGTACAGCAGTTCAGTACAGTGCTAAACGGGATTGTGTGAGAATGGCGCTTATGGCACGAGGGATGCTCTGCAGGAAGTGTTCTTCAATTACGTTCCTGACAGGAAGTACTTTGTGCATCGGTCATTGCCTTCCTTCCCTCTCCTATCAATATTGTTTAAACCTTCCAGGCCCTGCGCCATAAAGTCTGTAGATACTGTGCAGGATACACCGCCCCATAGAAGTCTATGGATACTGTACACGATACACCGCCCTATAGAAGTCTATAGATACTGTACAGGATACACCGCCCCATAGAAGTCTATAGATACTGTACAGAATATACCGCCCCATAGAAGTCTATAGATACTGTACAGGATACACCGCCCCATAGAAGTCTATAGATACTGTACAGAATATACCGCCCCATAGAAGTCTATAGATACTGTACAGGATACACCGCCCCTTAGAAGTCTATGGATACTGTACAGGATACACCGCCCCATAGAAGTCTATGGATACTGTACAGGATACACCGCCCTATAGAAGTCTATAGATACTGTACAGGATATACCGCCCCATAGAAGTCTATAGATACTGTACAGGATACACCGCCCCATAGAAGTCTATAGATACTGTACAGAATATACCGCCCCATAGAAGTCTATAGATACTGTACAGGATACACCGCCCCATAGAAGTCTATAGATACTGTACAGAATATACCGCCCCATAGAAGTCTATAGATACTGTACAGGATACACCGCCCCTTAGAAGTCTATAGATACTGTACAGAATATACCGCCCCATAGAAGTCTATAGATATTGTACAGGATACACCGCCCCATAGAAGTCTATAGATACTGTACAGAATATACCGCCCCATAGAAGTCTATAGATACTGTACAGGATACACCGCCCCTTAGAAGTCTATAGATACTGTACAGGATATACCGCCCCATAGAAGTCTATAGATACTGTACAGGATACACCGCCCTATAGAAGTCTATAGATACTGTACAGGATACACCGCCCCATAGAAGTCTATGGATACTGTACAGGATACACCGCCCTATAGAAGTCTATAGATAGTGTACAGTATACACCGCCCCATAGAAGTCTATAGATACTGTACAGTATACACCGCCCCATAGAAGTCTATAGATACTGTACAGAATATACCGCCCCATAGAAGTCTATAGATACTGTACAGGATACACCGCCCCATAGAAGTCTATAGATACTGTACAGAATATACCGCCCCATAGAAGTCTATAGATACTGTACAGGATACACCGCCCCTTAGAAGTCTATAGATACTGTACAGGATATACCGCCCCATAGAAGTCTATAGATACTGTACAGGATACACCGCCCTATAGAAGTCTATAGATACTGTACAGGATACACCGCCCCATAGAAGTCTATGGATACTGTACAGGATACACCGCCCTATAGAAGTCTATAGATAGTGTACAGTATACACCGCCCCATAGAAGTCTATAGATACTGTACAGTATACACCGCCCCATAGAAGTCTATAGATACTGTACAGAATATACCGCCCCATAGAAGTCTATAGATACTGTACAGGATACACCGCCCATAGAAAGTCTATAGATACTGTACAGAATATACCGCCCCATAGAAGTCTATAGATACTGTACAGGATACACCGCCCCTTAGAAGTCTATAGATACTGTACAGGATACACCGCCCCATAGAAGTCTATAGATACTGTACAGAATAACCGACCCCATAGAAGTCTATAGATACTGTACAGATACACCCCCCATAGAAGTCTATAGATACTGTACAGGATACCCGCCCCATAGAAGTCTATAGATACTGTACAGGATACACCGCCCATAGAAGTCTATAGATACTGTACAGATAACCGCCCCATAGAAGTCATAGATACTGTACAGGATACACCGCCCCATAGAAGTCTTAGATACTGTACAGGATACAACCGCCCCATAGAAGTCTATAAATACTGTACAGATAAACCGCCCCATAGAAGTCATATACTGTACAGGATAACCACCCCATAGAAGTCTAAGATACTGTACAGGATACACCCCCCATAGAAGTCTATAGATACTGACAGATAACCTGCCCCATAGAAGTCTATAGATACTGTACAGATACACCGCCCCATAGAAGTCATAGATACTGTACAGGATACACCGCCCCATAAAAGTCTAGCAGATACTGTACAGGATACACCGCCCCATAGAAGTCTGCAGATACTGTACAGATACACCGCCCCATAGAATCTATAGATACTGTTCAGATACACCGCCCATAAAGTCTATAGATATGTACAGATACCCCCCCATAGAAGTCTGTAATACTGTACAGGATACACCACCCCATAGAAGTCTATAGATACTGTACAGGATACACCGCCCCATAGAAGTCTATAGATATACTGTACAGGATACACCACCCATAGAAGTCTATAGATACTGTACAGGATACACCACCCCATAGAAGTCTGTAGATACTGTACAGGATACACCGCCCCATAGAAGTCTATAGATACTGTTCAGGATACACCGCCCAATAGAAGTCTATAGATACTGTACAGGATACACCGCCCCATAGAAGTCTATAGATACTGTACAGGATACACCGCCCTATAGAAGTCTATAGATACTGTACAGGATACACCACCCCATAGAAGTCTATAGATACTGTACAGAATATACCGCCCCATAGAAGTCTATAGATACTGTACAGGATACACCTCCCTATAGAAGTCTATAGATACTGTACAGGATACACCGCCCTATAGAAGTCTATAGATACTGTACAGGATACACCGCCCCATAGAAGTCTATAGATACTGTACAGGATACACCGCCCCATAGAAGTCTATAGATACTGTACAGGATACACCGCCCTATAGAAGTCTATAGATACTGTACAGGATACACCGCCCCATAGAAGTCTGTAGATACTGTACAGGATACACCGCCCCATAGAAGTCTATAGATACGGTACAGGATACACCGCCCCATAGAAGTCTATAGATCAGAGACGTAAAGCAAAAATACACAGAAGGCCAAAATTAAAAGCTTGGACAACGTCACAGGCCAATCGTGATATTTATTTAAAAAAAATGTCTACAATTGAGGAAGTTTTTCCTTATCATCAAATATAACGATGACATTTTTCATATGGAAGCAAAGTTACAGGGTTGTGCCACAAACAAAGTACATTTTAGTGTTATGTTATGTAAGAGAAATAAAAAGCATATGGTCCAATGGCATAAATTACATATGTAATAACAAAGGATAAACAACCTTGAATAATACAGATAATAAAGAATGATGCAAACAGAAGTGCCCCCAAACACAGTATGATACCCCCACACGCACGATATGATGACCCTACTGTACCTCCCTCCCCTCAATCCCCCAGACAAAGAATGGTGACCCCGTCACAGATTGATTCTCCAACTGTAATCCCCACACAGCCCTCCATACAGTATAATGGCCACAAAAAGTGCTCTATACAATATAATGAGCTCCACATAGTGCTCCATATAGTGTACTGGCCCCACATAGTGCTCCATACACTATAATGCGCCCCACATAGTGCTCCATACAGTATAATGGCCACACATAGTGCTCCATACAGTATAATGGCCCCACAGTGCTCTATACAATGACCCTAAATAGTGCCCCATATAGTATTATGGCCCCACATAGTGCTCCATATAGTATTATGGCCCCACATAGTGCTCCATACAGTATAATGGCCCCACATAGTGCTCCATACAGTATAATGGCCACACATAGTGCTCCATACAGTATAATGGCCCCACAGTGCTCCATACAATGACCCTAAATAATGCCCCATATAGTATTATGGCCCCACATAGTGTTCCATACAGTATAATGGGCCCACATAGTACTTCATAGAGTATTATGGCCCCAAATAGTGCTCTATACAGTATAATGGGCCCACATAGTACTTCATAGAGTATTATGGCCCCTCATAGTGCTCTATACAGTATAATGTGCCCACATAATGCTCCATATAGTGGGGCCATAATACTCCATATATGGCTCCATATAGTGTAATGACCCCACATAGTGCTCTATACAATATAATGGCCCTACATAGTGCTCCATACAGTATAGTGGCCTCACATAGTGCTCCATACAGTATAAAAAGAATAAATATTCACCTCTGCCCGTTCCTGCGCTGCTGCAGTCTCTTCATGGTGACTGCAGATCGATTGCACATCTCAGTACAGTGAGCGCATTGTAAAGACATCAGACGCAGAGGGAGAATGATTGGCGAGGGAGCGTCAGCTGATGCTGCCTCCTCCATCATTGCTTTAATCTGTATCGGCATCTAGAATGCTGATGTAGTTGAAAGTGCGATTTGGGCAAAATATGCTCAGGTGACCCACCCAGCGTCGCGGGCCTAATATACTCACCCTGCATGCCAGAGCTTGACATATGTGCTATAGATACTCTACAGAATACACCGCCCCATAGAAATCTATAGATACTTTACAGGATACACCACCCCGTAGACGTCTATAAATACTGTACAGAATATACCGCCCCATAGAAGTCTATAGATACCATACAGGATACACGCCCCATAGAAGTCTATAGATACTGTACGGGATATACCCCCATAGAAGTCTATAGATACTGTACAGGATACCACACCCCATAGAAGTATATAGATACTGTACCGGATATACCCCCCATAGAAGTCTATAGATATCGTACAGGATACACGCCCCATAGAAGTATATAGATACTGTACAGGATATATCCCATAGAAGTCTATAGATACAGTACGGGATATACTCCCCCATAGAAGTATATAGATACTGTACAGGATATTTTGCCCCATAGAAGTCTATAGATACTGTATGGGATTTACCCCCCATAGAAGTATATAGATACTGTACAGGATACACTGCCACATAGAAGTCTATATATACAGTACGGTATACATCGCCCCATATAAGTGTATAGATACTGTACAGGATACTCTGCCCCATAGAAGTCTATAGATACTGTACGGGATCTCAGTGCCATTTCCTGTTACCACAGTAATATCCGGATGGTCACATCCCTTTTGAGCGCCTGCTTCACTTTCCTCTGCTTCACAGTCTTTTAAGCTGATCTTCCTGCAGAGCCATGATGATGGGCTTGGATAGTTGTGTCCCTGGTGGCAGGAGATTATGGGGGTTGGATAGTTGTGTCCCAGGTGGCCGGAGATGATGGTGTTGGATAGTTTTGTTCTTGGTGGCAGGGAGATGATGGGGGGTTGGATTGTTGTGTCCATGGTGACCGGAGATGATGAGGTTTGATGGTTGTGTCCCTGATGGCAGGAGATGATGGAGGTTGGATAAGTTGTGTCCCTAGCGGGAGAAGATGATGGGGTTGGATGGTTGTGTCCATGGTGGCATGAGATGATTGGGTTGGATAGTTGTGTCCATGGTGGCAGGAGATGATGGAGTTGGATTGTTGTGTCCCTGATGGCAGGGAGATGGTAGAGGTTGCATAGTTGTGTCCTTAGTGGCAGGGAGATGATGGGGTTGGATAGTTGTGTCCATGGTGGCAGGAGGTGATGGGGTTGGATGGTTGTGTCCATGGTGGAAGGAGGTGATGGGGTTGGATGGTTGTGTCCATTTTGGCAGAAGATGATGGGTTTGGATAGGTGTGTCCATAGGGACCGGAGATGATATGGTTTGGATAGCTGTATCCATGGTGGCAGGAGATGATGGTGTTGAACGGTTATGTCCCTGATGACAGGGAGATGGAGGGATTGGATAGTTGTGTCCATGGTGGCAGGAGATGGTAGAGGTTGGATAGTTGTGTTCTTGGTGGCAGGGAGATGATAGGGTTGGATGGTTGTGTCCTTGGTGGCAGGGAGATGATGGGGTTGGATGATTGTGTCCATAGTGGCAAGAGATGATGGGGTTGGATAGTTGTGCCTTGTGTCCATGGTGACAGGAGAATTGGGTTGGATAGTTGTGTCAATGGTGGCATGAGATGATGGGGTTTGATAGTTGTATCCATGGTGGCAGGAGATGATGGGGTTGGATAATTATGTCCATTGTGGCAAGAGATGATGGAGTTGGATTGTTGTGTGCTTGGTGGCAGGGAGATGATGGGGTTGGATGGTTGTGTCCTTCTGGCAGGGAGATGATGGGGTTGGATGGTTGTGTCCATAGTGAATGGAGATGATGGGATTGGATAGTTGTGTCCATGGTGACCAGAGATGATGGGTTTGGATAGTTGAGTCCCTGATGGCAGGGAGATGGTGGAGGGTGGATAGTTGTGTCCATGGTGGCAGAAGATGATTGGGGATGGATAGTTGTGTCCATGGTGGCAGGAGATGATGGGGTTGGATGGTTGTGTCCATGGTGGCAGGAGGTGATGGGGTTGGATGGTTATGTCCATGGTGGCAGGAGATGATGGGGTTGGATAGTTGTGTCCATGGTGGCAGGAGATGATGGTGTTGAACGGTTGTGTCCCTGATGGGAGGGATTGGATAGTTGTGTCCATGATGACAGTGGATGATGGGGTTGGATAGTTGTGTCCCTGGTGGCAGGAGATGATGGAGGGGTTGGATAGTTGTGTCCATGGTGGCAGGAGATGATGGGGTTGGATAGTTGTGTTCCTGGTGGCAGGAGATGATGAGGGTTGGATAGTTGTGTCCCCGGTGGCAGGAGATTATGGGTGTGGATAGTTGTGTCCAAGGTGGCAGGAAATGATGGGGTTTGATAGTTGTATCCATAGTGACCGGAGATGATGGATTGGATAGTTGTGTCCATGGTGACCGGAGATGATGGGGGTTCAATAGTTGTGTCCTTTGTAGCAGGGAGATGATGAGGGTTGGATAGTTGGGTCTCTGGTGGCAGGAGATGATGAGGGTTGGATAGTTGTGTCCATGGTGACAGGATACAATGGGGTTGGATTGTTGTGCCCGCGGTGGCAGGAAATGATGGGGTTGGATAGTTGTGTCCATAGTGACCGGAGATGATGGGGGTTCAATAGTTGTGTCCTTTGTAGCAGGGAGATGATGAGGGTTGGATAGTTGGGTCCCTGATGGCAGGAGATGATGAGGTTGGATAGTTGTGTGCCTGGTTACCGGAGATGATGGGGTTGAATAGTGTCCCTGATGGCAGGAGATGGTGGGGATTGGTTAGTTGTGGAGACGATGGAGGTTTGTTGTGTCCCTGGTGTTCTGCAGGTGTTGGGAGCAGTCTTGCCCTATCTCCTTTTGCTGTAGAGTTTTATGGACTGTAATGTCTACTCTTTTGTCCTTGCTGATTGTTTCCGGCTCGGACACCGTTTGCTTTATTGAACATCAGCTGTGAATATCTAGGACGGATATTTACTCAAAGAGGATATTTAGGTCAAGGTCTTGTGCTCTGTTCTGTGATGAGAGGCGGCGACTCTGACATGTTGTTACAGCACGGGGCATGTAGAGGTGAAGCTGTGAGGCGCGGGTGTCACCCCAAAATAAATTAGAGTCTGGAATCAACCATCATTAATTAGTGTGTATTGATTAATGGAAGAACGTGTAGACGAGAAGTTGACTCATCAGACAGAACCTAGATGTCCACATGCAGCCCACAAATGATGCGCCACATTCAGGAGCCGGTGGGATTGCAGCAGGACTGTGGAGGTGGAGTCGGAGTCCGTGTCCATTTTGGTGTTGGTATAAAATGGGCCAATTCCGACTCCAAAAATATATAATAAATTGGTGCAGTAGTTCAATTGAGGATGCGATGTAAATGTTTTCATAATAATTTGGGAAAGTTATGAAATGTCCTATAAATGTCTGTTCTATTCCTGATCTAAGGATCTCGGCTTTTAGTTGAGATGAATCTGTGCCGCACTTTATGCACATGGTCAGTAGTGACCAGGGCTGTGGAGTCGGAGTCGGGAGTCAGGAAAATTGAGGAGTCGGAGTCAAAGGTTTGACTTACCGACTCCACAGCCCTGGATTTCAGGACTATGGGGAGCACAGGGATAAGGAGAACCATGGAGCAAGGTGCACACAATATGGACTCTCCGGCTAAATATCATTGAGGAGCCTTCTTTTTGATTTCCTATATTTGGATGATCTGCTCCAGTCGTAGATGTAGCTCTGGCCACAGTGAGCCAGGTGTCATGGGGTGGGACATGTGGGCTGAACTTTCCGCTTCTTGCCGATCTCTTTACATTGCTTCTGCTTCATCACTTATTTATGGATCACCTGCGGGTGCACGGATGGAGCCCGCTGTACAATGAATAAATCATGCGAGTGGCTTTCCCCCTCATGCAATGCTCATCAGAGTCATCCCCCACCAGAGAAGTCACTGACTCTCCCATCATTACTGGAGACTCACTGATAAACCACCACCGGCAAAGTCACTTTTCCCCCTATCGCCAATGGCAAAGTCATTCTTCCCTCACCGCCACTGTCAGAGTCGCTGTTCAACCACCATCAGAGTCGCTGTTCACCCACCGCCACCGTCAGAGTCGCTGTTCACCCACTGCCATCGTCCGAGTCGCTGTTCACCCACTGCCACCATCAGTCGCTGTTCACCCACCACCACCGTCAGAGTTGCTGTTCATCCACCGTCAGAGTTGCTGTTCACCCACCGCCACCGTCAAAGTTGCTGTTCACCCACTGCCACCGTCAGAGTCGCTGTTCAATCACTGCCACCGTCAGTCGCTGTTCACCCACTGCCACCGTCAGAGTCGCTGTTCACCCACTGCCACCGTCAGAGTTGCTGTTCACCCACCGCCATCGTCAGAGTTGCTGTTCATCCGCCGTCAGAGTCGCTGTTCCACGCACCACGCGCCACCATCAGAGTCGCTGTTCAGCCACTGCCACAGTCAGTCGCTGTTCACCCACCGTCAGAGTCGCTGTTCACCCACCGTCAGTCGCTGTTCACCCACTGCCACCGTCAGAGTCGCTGTTCACCTACCGTCAGAGTTGCTGTTCACCCACTGCCACTGTCAGTTGCTGTTCACCCACCGCCACCGTCAGAGTTGCTGTTCATCCGCCGTCAGTTGCTGTTCACCCACCGCCACCGTCAGAGTTGCTGTTCACCCACTGCCATCGTCAGTTGCTGTTCACCCACCGCCATCGTCAGAGTTGCTGTTCATTCGCCGTCAGTCGCTGTTCACCCACCGCCACCGTCAGAGTCGCTGTTCACCCACTGCCATCGTCCAGAGTCGCTGTTCACCCACTGCCATCGTCCGAGTCGCTGTTCACCCACTGCCACCATCAGTCGCTGTTCACCCACCACCACCGTCAGAGTTGCTGTTCATCCACCGTCAGAGTTGCTGTTCACCCACCGCCACCGTCAAAGTTGCTGTTCACCCACTGCCACCGTCAGAGTCGCTGTTCAATCACTGCCACCGTCAGAGTCGCTGTTCACCCACTGCCACCGTCAGTCGCTGTTCACCCACTGCCACCGTCAGAGTTGCTGTTCACCCACCGTCAGAGTCGCTGTTCACCCACCGCCATCGTCAGAGTTGCTGTTCATCCGCCGTCAGAGTCCCTGTTCACCCACCGCCACCATCAGAGTTGCTGTTCATCCACCGTCAGAGTCGCTGTTCAGCCACCGTCAGAGTCGCTGTTCACCCACTGCCACAGTCAGTCGCTGTTCACCCACCGTCAGAGTCGCTGTTCACCCACCGTCAGAGTCGCTGTTCACCCACTGCCACCGTCAGAGTCGCTGTTCACCTACCGTCAGAGTTGCTGTTCACCCACTGCCACTGTCAGTTGCTGTTCACCCACCGCCACCATCAGAGTTGCTGTTCATCCACCGTCAGTTGCTGTTCACCCACCGCCACCGTCAGAGTTGCTGTTCACCCACCGCCATCGTCAGTTGCTGTTCACCCACCGCCACCGTCAGAGTTGCTGTTCATTCGCCGTCAGTCGCTGTTCACCCACCGCCACCGTCAGAGTCGCTGTTCACCCACTGCCATCGTCCGAGTCGCTGTTCACCCACTGCCACCATCAGTCGCTGTTCACCCACCACCACCGTCAGAGTTGCTGTTCATCCACCGTCAGTTGCTGTTCACCCACCGCCACCATCAGAGTTGCTGTTCAGCCACCGTCAGAGTCGCTGTTCACCCACTGCCACAGTCAGTTGCTGTTCACCCACCGTCAGAGTCGCTGTTCACCCACTGCCACTGTCAGTTGCTGTTCACCCACCGTCAGAGTCGCTGTTCACCCACCGTCAGAGTCGCTGTTCACCCACTGCCACTGTCAGTTGCTGTTCACCCACCGTCAGAGTCGCTGTTCACCCACCGTCAGTCGCTGTTCACCCACTGCCACTGTCAGTTGCTGTTCACCCACCGCCACCGTCAGAGTTGCTGTTCATCCACCGTCAGTTGCTGTTCACCCACCGCCACCGTCAGAGTTGCTGTTCACCCACTGCCATCGTCAGTTGCTGTTCATCCACCGCCATCGTCAGTTGCTGTTCACCCACTGCCACCGTCAGAGTTGCTGTTCATTCGCCGTCAGTCGCTGTTCACCCACGCCACCGTCAGTCGCTGTTCACCCGCCGCCACCGTTAGAGTCGCTGTTCACACACCACCACCGTCAGTTGCTGTTCACCCACCGCCACTGTCAGAGTTGCTGTTCACCCACCACCGTCAGTCGCTGTTCACCCACCGTCAGAGTCGCTGTTCACCCACCGCCACCATCAGAGTTACTGTTCACACACCGTCACCGTCAGAGTTGATGGTTCCCCATCTCTAGCGTGGAAATTACTCAGAATTAACGGTTGTAGGTTATGTGAGAATATTGTTCAGAGAGCGTCCCTGTGAGATGAAGCGGTGTCTGCCCCCATGTCCCGCTGTATATTCAGGACTCCTCTTCTTCTCTGTTCTCCAGCATCTCCAGTACATGGATCTCCAGAGTTCCCACATATGACAGACTAGTATCTGCCACTGTTGACTGATCTTCGTGAGGAGACATGAGCTGAGCTTTCTGCACCTCTTGTTAGTGGTCGCCATTATAGAAGTAGCTTATAGCTTAAAGTATGTGCACACCCTCATAATAGCAGACAAAATATTTTACTATCATCCATAGCAACTGTTGCATTGATCAAATTCAACACAGAGAACGACGACTAATAGTGAAGTGAGGACCGCTCATCCCTGGGCATCAACCAGGACCACTCATCCCTGGGCATCTACCAGGGCCGCTCATCCCTGGGCATCTACCAGGACCACTCATCCCGGGGCATCTACCAGGACCACTCATCCCTGGGCATCTATCAGGACCGCTCATCCCTGGGCATCTACCAGGACCACTCATCCCGGGGCATCTACCAGGACCGCTCATCCCTGGGCATCTACCAGGACCACTCATCCCGGGGCATCTACCAGGACCGCTCATCCCTGGGCATCTACCAGGATCACTCATCCCGGGGCATCTACCAGGACCACTCATCCCTGGGCATCTACCAGGACCACTCATCCCTGGGCATCTACCAGGACTGCTCATCCCGGGCATCTACCAGGACCACTCATCCCTGGGCATCTACCAGGACTGCTCATCCCTGGGCATCTACCAGGACCGCTCATCCCTGGGCATCTACCAGGACCGCTCATCCCTGGGCATCTACCAGGACCGCTCATCCCTGGGCATCTACCAGGACCCTCATCCCTGGGCATCTACCAGGACCATCATCCCGGGCATCTACCAGGACCGCTCATCCATGGCATCTACCAGGACCGCTCATCCATGGCATCTACCAGGACCGCTCATCCATGGCATCTACCAGGACCGCTCATCCCTGGGCATCTACCAGGACTGCTCATCCCTGGGCATCTGCCAGGACCGCTCATCCCTGGGCATCAACCAGGACCGCTCATCCCTGGGCATCTACCAGGACCGCTCATCCCTGGGCATCTTCCAGGACTGCTCATCCCTGGGCATCTACCAGGACCGCTCATCCCGGGGCATCTACCAGGACTGCTCATCCCTGGGCATCTACCAGGACCACTCATCCTGGGTATCTACCAGGACCACTCATCCCGGGGCATCTACCAGGACCGCTCATCCCGGGGCATCTACCAGGACCGCTCATCCTGGGGCATCTACCAGGACCGCTCATCCATGGCATCTACCAGGACCGCTCATCCCTGGGCATCTACCAGGACTGCTCATCCCTGGGCATCTGCCAGGACCGCTCATCCCTGGGCATCAACCAGGACCGCTCATCCCTGGGCATCTACCAGGACCGCTCATCCCTGGGCATCTTCCAGGACTGCTCATCCATGGCATCTACCAGGACCGCTCATCCGGGTTATCTACCAGGACCTCTCATCCCTGGGCATCTACCAGGACTGCTCATCCTGGGCATCCTCCAGGACTGCTCATCCATGGCATCTACTAGGACTGCTCATCCATGGCATCTACCAGGACCGCTCATCCATGGCATCTTCCAGGAACGCTCATCCATGGCATCTACCAGGACCGCTCATCCATGGCATCTACCAGGACCGCTCATCCCGGGGCATCTACCAGGACCGCTCATCCCGGGGCATCTACCTGGACCGCTCATCCCTGGGCATCTACCAGGACTGCTCATCCATGGCATCTACCAGCACCGCTGATCCCGGGGCATCTACCAGGACCGCTCATCCCTGGGCATCTACCAGGACTGCTCATCCATGGCATCTACCAGGACCGCTGATCCCGGGGCATCTACCAGGACCGCGCATCCGTGGGCATCTACCAGGACTGCTCATCCATGGCATCTACCAGGACCGCTCATCTCGGGTTATCTACCAGGACCTCTCATCCCTGGGCATCTACCAGGAACTGCTCATCCATGGCATCTACCAGGACTGCTCATCCATGGCATCTACCAGGACTGCTCATCCATGGCATCTACCAGGACTGCTCATCCTATTGCTGCATATCATTACCAGGACTGCTCATCCATGGCATCTACCAGGACTGCTCATCCATGGCATCTACCAGGACCGCTGATCCCGGGGCATCTACCAGGACTGCTCATCCCTGGGCATCTACCAGGACTGCTCATCCATGGCATCTACCAGGACCGCTCATCACGGGTTATCTACCAGGACCTCTCATCCCTGGGCATCTACCAGGACTGCTCATCCATGGCATATACCAGAACTGCTCATCCCTGGGCATCTACCAGGACTGCTCATCCATGGCATCTACCAGGACTGCTCATCCATGGCATCTACCAGGACTGCTCATCCATGGCATCTACCAGGACTGCTCATCCATGACATCTACCAGGACCGCTCATCCCTGGGCACTTTCTTGTGGCATTTGCAGTCTGATATTATCGTCACCATTTTGTTGTCTCGTCTATGACATCTCCCATCTTGTGCCTAACATTACTGTCATCTCCTGTCAGACATCACTGGCGGCTCCTGTATGACCAGTGATGTCACTGCCGACACTTGTATGATGTGTGATGTCATTGCCGAGACTTTGCCGGCCTCTGAGTGATATCACTTCAGGTGCAATGTCTCAGCCGGTACATCATACCAATCACTGGTGGGGATCACATTCCCGCATCGCGGTGTGTTCTGCTGTCATCACTGATCGTACGTGAGGTTCTGTATGTAGAGGCCCCTCTGTTATATGTGATCATGTATGTAGAGTGTGATTCCTTATGTCAGGTCTGTTAAATAGGATCATATACAGTGGATATAAAAAGTCTACACACCCCGTTATAATCCCAGGTTTATGTCATGTGAAAAAAAATCCTGCAAAGAAGAAATATTTAAGAACTTTTTCCACCTTTAATGTTGACCTTAATCTGTACAAATCCATTGAGAAACAAAAGAAAAATAAAGAAGTAAGATAATGTGGTTGCATAAATCTGCACACCCTTATACTAATACTTTGCTAAAGTCTCCTAGGAATTCATGACCATTCAGTCTTTTTGGGTCGGGGGTCTATCAGCGCGGCATTTCTAGAATTGGTAATCTTTGCCGTCTCCTCATTGCAGTAGCTGCACATATGACAGATTGGGGGGGCATCTCCTGTGTACAGTGCCCCCTTCAGGTCACCACATGGGTTCAGGTCGGGGCTTGGGCTGGGCCGTTCCAAAACTTCCATCTTCTTCTAGTGAAGCCATTCTTTTGGTGATTTGGAGGTCACTTAGGATCATTGTTGTGCTGAAAGGTGAAATTTCTCACAACGCCAAAACACAATGCTACTTCCACCATGCCTCATTGTGGGGATGGTGATTTTGGTGTAGCAGAACTAATCATCTCCTATGAAAGCCAGCCATGGCCCTGGCTGTCATGCCAACCCATTGGCGCCCCGCGATCATGTGACAGGAGTGCCAATGGGCGCGGTTTGTGACGCCCATCCGGTTTACACAATCAAATCAGCTGTGATGTACCGGGAAAGATGCAGGCTCAGCGCCGGAGCCCGCATGAAAGGGAGGGACATAACATATGACGTACCTATACGTCATAGGTCATGAAGGGGTTAATGTTGCCGTCGGCCTCTTGGCAGCCTCCTGGACCAATTTTCTTTTTGTCTTTTCATCAATTTTTGAGGGACGTCCAGTTCTAGGTAATGTCACTGCTGTGCCAAATTGAAGCCCCTTGTTCACAGTGTCCATGGTAGATCTAATGCCTTGTAAATGCTGTGTCCTCTTCCCCTGATAACTTTTTACAGTGAGATCCCTTTGCTGTGTTGTCAGCTGTTTACGGACCAGAAAATCCTCCTAGAACAGCAAAACTTTCTCTGGAGTTAAGCAGAATTGCTGTAAATGTTGGCGGCCGAGCTCTGACTATGTAACATGAGGGTAAATGTGATTGGCTAATTCTGAACACAATTACATCCCCAGTTATACGAGGGTGCTAACACTTATGCAACCACATTATTTTAGTTTAATTTTTATTTTTACTGAATCCAGTTTGTTTTTCAATGGATTTGTACATATTAAGAGTAAGTTCACACTAGAAGGTTTTTCTTGCGTTTTTGATGCTTTTTTGTGCAATTTTTACTGCGGTTTTGGCATGCTAGATTTGTCTCTTGTGCATGCTGATAATGTTTAATGTTGAAAAAAAAAAAGTCCTATTCTACAGAATCAGTTTTTTCACCATCCATTCATTTCAATGGGTGAAAAATGCTGCAAAAAACACGGAAAGAAGTGACCTGCTCTATTGTGCAAATATACATGCAAAATCGTGATGACAAATAAAACAAGCTGTGCATGAGATTTCTGAAATCTCATAGACTTTGCTGGTACTGTGAAACGCAGCTGAAAATTTGCATTGAAAAAGCATTAAAAAAATGCAGCAAAAACGCCCAGTGTGAACTTAGCCTAAAGGTTTAAAAATAGAAAAAAATCTGAAATGATTCTTCTTGGTAGGATTTAGTTTACATGACAAAACCCTGGAATTTTACCAGGGGTGTGTAAACTTTTTATATCTCCTGTTTAGTATAGGGATTGTATGTACACAGTAATGTTTACTGTGAGACCTTGTGTGTAAAGTAGTACAGACCGTTATATGGGATCATCTATGAGGATACTGAGCGTTATATGGGATCATGTGCTGTATATAGACTTGTGCATGTTATATGGGATCACGTGTGTAGAGACTGATCCGTTATGAGATTATGTATGCAGAGCCCTGCCTGTAACATGTGATGTATGTAAAATCTGGCATGTGATTAGATCATGTATGGAGAGTTACGTCAGTTATGAGAATCACGTACATCTGGCTCCTCCTACGAGATCCCGTACATCTAGCTCTTCCCATGAGATCATGTATGTCTAGCTCCTCATATGGTGTCCATGGCCCTCTACAGTAGTACTCTGGCCTTCCTATAGTCGTGTACAGGGCGCTAAGTTGTCACTGGCTGTCATGAGGTCGGATCAGCTGTCTAGAGGTCGTGTACTTGGCTCCTATGGGGTGTTACACTGCTGTCTATAGGTCGTGACACCTGGCCTGTCCTATGAGGTCGTGTACATTGGCCAGTCCTTGAGGTCTTACACCTGCCTTCCTATGAGGTGTTACCTGGCCTGTCCTATGCGACATCTGGCCTGCCTATGAGTGTAATCTACCTGTCTATGAGGTCGTGTACACTGCTGTCATGGGTCGTCATCTAGCCTGTCCTATGAGGTCGTGTACATCTAGCCTGTCCATGAGTCTGTACACCTGGCCGTCCTATGAGGTCGTGTACATCTGGCCTGTCTATGAGGTCGTGTACACCCCTGTCCTATGAGGTCGTGTACACCGGCCTGTCCTATGAGGTCGTGTACATCTGGCCTGTCCTATGAGGTCGTATACACCTGGCCTGTCCTATGAGGTCGTGTACACCTGGCCTGTCCTATGAGGTCGTGTACATCGGCCTGTCCTATGAGGTCGTGTACACCTGGCCTGTCCTATGAGGTCGTGTACACCGGCCTGTCCTATGAGGTCGTGTACATCTGGCCTGTCCTATGAGGTCGTATACACCTGGCCTGTCCTATGAGGTCGTGTACATCTGGCCTGTCCTATGAGGTCGTGTACACTGGCTGTCTATGTGGTCGTGTACTTCTGGCCTGTCCTAGAGGTCGTGTACACTGGGTCCTTGAGGTCGTGACACCTGGCCGCCTTGAGGTCGTTACACCTGGCCTGTCCTTGAGGTCGGTACACTGGCCTTCCTATGAGGTGTGTACACCTAGCCTTGTTATGAGGTCGTGTACACCTGGCCTGTCTATGGTTCGTGTAACCTGGCCTTTCCTATGAGGTCGTGTACACCTGGCCTGTCCTATGAGGTCGTGTACACCTGGCCTGTCCTATGAGGTCGTGTACACCGGGCCTGTCCTATGAGGTCGTGTACACCTGGCCTGTCCTATGACGTCGGGTACACCTGGCCTGTCCTATGAGGTCGTGTACACCTGGCCTGTCCTATGAGGTTGTGTACACCTGGCCTGTCCTATGAGGTTGTGTACACCTGGCCTGTCCTATGAGGTCGTGTACACCGGGTCTGTCCTATGAGGTCGTGTACACCTGGCCAGTCCTATGAGGTCGGGTACACCTGGCCTGTCCTATGAGGCCGTGTACACCTGGCCAGTCCTATGAGGTCGTGTACACCTGGCCTGTCCTATGAGGTCGTGTACACCTGGCCAGTCCTATGAGGTCGTGTACACCTGGCCAGTCCTATGAGGTCGTGTACACCGGGCCTGTCCTATGAGGTCGGGTACACCTGGCCTGTCCTATGAGGTCGGGTACACCTGGCCAGTCCTATGAGGTCGTGTACACCTGGCCTGTCCTATGAGGTCGTGTACACCTGGTCTATCTTATGAGGTCGTGTACACCTGGTCTATCTTATGAGGTCGTGTACACCTGGCCTGTCCTACGAGGTCGTGTACATCTGGCCTGAGGTTCATGAACGTCTGGCCCCTCGGACGAGGTTTGCATACTCCTGGCCCCTCCTGTAAGGTCGCGTACATCTGGCCCTTCCTACTAAATCGCACACCAGATCTTGTATATTAGCTCTATATTTGGAGATCATTTCTGTGTAACCTTTTTTTTACCATTTCCTTCCATTTTGTGTCTGTGCAGCTTTTCCGTGAAGTTCGAATCATGAAGGGACTGAACCACCCAAATATTGGTGAGTGTAGACCCCCACGAGGCGCAGCCGGCGCTTTCCTCTCACTTCCATCGCTCACTCGCCTGTCTCTTCCTTACAGTGAAACTGTTCGAGGTGATTGAGACGGAGAAGACGCTCTACCTGATCATGGAGTACGCCAGTGGAGGTGCGGGGTCTCTTCTCATCCCTCCTTCTCCCATTGATTCTCCCGATCCCCCTTATCATCTTCCTCCTCCTTCAGGTGAAGTGTTTGATTACCTGGTGTCTCATGGTCGGATGAAGGAGAAGGAAGCTCGTGCCAAATTTCGTCAGGTAAGCGTGGGCTCGCCGTCCATCTCTACTCTGATGGAGACCCCGTCCCATAGAGCGCTGGATTCCTGGCGGCACAGATCTGACTCGGTGATGAGGGCGATCTGCGGGAATATCGGCCCGTGCAGCCTGGATCATTCGGTGGAGGTGCTGACATACTGTGAACGACTCCTTCTACTGCTCTATAGAAATAGCGTCTGGTGACAGAAACCTTTCATGAGGGGCCTCTTACATTTTGGGCATGGTCAGACGTTGATGCCAGCAGCATGCGCCAAAGCTCTGCCCACCGTGATGACCAATTGCTGGACTATTTTGTTGCCAAATCCTGTACCCATTGGCCCCCATGGATGGGCTCATCTGTACTGTGGCCGCACCGTCTTGCCCTACCCCAGTCCCACACCAGTAGGCGATCCTGGCTCTCCAGCTGCCAGTCTGTAGTTAGCACGTTTGCTATTTGCTTACAACTACCTATGATACTAACAGAGCGTCTGATCCCGGCAAACCGGGCACTACACAAGCTGACCAAGGACTATCCTATAAGCCTGCAGGCTATGCACTGACTTATGTGGAGCTTCTCATTGTGCATCACTCCTCCGGGGCCACGGTGATGTATGGTAGCCTGGTGGAGGCTTCTGTATCCAGTAATAGTGACCATAGGCCTCATCTCTTTACAGATTGTATCCGCCGTCCACTACTGTCATCAGAAGAACATCGTTCATCGAGATCTCAAGGTGAGAAGCTTTCCTAGACCCCAGGTCTACTGCGACTGTCTCCACTCTTGTATCAGGTCCCTCTCCTCCCATCCCGCTTGCTCTTTCAGGCTGAGAATCTCCTACTCGACTCCGAGGCCAATATAAAGATTGCAGACTTTGGGTTTAGTAATGAATTTACTCCTGGAGGAAAACTGGACACGTTCTGTGGGAGCCCCCCATATGCTGCTCCTGAATTATTCCAGGGCAAGAGGTACAATGGTCCTGAGGTGGATGTGTGGAGCCTGGGGGTCATCCTGTACACGCTGGTCAGTGGGTCCCTGCCATTTGACGGACAGAACCTTAAGGTATGTCTTTATGATTTGTCCATGAGGTCAACTGTAGGGGGAGAATGAAGGAAACTCAGCAAGCGGAAGCAAAGCGCCCCCAGTCTCCTGGGGAGCGGCTCCATCAGCGCTGCTATTTGGTCTTCTGGGGTGCAGCTCCATGACGCTGCTCGTTGGGGTCCAGATCATGCCATTTCACTAATTAGTTTATTGGGGTGCTGCTCATGTGAGACTGCTCATCAGTCTCCTGGGGTGCGGCTCTTGGGACCCTGCTCGTTGGTCTCTTGGAGAGATGCTCCCATGATTCTTCTCATTGGTCTCCTTGGGACCTCGCTCATTAATTTATTGGGGTGCGACTCCTGTGACGCTGTTTATTAGTCTACTGGGGTGCAGCTCCCTTAGCTCGTTGGACTCCTGGAGTGAAGCTGTCGTGATGCAGTTCATTGGCGTCCTGAAGTGCGGCTCCTGTGATTCCGTTGTCTGATCCCCTGGAGCGCGGGTCCTCGGATGCTGATCATTGGTCTCTTAGGACTGTGGGTCCTGCAGTTCCCTTGCTTGGTCTTCTGAAATGCAGGACCTTGGTTGGTGTTCATTGGTCTCCTGGGGTTCAGGTCCCCAGATGCTGTTTGTTGGTCTCTTCGGGCACGGTCCTCAGATGCTGTTCTCTGATTTCTTTGGGTTCGGGTCCTCGAATACTGATCTTCGATCTCTTGGAGTGCGGGTCCTGCAGTTCAATTTCTTGGTCTTCTGTAGTGCAGGACCTCAGTTGTTGTTTATTGGTCTCCTGGGGTTCAGGTCCTCAGATGCTGTTCTTTGATTTCTTGTGGTGTGTGTCCATCGTTCCTAGGATGCGGGTCCTCGGATGCTGTTAGTTGGACTCTTGGGGTGTGGGTCCTCGAATGCTGATCATTGGTCTCCTAGGAGGTGGGTCCTCGGAAGATGATTGTTGGTGTCCTGTGGTGCAGATCTTCAGATGCAGTTAGTTGGTCTCTTGTGGTACGGGTCCTTAAATGCTGTTCGTTAGTCTCTTGGGGTACGGGTCCTTGAATACTGTTTGCTAGTCTCTTGGGTACGGTCCTTGGATGCTGTTCGTTAGTCTCTTGGGTACGGTCCTTGGATGCTGTTTGTTAGTTTCTTGGGTGCGGGTTCTCAGTTGCTGATCGTTGGTCTCTTGGTGTACTGGTCCTTGGATGCTGTTTGTTAGTTTCTTGGGGTGCGGGTTCTCGGTTGCTGATCGTTGGTCTCTTGGTGTACGGGTCCTTGGATGCTGTTTGTTAGTCTCTTGGGTACGGGTCCTTGAATGCTGTTCGCTAGTCTCTTGTGGTACGGGTCCTTAAATGCTGTTTGTTAGTCTCTTGGGGTACGGTCCTTGAATACTGTTTGCTAGTCTCTTGGGGTACGGGTCTTGATTCTGTTCGTTAGTCTCTTGGGTACGGGTCCTTGGATGCTGTTTGTTAGTTTCTTGGGTGCGGGTTCTCAGTTGCTGATCGTTGGTCTCTTGGTGTATGGTCCTTGGATGCTGTTTGTTAGTTTCTTGGGGTGCGGGTTCTCAGTTGCTGATCGTTGGTCTCTTGGTGTACGGGTCCTTGGATGCTGTTGTTAGTTCTTGGGGTGCGGGTCTCGGTTGCTGATCGTTGGTCTCTTGGGGTACGGGTCCTTGGATGCTGTTTGTTAGTCTCTTGGGGTACGGGTCCTTGAATGCTGTTCGCTAGTCTCTTGGGGTACGGGTCCTTGAATGCTGTTCGCTAGTCTCTTGGGGTACGGGTCTTGAATGCTGTTCGCTAGTCTCTTGGGGTACGGGTCCTTGAATGCTGTTGCCTAGTCTCTTGGGGTACGGGTCCTTGAATGCTGTTCTCTAGTCTCTTGGTGTACGGGTCTTTGAATGCTGTTTTTAGTCTCTTGGGGTGCGGGTTCTTGGTTGCTGATCGTTGGTCTCTTGGGGTGAGGGTTCTCAGATTCTGTTCTGTGGTCTCTTGGGGTACGGGTCCTTAAATGCTGTTCGTTAGTCTCTTGGGGTACGGGTCCTTGAATACTGTTCGCTAGTCTCTTGGGGTACGGGTCCTTGGATGCTGTTCGTTAGTCTCTTGGGTACGGGTCCTTGGATGCTGTTTGTTAGTTTCTTGGGGTGCGGGTTCTCGGTTGTGATCGTTGGTCTCTTGGTGTACGGTCCTTGGATGCTGTTTGTTAGTTTCTTGGGTGCGGGTTCTCGTTGCTGATCGTTGGTCTCTTGGTGTACTGGTCCTTGGACGCTGTTTGTTAGTCTCTTGGGTTACGGGTCCTTGAATGCTGTTCGCTAGTCTCTTGGGGTACGGGTCCTTGAATGCTGTTCGCTAGTCTCTTGGGGTACGGGTCCTTGAATGCTGTTCACTAGTCTCTTGGTGTACGGGTCCTTGAATGCTGTTCGTTAGTCTCTTGGGTACGGGTCCTTGGATGCTCATTGTTAGTCTCTTGGGGTGCGGGTTCTTGGTTGCTGATCGTTGGTCTCTTGGGTGATGGTTCTCAGATTCTGTTCTGTGGTCTCTTGGGATGCAGGTCCTTGGTGCCGTTCTTTGGGCTCTTGGGATGAAGTTCCTTATGTGCTGTTCTTTGGTCTCTTGGGGCGCAGGTCCTCAGATGCTGATTGTTGTTCTCTTGGGTGCAGCTCATTAGTTCCCTGATGTTTCGGCTCCCAGGATCTTGGTTCTGATGGATGGAGCTGACCAGACTAATGATTTTCTCCTACTGTTCCGGCAGGAGCTGAGGGAACGCGTCCTTCGTGGTAAATACAGGGTCCCGTTCTACATGAGCACAGACTGTGAGAGTGTCCTGCGCAGGTTCCTGGTGCTGAACCCCACCAAACGCTGCACCCTAGAGGTGACCACACCACTGCCTCCTTCACCTCAGTCATGTCCTTGTTTAACCATCAATATCCTGACTCTTTTCTCTCTCTTTTTTATAACCTTTTTTGCTCAGCAAATAATGAATGATAAATGGATGAATATCGGGTTTGATAGTGATGATCTGAAGCCATACAAGGAGCCGGAGGAAGACCACGCTGATCCCAAGCGCATTGGTGAGGGCGACGCATACTGTCCATAACATGTCTCCTGCTCACTTACTAATCACCCGCAGTGACACTGGACTACTCCTCCCAATCTTGTCTATTTCTGCCCGTGGTAGAGCCCCAGACCCCTAGGCCTTTCTGTGGGTGGCTGATTTGTTGCATCCCTGGCAGGGGGTCCCCTGGGTTCATTCCCGATCCAGCCCTGTCCATGTATTTGTGTGTCAGTCTTTCGAGTGTCTCCTCGTCTTCCTCAGAGATTATGCTGGAGATGGGATATTCCAGGGAGGAGATCAAAGACGCTTTAAACTCTAATAAGTACAATGAAGTGATGGCGACGTACCTGCTGCTGGGGCGGAAAGCCGAGGTGAGACCGGACACAGTCCTGACATCGCCAGCCGAGGCCGGGTGAGACGGCGCTGACATCTCCCCTCTGTGTCCTGCAGAATGAAGGGGGCGAGTCTCGCTCAGACAGCACGCTCTCACTGTCTCGGAGCCGAGTCACCTCAGATGTAACCAATGGTGCCACCAAGTCATCATCAACCTCCCACAGTAAGAACCAGCGCGGCTACCAGAGGCAGAGGAGGCACAGCGACTTCTGTGAGTACCCGCACCATTCAGGCATGGCCACCAAGATCCACCTGGAGACCCAGAGGAGAGACAGGGAAAAATGTCAAGCTTGAACTCACTGACACTCGGAGTACGGGATAATGACACTGACACTTGGGGTACAGGATAATGACACTGACACTCGGGGTACAGACATGCACTAGGTAGATATGACACTGACACTTGGGGTACAGAAAATGACACTGACACTCGAGGGGGTACAGAACACTGACACTAGGGGTACGGGATAATGACACTGACACTTGGGGTACAGGATAATGACACTGACACTCGGGGTACAGAACAATGACACTGACACTTGGGGTACAGGATAATGACACTGACACTCGAGGGGGGTACAGAACACTGACACTAGGGGTACAGGATAATGACACTGACACTTGGGGTACAGAACATGACACTGACACTCGAGGGGGGTACAGAACACTGACACTAGGGGTACGGATAATGACACTGACACTTGGGGTACAGGAAATGACACTAGACACTCGGGGTACGGATAAATGACACTGACACTTGGGGTACAGGATAATGACACTGACACTCGGGGTACAGAACAATGACACTGACACTCGGGGTACAGAACAATGACACTGATACTCGAGGGGGTACAGAACACTGACACTAGGGGTACAGGATAATGGCACTGACACTCGGGTACAGGATAATGGCACTGACACTCGAGGGGGTACAGAACACTGAAACTAGGGGTACAGGATAATGACACTGACACTCGTACAGAACAATGGACACTGACACTCAGGGGGTACAGGACACTGACACTCAGGGTACAGGATAATGACACTGACACTCGGGGTACAGGATAATGGCACTGACACTCGGGGTACAGGATAATGACACTGACATTTGGGGTACAGGATATGACACTGACACTCGGGGTACGGGATAATGACACTGACATTGGGTACAGGATAATGACACTGACACTCGAGGGGTACAGAACACTGACACTAGGGGTACAGGATAATGACACTGACACTCGTACAGAACAATGACGCTGACACTCAGGGGGTACAGACACTGACACTTGGGTACATGATAATGACACTGACACTCGGGTACAGGATAATGGCACTGACACTCGGGGTACAGGATAATGACACTGACACTTGGGGTACAGGATATCAACACTTGGGTCGTCCGTTCACAGCCGCCATGTTACGTGGGTGGGCTTCCCTATGATGATGTCATCTTTCCTCATAGGTGGTCCTGCACCCACTCCCTCCCAAGCCAAGCGCAGTCCTCCTGGGGCAGTTGATGACGGCACAGTTGGGGAGCGTCTTGCCCCCAGGAGGGGCAGTGGATCTGTGAGTGGGGGTAGCCGGCCTCCCCCTCCCTCCAGCCCTATGGTTAGCCACGCTCACAACCCAAACAAGGCGGAAATTCCAGAGCCGCGCAAAGAGGCTCCACCCACCACGGTAAGGCTCGCTCTCTGCTCACTCCCACCATTTTCAAGAACTCTGCTTGCTGCCAAGAGCGGAAAACCTGCCCTGATCTGATCCAAGTTGTGGTTTGCTGCAATGTGTCAGTGCGGGATCCAGTTCTCCGTGGATTGCATAGACACATTGTGACAAGCCTTCAGCTGTGAGAAGGTCGGGGCAGGTTCTCGGCCTCCGGCATGTGCTGATGTTTCTCTGTCTAACAGATGAACACTCCTCCGGGTGTGATGGGCCGCAGGAACACGTACGTGTGCACAGACCGCCACGCTTCAGAGCGCCACTCCCTGCTCCACAATGGAAAGGAGAACAGGTAAGTGTTGGGCTGGCGGGACGTGACCGGATGACGCTGCCCCCTCTGACCACCAGCTCTGTCTTGTCACTCAGCTCCACGCCTTCTCGCCCGCCCGCACCGTCGCCCTCAACGCAGAGCATCGCAGAGCGCAGCAGCCTCTCCCGAGGATCCAATGTCCGCAGCACTTTCCATGGCGGCCACGTCAGAGATCGGAGGGGTCAGAATCCACCTCCCAGCTCACCCACACACCCCCACGAGGGGCTAAACCAGAGTCGATCCCGAGCCACCTCCAACCTGTTCAGCAAGCTGACCTCCAAACTGACCCGCAGGTAAGGCAGAATATGGGGGGGACAGAGAGACCCTGACAGACCGACCCCTGCGAAGTAGATGACGAGTGAGTGTAGATGGAGGTATGATGCCCATCTGGCTAAGAGAGGGGAGCATGATGGGAGTATTATCAGCGAGCGTGAGCCGCACCATCCTGAGCATGGTAACCCCCGGGGGTCCAGCAGTTATCAAACCACAAAAAAACAAGTTTTATTGTTAAAAATGTTCAGAATTTACACCCGACTCATAATTGTGTGATTGGTGGAGAATCCGGTCCCCCGATGATTTCTCTGCACAATACCAGGTGTAAGAAGAAAAACCCAAAAAACAATGGTGGATTTGCATTGTCTTAACCATTTCACCGCATTTGGATATTTTTCCCTTCTTTCTGGATATTATATGATAAAGTGAATTTCATAAGTGAAAACTGCAACCTGTCTCGCAAAAAACAAGTCCTTATACTTGACTGTTGCATTGTACCCACTGCGCTCTCAGTTGCATTGTTCCTGCTGCACTCGGTTGTGTTATACCCACTGCATTCAGTTGCATTGTACATTCTGCTCTCGGTTGTGTTGTATCGGCTGCACTCAGATGCTTTGTACCCGCTGCGCTCAGTTGTGCTTTACCCACTGCTCTCAATTGCATTTGTACCCGCTACACTTAGTTGTGCTGTACATGCTGCTCTCATTGCGTTGTCGTGTTGTACTTAATGTACTCGACTGAGTTGTTCCAGTTGCTCTCAGTTCCAGTGTACATGCTGCGCTCCATTGGATTGTAGCCGCTGCTTTCAATTACATTCTGCTCACTGCTGTCAGTTGCGTTGTACCCACTGCGCCCAGTTGCATTGTACCCGCTGCGCCCAGTTGCATTGTACCCGCTGCGCCCAGTTGCGTTATACCCGCTGCGCTCATTTGCTTTGTACCTGCTGCTCTCAGTTGCAATATATCTGCTGCACTCAGTTGCATTATACCCGCTTCACTCAGTTACGTTGTACATGCTGCACTCAGTTGCGTTGTACCCGCTACTCTCAGTTGCGTTGTACTTGCTGCACTCAGTTGCTATGTACCAGTCGCTCTCAATTGCGTTGTACCCGCTACGCTCAGTTACTCGGTACCCTCTGTGCTTAGTTAAGTAGTACCCGCTGTGCACAGACGCATTGTACCTGGTTTGCTCAGTTTGTTGTACCTGTTGCACTCAGATGCGTTGGACCCTCTGCGCTCAGTTGCACTGTACCAGTTGTTCTCAGTTGCACTATACCCGTTGTTCTCAGTTGCACTGTACCCGTTGTTCTCAGTTGCACTGTACCCATTGTTCTTAGTTGCGCTGTACCTGCTGTACTCAGTTGTGTTGGACCCGCTGCACTCAATTGCGTTGTACCCACTGCTCTCAGTTGCAATATATCTGCTGCACTCAGATGCATTGTACCCGCTTCACTCAGTTACATTGTACATGCTGCTCTCAGTTGCGTTGTACTTGCTGCGCTCAGTTGCTATGTACCCGTTGCTCTCAATTGCGTTGTACCCGCTACGCTCAGTTGCTCTGTACCCTCTATGCTTAGTTGCGTAGTACCCGCTTTACTCAGATGCATTGTACCTGGTTTGCTCAGTTTGTTATACCTGCTGCACTCAGATGCGTTGGACCCTCTGCACTCAGTTGCACTGTACCCGCTGCGCTCAGTTGCACTGTACCAGTTGCGTTGTACCTGCTGCGCTCAGTTGCACTGTACCCTTTGTTCTCAGTTGCCCTGTACCTGCTGTGCTCAGTTGCGTTGGACCTGCTGTGCTCAGTTGCGTTGTACGTGCTGCGCTCAATTGCTCTGTTCCCGTTGTACTCAGTTGCACTGTACCCGTTGTTCTCAGTTGCGCTGTACCTGCTGTGCTCAGTTGTGTTGGACCCGCTGCGCTCAGCTGCGTTGTACACGCTGCACTCAATTGCTCTGTACCCATTGCTCTCAGTTGCTCTGTACCCTTTGTGCTTAGTTGCATAGTACCCGCTATGCTCAGATACATTGTACCCACTTTGCTTAGTTTCACTGTACCCGCTGCACTCAGTTGCATTATACCTGCTGCACTCAGTTGCCCTGTACCAGTTGCATTGTACCTGCTGCACTCAGTTGCACTGTACCCCTTGCACTCAGTTGCATGTACCCGTTGCTCTTAGTTCTAATGTACCCGCTACGCTCAGTTGCGTTGTACCTGCTGCTCTCAGTTGCTCTGTACCTGTTGCTTTCAGTTGCATTGTACCCTCTGCGCTTAGTTGCTTAGTACCCGCTGTGCTCAGATGCATTGTGCCTGCTTTGCTCAGATACACTGCACCCGCTGCGCTCAGTTGCGTTGTACCATTTGCGCTCATTTGCATTGCACCCGCTGCACTCAGTTGCATGGTACCCGCTATGCTCAGTTGCTCTGTACCCGTTGCGCTCAGTTGTGTTGTACCCACTACGCTCAGTTGCGTTGTACCTGCTGCTCTCAGTTGCTCTGTACCTGTTGCTTTCAGTTGCGTTGTACCCTCTGCGCTTAGTTGCTTAGTACCCGCTGTGCTCAGATGCATTGTGCCTGCTTTGCTCAGATACACTGCACCCGCTGCGCTCAGTTGCGTTGTACCCGCTGCGCTCAGTTGCTCTGTACCCGTTGTGCTCAGTTGGCTTGTCCCTGCTGCGCTCATTTGGATTGTCCCTGCTGCTCTCCGTTGTGTTGTACCTGCTGCGCTGAGTTGCATTGTACCTGCTGCGCTCAGTTACACTCTACCCTCTCCGCTCAGTTGCGTTGTACCCACTGCGCTCCGTTGTGTTGTACCCGCTGTTCACAGTTGATTTGTACCCGCTGCGCTCAATTGCGTGTTACCCGTTGCGCTCAGTTGCGTTGTACCCGCTGTTCTCAGTTGATTTGTACCCGCTGCACTCAGTTACACTGTACCCTCTGCTCTCAATTGCATTGCACCTGCTGCTCTCAGATGCGTTGTACCCGCTGCACTCAGTTGCATTGTACCCGCTGCGCTCAGTTGCGTTGTACCCGTTGCACTCAGTTGCACTGTATCCGCTGCGCTCAGTTACACTGTACCCTCTGCGCTCAATTGCATTGCACCTGCTGCTCTCAGATGCGTTGTACCCGCTGCGCTCAGTTGCGTTGTACCCGCTGCGCTCAGTTGCTTTGTGCCCGCTGCTCTCAGTTTCGTTGTACCCGCTGCGCTCAGTTGCGTTGTACCCGCTGCGCTCAGTTTCGTTGTACCCGCTGCGCTCAGTTGCTCTGTACTCGTTGTGCTCAGTTTAATTGTCCCTGCTGCGCTCATTTGGATTGTCCCTGCTGCGCTCCGTTGTGTTGTACCTGCTGCGCTGAGTTGCATTGTACCTACTTCGCTCAGTTACACTCTACCCTCTCCGCTCAGTTGTGTTGTATCCGCTGCATTCAGTTGCGTTGTACCCGCTGTTCTCAGTTGATTTGTACCCGCTGCACTCAGTTGCGTGGTACCCGCTGCGCTCAGTTGTGTTGTACCCGCTGTTCTCAGTTGATTTGTACCTGTTGTTCTCAGTTGCGCTGTACCTGCTGTGCTCAGTTGTGTTGGACCCGCTGCGCTCAGCTGCGTTGTACACGCTGCACTCAATTGCTCTGTACCCATTGCTCTCAGTTGCTCTGTACCCTTTGTGCTTAGTTGCGTAGTACCCGCTATGCTCAGATACATTGTACCCACTTTGCTTAGTTTCACTGTACCCGCTGCACTCAGTTGCATTATACCTGCTGCACTCAGTTGCCCTGTACCAGTTGCATTGTACCTGCTGCACTCAGTTGCACTGTACCCCTTGCACTCAGTTGCATGTACCCGTTGCTCTTAGTTCTAATGTACCCGCTACGCTCAGTTGCGTTGTACCTGCTGCTCTCAGTTGCTCTGTACCTGTTGCTTTCAGTTGCATTGTACCCTCTGCGCTTAGTTGCTTAGTACCCGCTGTGCTCAGATGCATTGTGCCTGCTTAGCTCAGATACACTGCACCCGCTGCGCTCAGTTGCGTTGTACCATTTGCGCTCATTTGCATTGCACCCGCTGCACTCAGTTGCATGGTACCCGCTATGCTCAGTTGCTCTGTACCCGTTGCGCTCAGTTGTGTTGTACCCACTACGCTCAGTTGCGTTGTACCTGCTGCTCTCAGTTGCTCTGTACCTGTTGCTTTCAGTTGCGTTGTACCCTCTGCGCTTAGTTGCTTAGTACCCGCTGTGCTCAGATGCATTGTGCCTGCTTTGCTCAGATACACTGCACCCGCTGCGCTCAGTTGCGTTTGTACCCGCTGCGCTCAGTTGCTCTGTACCCGTTGTGCTCAGTTGGCTTGTCCCTGCTGCGCTCATTTGGATTGTCCCTGCTGCTCTCCGTTGTGTTGTACCTGCTGCACTCAGTTGCATTGTACCCGCTGCGCTCATTTGCATTGCACCCGCTGCACTCAGTTGCATGGTACCGCTATGCTCAGTTGCTCTGTACCCGTTGCGCTCAGTTGTGTTGTACCCACTACGCTCAGTTGCGTTGTACCTGCTGCTCTCAGTTGCTCTGTACCTGTTGCTTTCAGTTGCGTTGTACCCTCTGCGCTTAGTTGCTTAGTACCCGCTGTGCTCAGATGCATTGTGCCTGCTTTGCTCAGATACACTGCACCCGCTGCGCTCAGTTGCGTTGTACCCGCTGCGCTCAGTTGCTCTGTACCCGTTGTGCTCAGTTGGCTTGTCCCTGCTGCGCTCATTTGGATTGTCCCTGCTGCTCTCCGTTGTGTTGTACCTGCTGCACTCAGTTGCATTGTACCCGCTGCGCTCAGTTGCGTTGTACCCGCTGCGCTCAGTTGCTCTGTACCCGTTGTGCTCAGTTGGCTTGTCCCTGCTGCGCTCATTTGGATTGTCCCTGCTGCTCTCCGTTGTGTTGTACCTGCTGCGCTGAGTTGCATTGTACCTGCTGCGCTCAGTTACACTCTACCCTCTCCGCTCAGTTGCGTTGTACCCACTGCGCTCCGTTGTGTTGTACCTGCTGTTCACAGTTGATTTGTACCCGCTGCGCTCAATTGCGTGTTACCGTTGCGCTCAGTTGCGTTGTACCCGCTGTTCTCAGTTGATTTGTACCCGCTGCACTCAGTTACACTGTACCCTCTGCTCTCAATTGCATTGCACCTGCTGCTCTCAGATGCGTTGTACCCGCTGCACTCAGTTGCATTGTACCCGCTGCGCTCAGTTGCGTTGTACCCGTTGCACTCAGTTGCACTGTATCCGCTGCGCTCAGTTACACTGTACCCTCTGCGCTCAATTGCATTGCACCTGCTGCTCTCAGATGCGTTGTACCCGCTGCGCTCAGTTGCGTTGTACCCGCTGCGCTCAGTTGCTTTGTGCCCGCTGCTCTCAGTTTCGTTGTACCCGCTGCGCTCAGTTGCGTTGTACCCGCTGCGCTCAGTTTCGTTGTACCCGCTGCGCTCAGTTGCTCTGTACTCGTTGTGCTCAGTTTAATTGTCCCTGCTGCGCTCATTTGGATTGTCCCTGCTGCGCTCCGTTGTGTTGTACCTGCTGCGCTGAGTTGCATTGTACCTACTTCGCTCAGTTACACTCTACCCTCTCCGCTCAGTTGTGTTGTATCCGCTGCATTCAGTTGCGTTGTACCCGCTGTTCTCAGTTGATTTGTACCCGCTGCACTCAGTTGCGTGGTACCCGCTGCGCTCAGTTGTGTTGTACCCGCTGTTCTCAGTTGATTTGTACCCGTTGTTCTCAGTTGCGCTGTACCTGCTGTGCTCAGTTGTGTTGGACCCGCTGCGCTCAGCTGCGTTGTACACGCTGCACTCAATTGCTCTGTACCCATTGCTCTCAGTTGCTCTGTACCCTTTGTGCTTAGTTGCGTAGTACCCGCTATGCTCAGATACATTGTACCCACTTTGCTTAGTTTCACTGTACCCGCTGCACTCAGTTGCATTATACCTGCTGCACTCAGTTGCCCTGTACCAGTTGCATTGTACCTGCTGCACTCAGTTGCACTGTACCCCTTGCACTCAGTTGCATGTACCCGTTGCTCTTAGTTCTAATGTACCCGCTACGCTCAGTTGCGTTGTACCTGCTGCTCTCAGTTGCTCTGTACCTGTTGCTTTCAGTTGCATTGTACCCTCTGCGCTTAGTTGCTTAGTACCCGCTGTGCTCAGATGCATTGTGCCTGCTTAGCTCAGATACACTGCACCCGCTGCGCTCAGTTGCGTTGTACCATTTGCGCTCATTTGCATTGCACCCGCTGCACTCAGTTGCATGGTACCCGCTATGCTCAGTTGCTCTGTACCCGTTGCGCTCAGTTGTGTTGTACCCACTACGCTCAGTTGCGTTGTACCTGCTGCTCTCAGTTGCTCTGTACCTGTTGCTTTCAGTTGCGTTGTACCCTCTGCGCTTAGTTGCTTAGTACCCGCTGTGCTCAGATGCATTGTGCCTGCTTTGCTCAGATACACTGCACCCGCTGCGCTCAGTTGCGTTGTACCCGCTGCGCTCAGTTGCTCTGTACCCGTTGTGCTCAGTTGGCTTGTCCCTGCTGCGCTCATTTGGATTGTCCCTGCTGCTCTCCGTTGTGTTGTACCTGCTGCACTCAGTTGCATTGTACCCGCTGCGCTCAGTTGCGTTGTACCCGTTGCACTCAGTTGCACTGTATCCGCTGCGCTCAGTTACACTGTACCCTCTGCGCTCAATTGCATTGCACCTGCTGCTCTCAGATGCGTTGTACCCGCTGCGCTCAGTTGCGTTGTACCCGCTGCGCTCAGTTGCTTTGTGCCCGCTGCTCTCAGTTTCGTTGTACCCGCTGCGCTCAGTTGCGTTGTACCCGCTGCGCTCAGTTTCGTTGTACCCGCTGCGCTCAGTTGCTCTGTACTCGTTGTGCTCAGTTTAATTGTCCCTGCTGCGCTCATTTGGATTGTCCCTGCTGCGCTCCGTTGTGTTGTACCTGCTGCGCTGAGTTGCATTGTACCTACTTCGCTCAGTTACACTCTACCCTCTCCGCTCAGTTGTGTTGTATCCGCTGCATTCAGTTGCGTTGTACCCGCTGTTCTCAGTTGATTTGTACCCGCTGCACTCAGTTGCGTGGTACCCGCTGCGCTCAGTTTCGTTGTACCCGCTGCGCTCAGTTGCTCTGTACTCGTTGTGCTCAGTTTAATTGTCCCTGCTGCGCTCATTTGGATTGTCCCTGCTGCGCTCCGTTGTGTTGTACCTGCTGCGCTGAGTTGCATTGTACCTACTTGCTCAGTTACACTCTACCCTCTCCGCTCAGTTGTGTTGTATCCGCTGCATTCAGTTGCGTTGTACCCGCTGTTCTCAGTTGATTTGTACCCACTGCACTCAGTTGCGTGGTACCCGCTGCACTCATTTGCGTGGTACCCACTGCGCTCAGTTGCGTTGAGTCCTCTGTATCTGTGGGTGGGTGACACAGTTGGGGACACTAGTGGACTGCAATTGTTATTGTTCTACTTTCTGCTTTCCTCCTTTCCTGTCGCCCGTCTTCTCATAGTTTTTCTCCCCCCTCCCTTCTGTCTTTCTCCCCTTTCGCTTTCTGGCTTCCTCTCCAGGGTCGCTCTTGACCCCTCTAAGAGACAGGCGTCTCACCGCTGTGTGTCTGGAGTGTCTCTCCCTCAGGACAGCAAGATCAGTAAGTGTCTCCCTGTCCCCTAATAACCTGCACCCGTGGGCGAGTCGTCAGTGTGATGGTCACCATTGTGCTGCAGCCATGGGATGTGCGGCTGAAAACTTGCTGAGGGTTGCAGTGATCGTTTGCGGCCACTTTATAACTGAGTGGTGGGCTGTGAGGAGGGGAGGTCCGCTCTGTGCCAGGTATTCATGTGGAGGAAGGTATAGGCCAGTGTGTGGGCCAGTGCCGCCTGGTCTTATGGTCAGCACCGGGTCTGGTCCTCACAGGCGTTAGTGGTGTCCGGCCTTGTGGTCAGCATCGGGTCTGGTCCTTACAGGTGTTAGTGGTGTCCGGCCTTGTGGTCAGCACCGGATCTGGTCCTTACAGGTGTTAGTGGTGTCCGGCCTTGTGGTCAGTGCCGGGTCTGGTCCTTACAGGTGTTAGTGGTGTCCAGCCTTGTGGTCAGCATCGGGTCTGGTCCTTACAGGTGTTAGTGGTGTCCGACCTTGTGGTCAGCACCGGGTCTGGTCCTTACAGGTATTAGTGGTGTCCGGCCTTGTGGTCAGTGCCGGGTCTGGTCCTTACAGGTGTTTGTGGTGTCCAGCCTTGTGGTCAGCATCGGGTCTGGTCCTTACAGGTATTAGTGGTGTCCAGCCTTGTGGTCAGCATCGGGTCTGGTCCTTACAGGTGTTAGTGGTGTCCGGCCTTGTGGTCAGCACCGGGTCTGGTCCTTACAGGTGTTAGTGGTGTCCGGCCTTGTGGTCAGCATCGGGTCTGGTCCTTACAGGTGTTAGTGGTGTCCGGCCTTGTGGTCAGCACCGGGTCTGGTCCTTACAGGTATTAGTGGTGTCCGGCCTTGTGGTCAGTGCCGGGTCTGGTCCTTACAGGTGTTTGTGGTGTCCAGCCTTGTGGTCAGCATCGGGTCTGGTCCTTACAGGTGTTAGTGGTGTCCAGCCTTGTGGTCAGCATCGGGTCTAGTCCTTACAGGTGTTAGTGGTGTCCGGCCTTGTGGTCAGCATCGGGTCTGGTCCTTACAGGTGTTAGTGGTGTCCGGCCTTGTGGTCAGCATCGGGTCTGGTCCTTACAGGTGTTAGTGGTGTCCGGCCTTGTGGTCAGCACCGGGTCTGGTCCTTACAGGTATTAGTGGTGTCCGGCCTTGTGGTCAGTGCCGGGTCTGGTCCTTACAGGTGTTTGTGGTGTCCAGCCTTGTGGTCAGCATCGGGTCTGGTCCTTACAGGTGTTAGTGGTGTCCAGCCTTGTGGTCAGCATCGGGTCTAGTCCTTACAGGTATTAGTGGTGTCCGGCCTTGTGGTCAGTGCCGGGTCTGGTCCTTACAGGTATTAGTGGTGTCCGCCTTGTGGTCAGCATCGGGTCTGGTCCTTACAGGTGTTAGTGGTGTCCGGCCTTGTGGTCAGCACCGGGTCTGGTCCTTACAGGTATTAGTGGTGTCCGGCCTTGTGGTCAGTGCCGGTCTGGTCCTTACAGGTGTTTGTGGTGTCCAGCCTTGTGGTCAGCATCGGGTCTGGTCCTTACAGGTGTTAGTGGTGTCCAGCCTTGTGGTCAGCATCGGGTCTGGTCCTTACAGGTATTAGTGGTGTCCGGCCTTGTGGTCAGTGCCGGGTCTGGTCCTTACAGGTGTTAGCGGTGTCCAGCCTTGTGGTCAGCATCGGGTCTGGTCCTTACAGGTATTAGTGGTGTCCGGCCTTGTGGTCAGTGCCGGGTCTGGTCCTTAGAGGTGTTAGTGGTGTCCGGCCTTGTGGTCAGCATAGGATCTGGTCCTTACAGGCATTAGTGGTGTCCGGCGTTGTGGTCAGCACTGGGTCTGGTCCTTACAGGTGTTAGTGGTGTCCGGCCTTGTGATCAGCACCGGGTCTGGTCCTTACAGGTGTTAGTGGTGTCCGGCCTTGCGGTCAGCACCGGGTCTGGTCCTTGCAGGTGTTAGTGGTGTCCGACCTTGTGGTCAGCACCGGGTCTGGTCCTTGCAGGTGTTAGTGGTGTCCGGCCTTGTGGTCAGCACCGGGTCTGGCCTTACAGGTATTAGTGGTGTCCGGCCTTGTGGTCAGCACCGGTCTGGTCCTTACAGGTGTATGTGGTGTCCGGCCTTGTGGTCAGCACCGGGTCTGGTCCTTACAGGTGTTAGTGGTGTCCGGCCTTGTGGTCAGCACCGGGTCTGGTCCTTACAGGTGTTAGTGGTGTCCGGCCTTGTGGTCAGCACCTGGTCTGGTCCTTACAGGTGTTAGTGGTGTCCGGCCTTGTGGTCAGCACCGGGTCTGGTCCTTACAGGTGTTAGTGGTGTCCGGCCTTGTGGTCAGCACCGGGTCTGGTCCTTACAGGTGTTAGTGGTGTCCGGCCTTGTGGTCAGCACCTGGTCTGGTCCTTACAGGTGTTAGTGGTGTCCGGCCTTGTGATCAGCACCGGGTCTGGTCCTTACAGGTGTTAGTGGTGTCCGGCCTTGTGGTCAGCACCGGTCTGGTCCTTGCAGGTGTTAGTGGTGTCCGACCTTGTGGTCAGCACCGGGTCTGGTCCTTGCAGGTGTTAGTGGTGTCCGGCCTTGTGGTCAGCACCGGGTCTGGCCTTACAGGCATTAGTGGTGTCCGGCCTTGTGGTCAGCACCGGGTCTGGTCCTTACAGGTGTATGTGGTGTCCGGCCTTGTGGTCAGCACCGGGTCTGGTCCTTACAGGTGTTAGTGGTGTCCGGCCTTGTGGTCAGCATCGGGTCTGGTCCTTACAGGTGTTAGTGGTGTCCGGCCTTGTGGTCAGCACCTGGTCTGGTCCTTACAGGTGTTAGTGGTGTCCGGCCTTGTGGTCAGCACCGGGTCTGGTCCTTGCAGGTGTTAGTGGTGTCCGGCCTTGTGGTCAGCATCGGTCTGGCCTTACAGGCATTAGTGGTGTCCGGCCTTGTGGTCAGCACCGGGTCTGGTCCTTACAGGTGTATGTGGTGTCCGGCCTTGTGGTCAGCACCGGGTCTGGTCCTTACAGGTGTTATGGTGTCCGGCCTTGTGGTCAGCACCGGGTCTGGTCCTTACAGGTGTTAGTGGTGTCCGGCCTTGTGGTCAGCACCTGGTCTGGTCCTTACAGGTGTTAGTGGTGTCCGGCCTTGTGGTCAGCACCGGGTCTGGTCCTTACAGGTGTTAGTGGTGTCCGGCCTTGTGGTCAGCACCTGGTCTGGTCCTTACAGGTGTTAGTGGTGTCCGGCCTTGTGGTCAGTGCCGGGTCTGGTCCTTACAGGTGTTAGTGGTGTCCGGCCTTGTGGTCAGCACCTGGTCTGGTCCTTACAGATGTTTGTGATGTCCGGCCTTGTGGTCAGCACCGGGTCTGGTCCTTACAGGTGTTAATGATGTCCAGGCTTGTGGTCAGCACCGGGTCTGGTCCTTACAGGTATTAGTAATGTCCGGCCTTGTGGTCAGCACCAGGTCTAGTCCTTACAGGTGTTAGTAATGTCCTGCCTTGTGGTCAGCACCGGGTCTAGTCCTTACAGGTGTTACTGGTGTCCGCCTTGTGGTCAGCACCGGGTTTGGTCCTCACAGGTGTATGTGGTGTCTGGCCTTGTGGTCAGCACCGGGTCTGGTATTTACAGGCATTAGTGGTGTCCGGCCTTGTGGTCAGCATCGGGTCTGGTCCTAACAGGTGTTACTGGTGTCCGGCCTTCTGGTCAGCACCGGGTCTGGTCCATACAGGTGTATGTGGTGTCCAGCCTTGTGGTCAGCACTGGGTCTGGTCATTACAGGTGTATGTGGTGTCCAACCTTGTGGTCAGCACCGGGTCACACCTCCTCCTCCTCCCTGCACCATTATACTATCACACCTCCTCCTCCTCCCTGCACCATTATACTATCACACTTCCTCCTTCCTGCACCATTATACTATCACACCCCTCCTCCCTTCACCATTATACTATCACACCTCCTCCTCCCTGCACCATTATACGATCACACCTCCTCCTCCCCACCATTATACTATCACACCTCCTCCTCCTCCAAGCACCATTACACTATCACTCCTCCTCCTTCCTGCACCATTATACTATCACACCCTCCTCCCTGCACCATTATACTATTACACACCCTCCTCCCTGCACCATTATACTATCACACCTCCTCCTCCCTGCACCATTATACTATCACACCTCCTCCTCCCTGCACCATTATACTATCACACCTCCTCCTCCCTGCACCATTATACTATCACACCCCCTCCTCCCTGCATCATTATACTATCACACCTCCTCCCTGCACCATTATACTATCACACCTCCTCCTCCCTGCACCATTATACTATCACACCTCCTTCTCAGCACCATTATACTATCACACCACCTCCTCCTCCCTGCACCATTATACTATCACACCTGCTCCTCCCCTGCAACATTACACTATCACACCTCCTCCTCCCTGCACCATTATACTATCACACCTGCTCCTCCCCTGCAACATTACACTATCACACCTCCTCCTCCCTGCACCATTATACTATCACACCTGCTCCTCCCCTGCAACATTACACTATCACACCTCTTCCTCCCTGCACCATTATACTATCACACCTCCTCCTCCCTGCACCATTATACTATCACACCTGCTCCTCCCCTGCAACATTACACTATCACACCTCCTCCTCCCTGCACCATTATACTATCACACCTGCTCCTCCCCTGCAACATTACACTATCACACCTCTTCCTCCCTGCACCATTATACTATCACACCTCCTCCTCCCTGCATCATTATACTATCAGATCTCCGCCTCTGCACCATTATACTATCCACCTCCTCCTCCTCCCTGCACCATTATACTATCACACCTCCTCCTCCGCACCATTATGCTATCACACCCCTCCTCCTCCCTGAACCATTATACTATCACACCTCCTCCTCACCATTATACTATCACACCTCCTCCTCCTCCCTGCACCATTATACTATCACACCCCCTGCTCCCTGCACCATTATACTATCACACCTCTTCCTCCCTGCACCATTATACTATCACACCTCCTCCTCCCTGCACCATTATACTATCACACCTCCTTCTCAGCACCATTATACTATCACCACCCCTCCTCCTCCCTGCACCATTATACTATCACACCTGCTCCTCCCCTGCAACATTACACTATCACACCTCCTCCTCCCTGCACCATTATACTATCACACCTCCTCCTCCCTGCACCATTATACTATCACACCCCTCCTCCTCCCTGCACCATTATACTATCACACCTGCTCCTCCCCTGCAACATTACACTATCACACCTCCTCCTCCCTGCACCATTATACTATCACACCTCTTCCTCCCTGCACCATTATACTATCACACCCCCTCCTCCTCCCTGCACCATTATACTATCACACCTGCTCCTCCCCTGCAACATTACACTATCACACCTCCTCCTCCCTGCACCATTATACTATCACACCTGCTCCTCCCCTGCAACATTACACTATCACACCTCCTCCTCCCTGCACCATTATACTATCACACCTCTTCCTCCCTGCACCATTATACTATCACACCCCCTCCTCCTCCCTGCACCATTATACTATCACACCTGCTCCTCCCCTGCAACATTACACTATCACACCTCCTCCTCCCTGCACCATTATACTATCACACCTCCTCCCTGCACCATTATACTATCACACCTCCTTCTCCGCACCATTATGCTATCACACCCTCCTCCTCCCTGAACCATTATACTATCACACCTCCTCCTCCTCTGCACCATTATACTATCACACCTCCTCCTCCTCCCTGCACCATTATACTATCACACCTCCTCCTCCTCCCTGCACCATTATACTATCACACCTCCTCCTCCTCTGCACCATTATACTATCACACCTCTTCCTCCTCCTTGCACCATTATACTATCTATACTACTATGGTGAATTTGGGATGAGATGATGGCTGATATGATGGTTGCTGTGACTCCGGATGCAGTTGACGTGTGATGGCGCTGTGGGCCGGTCCGTTGTTGTGGATGATGGTGTCGCCATAGCTCTATTAAATCCTGTAATGACCACCAGCATCCGGCCGGGGTCCTGCGGTTCCTCGGCATTGCCCCCATATAGCGGCCCCAGTGTGAGGGCCGAGCTCTGGGGATACGACCATTCACCTTTTCTGATTTTTCAAGGTATCATCACTTATATTTTCAGGGTCACAGACGAATCTGAGAGAGTCCGGAGACCTGAGGTCACAAGGCAAGTACTCATCTATCCCTGACTACCACTCCCATCATCCCTGACCCTGATTCAGTGTCAGCATATAAAGTGTGAGAAGGACTGTGCAGCCTCAGGAGGTCATACAGGGTTCTCCTCCTGCCATCTTCTGATGGCTCCAGCTGAAGATTCTGGTTATTATGGAGCAGGTAATGAGGTCAGTAGATGATGGCGACCTCCACCATGGAGCAGGTAATGAGGTCAGTAGATGATGGCGACCTCCACCATTGAGCAGGTAGTGAGGTCAGGAGATGATGGCGACCTCCACCATTGAGCAGGTAGTGAGGTCAGGAGATGATGGCGACCTCCACCATGGAGCAGGTAGTGAACTCAGGAGATGACGGAGGCCTCCATCATGGAGCAGGTAGTGAGGTCAGGAGATGACGGCGACCTCCACCATGGAGCAGGTAGTGAGGTCAGGAGATGATGGCGACCTCCACCATGGAGCAGGTAATGAGGTCAGGAGATGATGGTGACCTCCATCATGGAGCAGGTAGTGAGGTCAGGAGATGACGGCGACCTCCACCATGGAGCAGGTAGTGAGGTCAGGAGATGATGGCGACCTCCACCATGGAGCAGGTAATGAGGTCTGGAGATGATGGTGACCTCCACCATGGAGCAGGTAGTGAGGTCAGGAGATGATGGCAATCTCCACCATGGAGCAGGTAGTGAGGTCAGGAGATGATGGCGACCTCCACCATGGAGCAGGTAGTGATGTCAGGAGATGATGGTGACCTCCACCATGGAGCAGGTAGCGAGGTCAGGAGATGACGGCGACCTCCACCATTGAGCAGGTAGTGAGGCCAGGAAATGATGGTGATCTCCATCATGGAGCAGGTAGTGAGGTCAGTAGATGATGGCGACCTCCACCATTGAGCAGGTAGTGAGGTCAGGAGATGATGGCGGCCTCCACCATGAAGCGGGTAGCGAGGTCAGGAGATGATGGCAGTCTCCACCATGGATCAGGTAGTGAGGTCAGGAGATGATGGCAACCTCTGCCAGGGAGCAGGTAGTGAGGTCAGGAGATGACAGAGGCCTCCACCATGGAGCAGGTAGTGAGGTCAGGAGATGACGGCAACTTCCACCATGGAGCAGGTAGTGAGGTCAGGAAATTATGGCGACCTCTACCATGGAGCAGGTAGTGAGGTCAGGAGATGACGGCGACCTCCATCATGGAGCAGGTAGTGAGGTCATGAGATGACGGCAACTTCCACCATGGAGCAGGTAGTGAGGTCAGGAGATTATGGCGACCTCCACCATGGAGCAGGTAGTGAGGTCAGGAGATGACTGCAACCTCCATCATGGAGCAGGTAGTGAGGTCAGTAGATGATGGCGACCTCCACCATTGAGCAGGTAGTGAGGTCAGGAGATGACGGCGACCTCCATCATGGAGCAGGTAGTGAGGTCAGGAGATGACGGCGACTTCCACCATGGAGCAGGTAGTGAGGTCAGGAGATGACGGCGACCTCCATCATGGAGCAGGTAGTGAGGTCAGGAGATGATGGCGACCTCCACCATAGAGCAGGTAGTGAGGTCAGGAGATGACGACGACCTCCACCATGGAGCAGGTAGTGAGATCAGGAGATGATGGTGACCTCCACCATGGAGCAGGTAGTGAGGTCAGGTGTTGACAAAGGCTTCCATCATGGAGCAGGTAGCGAGGTCAGGAGACGACAGCGACCTCCATCATGGAGCAGGTAGTGAGGTCAGGAGATGACGGCGACCTCCATCATGGAGCTGGTAGTGAGGTCAGGAGATGACGGCGACCTCCACCATGGAGCAGGTAATGAGGTCAGTAGATGATGGCGACCTCCACCATTGAGCAGGTAGTGAGGTCAGGAGATGATGGCGACCTCCACCATTGAGCAGGTAGTGAGGTCAGGAGATGATGGCGACCTCCACCATGGAGCAGGTAGTGAACTCAGGAGATGACGGAGGCCTCCATCATGGAGCAGGTAGTGAGGTCAGGAGATGACGGCGACCTCCACCATGGAGCAGGTAGTGAGGTCAGGAGATGATGGCGACCTCCACCATGGAGCAGGTAATGAGGTCAGGAGATGATGGTGACCTCCATCATGGAGCAGGTAGTGAGGTCAGGAGATGACGGCGACCTCCACCATGGAGCAGGTAGTGAGGTCAGGAGATGATGGCGACCTCCACCATGGAGCAGGTAATGAGGTCTGGAGATGATGGTGACCTCCACCATGGAGCAGGTAGTGAGGTCAGGAGATGATGGCAATCTCCACCATGGAGCAGGTAGTGAGGTCAGGAGATGATGGCGACCTCCACCATGGAGCAGGTAGTGATGTCAGGAGATGATGGTGACCTCCACCATGGAGCAGGTAGCGAGGTCAGGAGATGACGGCGACCTCCACCATTGAGCAGGTAGTGAGGCCAGGAAATGATTGTGATCTCCATCATGGAGCAGGTAGTGAGGTCAGTAGATGATGGCGACCTCCACCATTGAGCAGGTAGTGAGGTCAGGAGATGATGGCGGCCTCCACCATGAAGCGGGTAGCGAGGTCAGGAGATGATGGCAGTCTCCACCATGGATCAGGTAGTGAGGTCAGGAGATGATGGCAACCTCTGCCAGGGAGCAGGTAGTGAGGTCAGGAGATGACAGAGGCCTCCACCATGGAGCAGGTAGTGAGGTCAGGAGATGACGGCAACTTCCACCATGGAGCAGGTAGTGAGGTCAGGAAATTATGGCGACCTCTACCATGGAGCAGGTAGTGAGGTCAGGAGATGACGGCGACCTCCATCATGGAGCAGGTAGTGAGGTCATGAGATGACGGCAACTTCCACCATGGAGCAGGTAGTGAGTCAGAGATGACTGCAACCTCATGGAGAGTATGAGGTCAGTAGATGATGCGACCTCCACCATTGAGCAGGTAGTGAGGTCAGGAGATGACGCAAACCCCCATCATGGAGCAGGTAGTGAGGTCAGAGATGAGGCGACTTCCACCATGGAGCAGGTAGTGAGGTCAGGAGATGACGGCGACCTCCATCATGGAGCAGGTAGTGAGGTCAGGAGATGATGGCGACCTCCACCATAGAGCAGGTAGTGAGGTCAGGAGATGACGACGACCTCCACATGGAGCAGGTAGTGAGGTCAGGAGATGATGGTGACCTCCACCATGGAGCAGGTATAGGTCAGGTGTACAAAGGCTCATCATGGACAGGTACGAGGTCAGAGACGACAGCGACCTCCATCATGGAGCAGGTAGTGAGGTCAGGAGATGACGGCGACCTCCATCATGGAGCTGGTAGTGAGGTCAGGATCGTGATCTCGAGAAGGGACTTCCACCATGGAGCAGATAGTGAGGTCAGGAGACGAATGGCGACCTCCACCATGGAGCAGTGTGAGTTCAGATTGATGAAGGCTCACATGGAGCAGGTATGAGCAGAGATGACGGGGCCTCCACATGGAGCAGGTAGTGAGGTCAGGAGATGATGTGACCTACCATGAGTGGTAGAGGTCAGGAGTGACGCGACTCCTCATGGAGTGAGTGAGGTCAGAGATGACGTGACTTCCACCATGGAGCAGATAGTGAGGTCAGGAGATGATGGCGACCTCCACCATGGAGCAGGTTGTGAGTTCAGGAGTTGATGAAGGCCTCCACCATGGAGCAGGTAGTGAGCTCAGGAGATGACGGAGGCCTCCACCATGGAGCAGGTAGTGAGGTCAGGAGATGATGGTGACCTCACCATGGACTGGTAGTGAGGTCAGGAGATATGACGGCGGACGTCCATAAAGATGGGACCCACCGTGGTAGTGAGGTCAGGAGATGAGGTGACTCCACCATGAAGCAGGTAGTGAGGTCAGGAGATGACGGTGTCCTCCACCTTAGAGCCCGGCTGGGGAATGTGTCCGGCAGGGCAGCCATTTTCCCCTCTGTGCTCCCTTCTTTACACTTCTCTTTCTCTCTCTTTCTGCAGTAGCTATATACCTTGGTATAAAGCGTCGGCCCACTCAGGCCTGCTCCGACCTTCCGGGGATGTGACGAAATCCACCCGGCGCCCCCCCTTGAATTCGCCAGCCCCCTCGACTGCTCCCAGTGAATCTTACCCAGTGGGAAGACCTCGGCCCTTACCAGGCAAGCTCCGCCCACTTGTCACCGTTGGGACGCTGGGACTTTAAGAAGGGGATATATTCGTTCTGTGGATATCCTGTAGGATGCTGCTGTAGCTTTTTGAAGCTGGGACGAGCCCCATCGGGGGTGAAGCACGACCCGTTCGGGGCAGCCACCCCCTCCTTTACTGTCGGGACGCTGTGCCTTTAAGACGGACGCCTCCTGGTCTGGATGCTGCACCTGTAGGGATTTGTCTGAGGATCTATGGTGGAAGCAGGAGGACGACGTCCACTCCACCCATGAGACGCCCCTTCTGGACGTGCCATGCCCACTCGTGTCCTGAGAGCCGTGCCATCGCGGGGGAGGGGCGGTGATTTTTACTTGGGGTTCTGCACAGTGCGGACCAGACGCCGGATCCGAGACCTTATTAACAGTTTCCTTCCCAAATTCTCTCCCATTTCTGGCTCCGCCCACTTGAATATTGGACATTATATTAGCCCCTCCCCCGACATATGTGCTATGTTATCCTGTTCTCCATAACACGTCCCCGCCCGTCATGGCACCCACCCCACGTATCACCCGTCTGCTTCTCGCCGCCCCCTGATGAATCGGATGCTCCTCCCCCTGTTCTCGGAGACCCCCATCATCCGGGGGTCAGTGTATATAATGATATGTGCAGGTCACGCAGATTCCTGGTGGGGGGAGGGGTTATTTGGCTGCTGCCCTCCTCACACGTAGTATCGCCCGGCGTGGTGTCCACCCGCCAAACCCAGCACCGGATTGTGCTGTCCTCTCATCACTGCTACAAGACCCCGGCACCATGTAAAGCCACTCGCTTTACTGCATCCTCATCACCGCTGCAAAACCACCGTCTATGCTGGGAATACTACTGCACCGCCATCACTGCAAATGCTCCGCTAACAGCCCACACCCGATACTGCTGCACTGCGCCCTCATCACTGCAGCCAGCCCCCCAACACCTCGTACACCCCACACCTCATACTGCTGCACTGCACCCTCATCACTGCAGCCAGCCCCCCAACACCTCGTACACCCCACACCTCATACTGCTGCACTGCACCCTCATCACTGCAGCCAGCCCCCCAACACCTCGTACACCCCACACCTCATACTGCTGCACTGCGCCCTCATCACTGCAGCCAGCCCCCCAACACCTCGTACACCTCATACTGCTGCACTGCACCCTCATCACTGCAGCCAGCCCCCCAACACCTCGTACACCCCACACCTCATACTGCTGCACTGCGCCCTCATCACTGCAGCCAGCCCCCCAACACCACGTACACCCCACACCCAGTACTGCTGCACTGCGCCCTCATCACTGCAGCCAGCCCCCCGACACCGCGTACACCCCACACCTCATACTGCACCCTCATCATCACTGCAGCCAGCCCCCCAAGACCTTGTACACCCCACAACTGGTGCTGCTGCACTGCGCCCTCATCACTGCAGTCAGCCCCCCGACACCACGTACACTCCACACCTCATACTGCTGCACTGCGCCCTCATCACTGCAGCCAGCCCCCCGACACCTTGTACACCCACACCTCATACTGCTGCACTGCACCCTCATCACTGCAGCCAGCCCCCGACACCTCGTACACCCCACACCTCATACTGCTGCACTGCGCCCTCATCACTGCAGCCAGCCTCCCAACACCTCGTACACCCCACACCTCATACTGCTGCACTGCGCCCTCATCACTGCAGCCAGCCCCCCGACACCTCGTACACCCCACACCTCATACTGCTGCACTGCGCCCTCATCACTGCAGCCAGCTCCCCAACACCTCGTACACCCCACACCTCATACTGCTGCACTGCGCCCTCATCACTGCAGCCAGCCCCCCGACACCTCGTACACCCCACTCCTCATACTGTTGCACTGCGCCCTCATCACTGCAGCCAGCCCCCCAACACCTCATACTGCTGCACTGCGCCCTCATCACTGCAGCCAGCCCCCCAACACCTCGTACACCCCACACCTCATACTGCTGCACTGCGCCCTCATCACTGCAGCCAGCCCCCCGACACCGCGTACACCCCACACCTCATACTGCACCCTCATCATCACTGCAGCCAGCCCCCCAAGACCTTGTACACCCCACAACTGGTGCTGCTGCACTGCGCCCTCATCACTGCAGTCAGCCCCCCGACACCACGTACACTCCACACCTCATACTGCTGCACTGCGTCCTCATCACTGCAGCCAGCCCCCCGACACCTCGTACACCCCACACCTCATACTGCTGCACTGCGCCCTCATCACTGCAGCCAGCCCCGACACCTCGTACACCCCACACCTCATACTGCTGCACTGCACCCTCATCACTGCAGCCAGCCCCCCGACACCTCGTACACCCCACACCTCATACTGCTGCACTGCGCCATCATCACTGCAGCCAGCCCCGACACCTCGTACACCCCACACCTCATACTGCTGCACTGCACCCTCATCACTGCAGCCAGCCCCCGACACCTCGTACACCCCACACCTCATACTGCTGCACTGCGCCATCATCACTGCAGCCAGCCCCCAACACCTCGTACACCCCACACCTCATACTGCTGCACTGCGCCCTCATCACTGCAGCCAGCCCCCCGACACCGCGTACACCCCACACCTCATACTGCACCCTCATCATCACTGCAGCTAGCCCCCCAAGACCTTGTACACCCCACAACTGGTGCTGCTGCACTGCGCCCTCATCACTGCAGTCAGCCCCCCGACACCACGTACACTCCACACCTCATACTGCTGCACTGCGCCCTCATCACTGCAGCCAGCCCCCCGACACCTCGTACACCCCACACCTCATACTGCTGCACTGCGCCCTCATCACTGCAGCCAGCCCCCCGACACCTCGTACACCCCACACCTCATACTGCGCCCTCATCACTGCAGCCAGCCCCCCGACACCTCGTACACCCCACACCTCATACTGCGCCCTCATCACTGCAGCCAGTCCTGGCACCATTTTAGCCTCATGCCCGATACTGCTGTCCGGTCCCCAGCACCATCTACACCGCATGAATGCAGTAAAGTGCCACCTGGGAGCCGCTGTAAATATGTCATAATGGAGCCTACACTATAATGTTCCCGTCACTTCCTTCATTTCTTGAGGAGATGATCTGCAGGCGCCCCGTAATGTTTGGTTATTAGTCTAAACCTCTCCAGATGTCACACAATGATGGGGGTAGCAGTCCGACAACTACAGTGTTCAGAATGGGGTCCTGGAGCTCCTGACACCAACACAGTGCTGAAACTAGAAACCAGAGCGAAGGCGGTGCCATGTACCCAGCACACACGCTCGTAGTGTAGAACGTCAGCAGTGAACCCTCCTCCCGACAATGTACCCCAAAACTATTTATTAAAATCACCCTATGAAACCCAATCATGGGTCTGTATGTATTGTGCAGGCAGCGAGAGGGTATGGGGGTGACGGTGCGATACCGGAAAGTGAAATGTTCATCTCTGCATGTACCACGTGGCATAAGCATCCGCAGCATTTATACCCTGGTGTAGAGCCCCCTCTACAGGTGTCACCATGGTATAGAGCCCCTCTATAGGTATCACACTGGTATAGAGCCCCCTCTACAGGTGTCACACTAGTATAGAGCCCCCTCTACAGGTGTCACACTGGTATAGAGCCCCCTCTACAGGTGTCACACTGGTATAGAGGCCCCTCTACAGGTGTCACACTGGTATAGAGCCCCTTCTTCAGGTGTCACACTGGTATAGAGCCCCCTCTACAGGTGTCACACTGATATACAGCCCCCTCTACAGGTGTCACCCTGGTATAGATGCCTCTCTACAGGTGTCACCATGGTATAGAGCCCCCTCTATAGGTATTACACTGGTATAGAGTCCCCTCTACAGGTGTCACCATGGTATAGAGCCCCCTCTACAGGTGTCACCATGGTATAGAGCCCCCTCTACAGGTGTCACCATGGTATAGAGCCCCCTCTACAGGTGTCACCATGGTATAGAGCCCCCTCTACAGGTGTCACCATGGTATAGAGCCCCTTCTACAGGTGTCACACTGATATACAGACCCCTCTACAGGTGTCACACTGGTATACAGCCCCCTCTACAGGTGTCACCATGGTATAGAGCCCCCTCTATAGGTATCACACTGGTATAGAGCCCCCTCTACAGGTGTCACACTGGTATACAGCCCCCTCTACAGGTGTCACACTGGTATACAGCCCCCTCTACAGGTGTCACACTGGTATAGATGCCTCTCTACAGGTGTCACCATGGTATAGAGCCCCCTCTACAGGTGTCACACTGGTATAGAGCCCCCTCTACAGGTGTCACCATGGTATAGAGCCCCCTCTACAGGTGTCACCATGGTATAGAGCCCCCTCTACAGGTGTCACCCTGGTATAGATGCCTCTCTACAGGTGTCACCATGGTATAGAGCCCCCTGTACAGGTGTCACCCTGGTATACAGCCCTCTCTACAGGTGTCACACTGGTATACAGCCCCCTCTACAGGTGTCACACTGGTATATATGCCTCTCTACAGGTGTCACACTGGTATATATGCCTCTCTACAGGTGTCACCCCGGTATAGAGCCCCCTCTACAGGTGTCACCCCGGTATAGAGCCCCTTCTAGAGGTGTCACCGTGGTATAGATGCCTCTACAGGTGTCACCCCGGTATAGAGCCCCTTCTGGAGGTGTCACACTGGTATAGATGCCTCTCTACAGGTGTAACCCCGGTATAGAGCCCCTTCTAGAGGTGTCACACTGGTATAGATGCCTCTCTACAGGTGTCACCCCGGTATAGAGCCCCTTCTAGAGGTGTCACCCCGGTATAGAGCCCCTTCTACAGGTGTCACACTGGTATAGAGCCCCTTCTACAGGTGTCACCCCGGTATAGAGCCCCCTCTAGAAGTGTCACACTGGTATAGCACACATCACTCATACATCCATCTCTGTGCTCACATTCACGTCACCATCACACATAGAAGAATAAGAGGTGAAATTCTCCTTTATTGCCTTCTGCTGATATCGGGGGGCACATAGTAAATGGGGGGACCTGGTGTTTTACAATATATACAATGAAACCATCAGGATGTGATGCCGCACATCGAGGGCCGTGCCGCGGCCGGTGATGCCCCCTCTCTCTCCCCATTTCTAATGCCTTCCTATAAAGATGTCTCGTCCAACCTCTCGTGATCTCAGTGGGGTCTCCCGGGCCCCTCCGGTGGTGCGGGGACCTGTAGGGCTCTGTCTCTGCTGCGCAGTTTACTTCTGTGCTGGAATCAAGTCATCAATGGTTCCTCCCTTCTCCAGCTTCTTCTCCATCTCGATCATCAGCTTCACACCATCTACCACCATCTGGACCTGTTCCACCTCGGAGAAGCCCAGTCTGTCAGCATTGGAAATGTCAAAGGTGCCTCCGACGGCGGCAGTGTCCACTCCACCTGTGAAGAGAGAGGACGGAGGTGAGTCCAAGATGCCGGCAGATCCAGAGGCCGCTCTGCTTCATTAGTACCCAGCTGGAGTTATGGATACTGACAGACGTACTACGGACGCTATCCACCCTGGGTATGAACCTGTATGGGGCCCCATCTTCCCTGTGTATGAACCAGTATGCGGACCCATCTTCCCTGTGTACGAACCTGTAAGGGGCCCCATCTTTCCTGTGTACGAACCTGTAAGGGGCCCCATCTTCCCTGTGTATGAACCTGTATGGGGCCCCATCTTCCCTGTGTATGAACCTGTAAGGGGCCCCATCTTCCCTGTATATGAATCAGTATATGGCCCCATCATCCACTTATATGAACCAGTATGAGGCCCCATCATCCTCTTATATGAACGACAATAGGGCCCCATCATCCTCTTATATGAGCGACAATAGGGCCCCATCATCCTCTTATATGAACGACAATAGGGCCCCATCATCCTCTTATATTAACGACAATAGGGCCCCATCATCCTCTTATATGAACCAGTATGGGGCCCCATCATCCTCTTATATGAGCGACAATAGGGCCCCATCATCCTCTTATATGAACCAGTATGGGGCCCCATCATCCTCTTATATGAGCGACAATAGGGCCCCATCATCCTCTTATATGAACCAGTATGGGGCCCCATCATCCTCTTATATGAGCGACAATAGGGCCCCATCATCCTCTTATATGAACCAGTATGGGGCCCCATCATCCTCTTATATGAGCGACAATAGGGCCCCATCATCCTCTTATATGAGCGACAATAGGGCCCCATCATCCTCTTATATGAGCGACAATAGGGCCCCATCATCCTCTCATATAAACCAGTATAGGGCCCCATCTTCCCTGTGTATGAACCAGTATATGGCCCCATCTTCCCTATGTATGAACCAGTATGGGGCCCCATCATCCTCTTATATGAGCGACAATAGGGCCCCATCATCCTCTTATATAAACATGTCCCGAGGATGATTGGACAGTAGTTGAAACACCACGCTCACCAGTGCCTCTCTTCTGTAGACGCAGTCTGGTCAGAATCTCCTCGAATTTGGCGTGCTTGCTGAGGTTGGGGAGTTTGACGTGAACACCCCCCCTGAGACCTGTGCCCAAGTTGGATGGGCAGGTCAGGATGTAACCAAGATGCTCGCTCCAGCTGAAGGGATGTCCAGCGGCCTTGAAGATCTCCTCAATCTGTGACAGAAAACCTCAGGTAAGAACTGAAGCCATAGATCACGTGTTTGTAAAGGAGAATGGAAGTTGTCATCTTACCTTTTGGAGACCAACACAGAAGCGTTTGAAGACCTCCTTCATGTTACCACCCTTCTGCATGGAAATAACTCTCAGATGGTCCTCTTCATTCACCCAGACCAAGAAAGTCTTGTTATCATTGTGCCTGGAAGAGACGAGGATACAATGAGTCTTGGTGGCCAGAAGTCATCCCTGATCTGACGGGGCAACTATAGAACGGCCACTGAGGGGTCACAGGTGTCCAGGACAAGATAGGCAACACGTGTCGGTACCATCTATGTTTCTGGAAGCCTTCACATACGGGGCAGAATGACTACGAGCACCACCAAACACGTCCTGTCCCCAGGCAGCTATTAAATGATCTGGATTGTCTCCCAGCCGGGTTGTGCAGTCACGTACCAGATACCGCGGGCATCGGGCCAGTCGCGAGCCATGCCAGCAGCCAGAAGCAAGGGAGACACAGGCTTGTCGAACAGGAAGTGGTCGTCGATGAGCTGCTGCTGCTCGGCGTCAGTCATGCTCTTCAGGGGGTAGTATTTGCCCTTGAAGTCATCTGTAAGGCTGTTGAGAGCTGTGAAGAGCGATGGACATCATTTTGGTGGCCACAGGCTAGCTGAGTGCACATACTGCGACCCACCATCCCCTGATCACTTACCCTTTATGGAGTGATTCTCAATGGCGCGGCGCTCACCGCGGCTGCAGTGGGGGGGCAGGGTGTATCCCTTGATGCTGCGACCAGTCCTCACACGGCTGCTCAGGACGTAGTTTGGGTCCAGATCATCACCTCCCTGCAAAAACAAGCAGCCGGTTCAGTTTGTGGCCTCTTCTCACCCCCACTCCAGCTTCTCCATCAACTGGACTTGACAAAAATGGGGATTTTATGGGGCATAAAACCCTAAAAGGAGGTCAGTCCTGTGCTGCCACATTATAAGGTTATAACGACCGGAGCTGGACTCATATTGTGCCGCCACCGCGGCTTCTTACCTTTAGGTTGCTGAAGTTGAGGTCAGTCTTATGCTTGTCTGTGGGCTTGTAGCCGTTGTGACGATCCTCAATGACTGGGTCCAACAGATCCTTGAACACTTCGTAGGATTCTTCATCTCCAGCAACGCAGCCCACAGTCATGATGAAAGGGTGTCCTAAAGCGGGAGGAGGAAGAAGTCAGATGTGTGAGCTCCCGGGACCTGGTGGAATCATTCTACTACTGCTAAATTGGGGTCTCGTCCCGGAGGAATCCTGAGATGTCACCTCTGTCCTGTGACATTATCTCTGTGCTGTAGGACACTACATCGTACATGACCGATACGACCTTTATTGTTACCTTGTCTTATCCTCCTGTCACAACCAAAGGTGCAAGCTTCTGTTCCGTGACAGCAGCTCTGGATGTGACTGCAGTATAAGACCAGGTGGAACTCAAGAAGAGTAGAAGTGATTTCTAAAAAGACTTAAGTAAGGCAACAAACTAGCAGACCCGTCTTCTTCCAGACTCATTATGTTTAACACACTTTTTAGTGCTTTCATGTCTACAAAAAAAAAAGAGCATGGTGTAGCAACATGGGGGGTGACTTAAAGGGATTCTTGGGATATGTGTGGTCCACCCTGAGTATTGCCGAAAAGCTCAGTGCACAGATGCCCTCTCGGATTTTGCATGCTCGCCACCTTCGCTGGTGATGGACAGCGTGGCCGTGCCTGGAACTCAGGCTCAAGCCAACTCAGCACGCTGTCAATCACCAGCGAGGGTGGCGGGCGTGGAAAACCAGTGAGCGGAACGTAGCCCAACCAAGAGGTGGCATAAGGAAATAAAAAGTCTCCCATCTTATCTAGCAAGATGACCAAAGTCTATCATTCTTCGAGCACCTCTGGGCTAAATTTGGCCCTTGGTCTCTAAGTGGCAGACAGTAATAAATCTGTCTCTCATGGAGCAGGGTCTGGGAGCCCTGGTCGGCCCCTGGTCTCTGGGTTGAGGACCCTCCTGACTGCTCATGACACTGCACGGCGTGGGATGTCTATAAAGCAGAAGAGTACAACTTACCGGGGTTGTCCACACCGGTCTGGATGACATCGTCAAGGGTGAAGCCGCTGGGTGTCTGCTTGTCTCTGAGCTTCTTGTAGATGTCAAGAGTCAGGGCTTTGGCCATGTGGTTGTTGTGTTTGCTGAGGTCGGGAAATTCCTCCTCCACTGAGTAGTTCAGCTTGAAGTTGTTGTGGGTGTTTCCGAAAGGCATGGTGAGAGTTCGGGCTGGACCTGCGGAAAGGAAGGGTTAGTGCGGGCAGGTGAATGGAAGGGATCCGGAGAGGTTGGATCGAGATCCACTAAATTCTATTAGTAAAACGACCTGAAGCATTTTGGGCACCCGGCGCCCTCCTCCTGGCAGCTGCACATGTGTACGTGAGACCCTTCACTCTGTGTAGTAGCCGGAGGGTCATGTTATGTGACAGTTGTGGTGTAGAGTGTCACCTAGTGCGTGAGTCCCCCCACAAGTGCCACGGTATCAGTGCAGCAACGGCACATTCTCAGTATATATAGATCTCTCAGCCGGCTGACAGGTGGTGGCAGCTGGTGACAGGAGATGGGCAGGAGAGGCTGCTCCTGGGTGGAGGGTGCAAGGGGGTCTCAAATGGTAGTAAACAGCAAGAGGGGTGGGGTCCTGGTTACTCCCCCAACTATACAATTCTCCCATCCCAGAAGAGGCAGCAGGAACTGTGAAGAGAGATGGAGAAGTCTCAAGTCATAGACATGCTCTGCAGTGGAAGTGACATGTTCTGCATGGCGGTGGAATGCTCTGCAGGTCAGGAATAGAAAATGCTCTGCAGGTCAGGAATAGAAAATGCTCTGCAGGTCAGGAATAGAAAATGCTCTGCAGGTCAGGAATAGAAAATGCTCGAAGGTCAGGGTTATGTGTGATGTAGTAGATGATGTGGAGGTAAATGTGGACCTTTGTGTTGAAGCGACGGCTAACGGAGGGTCCGCTCTGCAGCCAGTGTCGGGGTTAGTGACAGTTACTATTGGGGTTGGCGGTGCGGTTAGTGTTGGTGCATTTTTGGGGTTGGTGCAGCAGTTGGTGATTCGGACAGTGGTCAGTGTCGAGTTTCCTGCATACCTAGCTGTAAAGAAGGTGATTCCATTTAGAGGGGGGTAATGCAGGGTTACCTCTGCAGCCTGTGCTGGGGTTGGGGCAAGGGTCGGTGGTCGGCAGTGTTAGCCGTGCAGTCAGTTCTGGGGTTGGGGCAAGGGTCGGTGGTCGGCAGTGTTAGCTGTGCAGTCAGTGCTGGGGTTGGGGCACGGGGCGGTGGTCGGCAGTGTTAGCCGTGCAGTCAATGCTGGGGTTGGGGCAAGGGTCGGTGGTCGGCAGTGTTAGCTGTGCAGTCAGTGCTGGGGTTGGGGCAAGGGTCCGTGGTCGGCAGTGTTAGCCGTGCAGTCAGTGCTGGGGTTGGGGCACGGGGCGGTGGTAGGCAGTGTTAGCCGTGCAGTCAGTGCTGGGGTTGGGGCAAGGGTCGTGGTCGGCAGTGGTAGTTGTACAGTCAGTGCTGGGGTTGGGGCAAGGGCGGTGGTCGGCAATGTTAGCCGTGCAGTCAGTGCTGGGGTTGGGGCAAGGGTCGTGGTCGGCAGTGGTAGTTGTACAGTCAGTGCTGGGGTTGGGGCAAGGGTCCGTGGTCGGCAGTGTTAGCCGTGCAGTCAGTGCTGGGGTTGGGGCACGGGGCGGTGGTAGGCAGTGTTAGCCGTGCAGTCAGTGCTGGGGTTTGGGCAAGGGTCGGTGGTCGGCAGTGTTAGCCGTGCAGTCAGTGCTGGGGTTTGGGCAAGGGTCGGTGGTCGGCAGTGGTAGTTGTGCAGTCAGTGCTGGGTTGGGGCACGGGGCGGTGGTAGGCAGTGTTAGCCGTGCAGTCAGTGCTGGGGTTGGGGCAAGGGTCGGTGGTCGGCAGTGTTAGCCGTGCAGTCAGTGCTGGGGTTGGGGCAAGGGTCGGTGGTAGGCAATGTTAGCCGTGCAGTCAGTGCTGGGGTTGGGGCAAGGGTCGGTGGTAGGCAGTGTTATCAGCCGTTGCATGTGCAGCCATGCTGGGGTTGGGGCAAGGGTGTCGGTGGTGGTGCAGGTGTGTTAGCCGTGCAGTCAGTGCTGGGGTTGGGGCAAGGGTCGGTGGTCGGCAGTGTTAGCCGTGCAGTCAGTGCTGGGGTTGGGGCAAGGGTCGTGGTCGGCAGTGGTAGTTGTGCAGTCAGTGCTGGGGTTGGGGCAAGGGGCGGTGGTAGGCAGTGTAAGCTGTGCAGTCAGAGTTTCTCTGTTGGACAGAAGAGCGCGGTGTGCAGTTTTCGGGGGCTGCACCCCATCAGTGTCCATCGTACTTTATAAATCTGCGGATCCCGTTAATTTTGTAATAAAAATAGTTATAAAGTTCTGCAGCTTTCTGCGTCCTCTCCGGCCACAAAGCGTTAAGTAGTGGATGTCCCTGGCAAGAAAGGGGTGAAAAAGCATTACCTGCTGTAGAGACGGAGCAAACTTCAGGGTGACCCGTCAGTCTGTCCCCAAATCTCCCAATATATAATGGGCAGAGCCGTCTTATTGGCCACAGCTGAGAGGTGTGAGGCGCGTCGCTGTGATGTCATCAGGGCGGCCGCCATCTGATTGGCTGCTGCTCTGCCTGTGAAGATGCCTTTATCTGGAGGAGAAGAGCTCAGCTTACAGGGAGTTATTATTAGAGGGGACGGTGGGGGGCAGCTCCCCTGCAGGGTGACATCTCCACAGAGGATGCCCACTCTGTCACCTTGCAGGGGTACAAGAGAGCTGGGGGCTCTGGGGGGCTCATGTGCATAGTGCTGATACCTTCTGGGTGTCACATGTCAGAGGGTGGCTGATAACTGCGAGCAGAAAATATCCATGCAATTAACATTGGCAATATTAATGGCACTGGCATGATGCCGACCCAAAGAGCTGACAATCTACATGAGGTCTGTGCGCACCGATAACAATAGTGCACGCAGCTCCAACTAAAACTCTAGAAGTGAGGCCCTAAACACATATACCCTCCAGGGCCACATAATGCCAGGGCCTAAGGGACTGTCCGCAACCTCTCTGGGGACAGAGAACCTCCTTATTAGCATTGTAGGCCCTTCACTCTCCATGCTATCATGTATCTCTGTATACAGGGAGCTCCCCCTAGTGGTGACTGCAGACAGGATCTTATCATGTATCTCTGTATACAGGGAGCTCCCCCTAGTGGTGACTGCAGACAGAATCTTATCATGTATCTCTGTATACAGGGAGCTCCCCTAGTGGTGACTGCAGACAGGATCTTATCATGTATCTCTGTATACAGGGAGTCCCCCTAGTGGTGACTGCAGACAGAATCTTATCATGTATCTCTGTATACAGGGAGCTCCCCCTAGTGGTGGCTGCAGACAGGATCTTATCATGTATCTCTGTATACAGGGAGCTCCCCTAGTGGTGGCTGCAGACAGGATCTTATCATGTATCTCTGTATACAGGGAGCTCCCCCTAGTGGTGGCTGCAGACAGGATCTTATCATGTATCTCTGTATACAGGGAGCTCCCCCTAGTGGTGGCTGCAGACAGGATTTTATCATGTATCTCTGTATACAGGGAGCTCCCCCTAGTGGTGGCTGCAGACAGAATCTTATCATGTATCTCTGTATACAGGGAGCTCCCCCTAGTGGTGACTGCAGACAGAATCTTATCATGTATCTCTGTATACAGGGAGCTCCCCCTAGTGGTGACAGCAGACAGAATCTTATCATGTATCTCTGTATACAGGGATCTCCCCCTACTGGTGGCTGCAGACAGGATCTTATCATGTATCTCTGTATACAGGGAGCTCCCCTAGTGGTGGCTGCAGACAGGATCTTATCATGTATCTCTGTATACAGGGAGCTCCCCTAGTGGTGGCTGCAGACAGAATCTTATCATGTATCTCTGTATACAGGGAGCTCCCCCTAGTGGTGGCTGCAGACAGGATCTTATCATGTATCTCTGTATACAGGGAGCTCCCCCTAGTGGTGGCTGCAGACAGAATCTTATCATGTATCTCTGTATACAGAGAGCTCCCCCTAGTGGTGGCTGCAGACAGAATCTTATCATGTATCTCTATATACAGGGAGCTCCCCCTAGTGGTGGCTTCAGATAGAATCTTATCATGTATCTCTGTATACAGGGAGCTCCCCCTAGTGGTGGCTGCAGACAGGATCTTATCATGTATCTCCGTATACAGGTAGCTCCCCCTAGTGGTGACTGCAGACATAATCTGATCATGTATCGCTGTATACAGGGAGCTCCCCCTAGTGGTGGCTGAAGACAGAATCTTATCATGTATCTCCGTATACAGGGAGCTCCCCCTAGTGGTGGCTGCAGACAGAATCTTATCATGTATCTCCGTATACAGGGAGCTCCCCCTAGTTGGGCTGCAGACAGAATCTTATCATGTATCTCCGTATACAGGGAGCTCCCCCTAGTGGTGGCTGCAGACAGGATCTTATCATGTATCTCTGTATACAGGGAGCTCCCCCTAGTGGTGGCTGCAGACAGAATCTTATCATGTATCTCTGTATACAGGGAGCTCCCCCTAGTGGTGGCTGCAGACAGAATCTTATCATGTATCTCTGTATACAGGGAGCTCCCCCTAGTGGTGGCTGCAGACAGGATCTTATCATGTATCTCCGTATACAGGTAGCTCCCCCTAGTGGTGACTGCAGACAGAATCTTATCATGTATCGCTGTATACAGGGAGCTCCCTCTAGTGGTGGCTGAAGACAGAATCTTATCATGTGTCTCCGTATACAGGGAGCTCCCCCTAGTGGTGGCTGCAGACAGAATCTTATCATGTATCTCTGCATACAGGGAACTCCCCCTAGTGGTGGCTGCAGACAGAATCTTATCATGTATCTCCGTATACAGGGAGCTCCCCTAGTGGGTGGCTGCAGACAGAATCTTATCATGTATCTCTGTATACAGGGAGCTCCCCCTAGTGGTGGCTGCAGACAGAATCTTATCATGTATCTCTGTATACAGGGAGCTCCCCCTAGTGGTGGCTGCAGACAGGATCTTATCATGTATCTCTGTATACAGGGAGCTCCCCCTAGTGGTGACTGCAGACAGAATCTTATCATGTATCTCTGTATACAGGGAGCTCCCCCTAGTGGTGGCTGCAGACAGGATCTTATCATGTATCTCCGTATACAGGTAGCTCCCCCTAGTGGTGACTGCAGACAGAATCTTATCATGTATCGCTGTATACAGGGAGCTCCCCTTAGTGGTGGCTGAAGACAGAATCTTATGTGTCTCCGTATACAGGGAGCTCCCTCTAGTGGTGGCTGCAGACAGGATCTTATCATGTATCTCTGTATACAGGGAGCTCCCCCTAGTGGTGACTGCAGACAGGATCTTATCATGTATCTCTGTATACAGGGAGCTCCCTCTAGTGGTGACTGCAGACGGGATCTTATCATGTATCTCTATATACAGGGAGCTCCCCCTAGTGGTGGCTGCAGACAGAATCTTATCATGTATCTCTGTATACAGGGAGCTCCCCCTAGTGGTGGCTGCAGACAGAATCTTATCATGTATCTCTGTATACAGGGAGCTCCCCCTAGTGGTGGCTGCAGACAGAATCTTATCATGTATCTCTGTATACAGGGAGCTCCCCCTAGTGGTGGCTGCAGACAGAATCTTATGTATCTCTGTATACAGGGACTCCCCCTAGTGGTGGCTGCAGACAGAATCTTATCATGTATCTCTGTATACAGGGAGCTCCCCCTAGTGGTGGCTGCAGACAGAATCTTATCATGTATCTCTGTATACAGGGAGCTCCCCCTAGTGGTGGCTGCAGACAGAATCTTATCATGTATCGCTGTATACAGGGAGCTCCCCCTAGTGGTGGCTGAAGACAGAATCTTATCATGTGTCTCCGTATACAGGGAGCTCCCCCTAGTGGTGGCTGCAGACAGAATCTTATCATGTATCTCTGCATACAGGGAACTCCCCCTAGTGGTGACTGCAGACAGGATCTTATCATGTATCTCTGTATACAGGGAGCTCCCCCTAGTGGTGACTGCAGACAGAATCTTATCATGTATCTCTGTATACAGGGAGCTCCCCCTAGTGGTGACTGCAGACAGGATCTTATCATGTATCTCTGTATACAGGGAGCTCCCCCTAGTGGTGACTGCAGACAGGATCTTATCATGTATCTCTGTATACAGGGAGCTCCCTCTAGTGGTGACTGCAGACGGGATCTTATCATGTATCTCTATATACAGTGAGCTCCCCCTAGTGGTGGCTGCAGACAGGATCTTATGTATCTCTGTATACAGGGAGCTCCCCCTAGTGGTGGCTGCAGACAGAATCTTATCATGTATCTCTGTATACAGGGAGCTCCCCCTAGTGGTGGATGCAGACAGAATCTTATCATGTATCTCTGTATACAGGGAGCTCCCCATAGTGGTGGCTGCAGACAGGATCTTATGTATCTCTGTATACAGGGAGCTCCCCCTAGTGGTGGCTGCAGACAGAATCTTATCATGTGTCTCTGTATACAGGGAACTCCCCCTAGTGGTGACTGCAGACAGGATCTTATCATGTATCTCTGTATACTGGGAGCTCCCCCTAGTGGTGGCTGCAGACAGGAACTTATCATGTGTCTCTGCATACAGGGAACTCCCCCTAGTGGTGACTGCAGACAGGATCTTATCATGTATCTCTGTATACAGGGAGCTCCCCCTAGTGGTGACTGCAGACAGGATCTTATCATGTATCTCTGTATACAGGGAGCTCCCTCTAGTGGTGGCTGCAGACAGAATCTTACATGTATCTCTGCATACAGGGAACTCCCCCTAGTGGTGACTGCAGACAGGATCTTATCATGTATCTCTGTATACAGGGAGCTCCCCCTAGTGGTGACTGCAGACAGGATCTTATCATGTTTCTCTGTATACAGGGAGCTCCCTCTAGTGGTGACTGCAGACAGGATCTTATGTATCTCTGTATACAGGGAGCTCCCCCTAGTGGTGGCTGCAGACAGGATCTTATCATGTATCTCTGTATACAGGGAGCTCCCTCTAATGGTGACTGCAGACAGGATCTTATCATGTATCTCTATATACAGGGAGCTCCCCCTAGTGGTGGCTGCAGACAGGATCTTATGTATCTCTGTATACAGGGAGCTCCCCCTAGTGGTGGCTGCAGACAGAATCTTAGCATGTATCTCTGTATACAGGGAGCTCCCCCTAGTGGTGGCTGCAGACAGGATCTTATCATGTAACTCTGTATACAGGGAGCTCCCCCTAGTGGTGACTGCAGACAGGATCTTATCATGTATCTCTGTATACAGGGAGCTCCCCCTAGTGGTGGCTGCAGACAGGATCTTATCATGTATCTCTGTATACAGGGAGCTCCCCCTAGTGGTGACTGCAGACAGGAACTTATCATGTGTCTGCATACAGGGAATCCCCTGTAATGACGGGTGTAGGCAGTCAAGTTGCTATCATATATCATGAATTATTGTATCTGTGTACCATTTCCAAGGCATCTAGAACCGAGCCACAGCGTTTGGATGAGGCGACGCCAATGCTTTATTAAGTGATAATATAATGCAGGCTATCCTGCTGGCCAAAGAAGCATAATTCATAATTCCCATAATCCTAAGTTATATAGGCAACAAAAACACTTCAAAATATAATTTTAAACATAATCTATGGTAAAAGATTAGGTCCCATAGAAGAAGTGATATAGAGAGACATGATAGTTTAAAATATAAATTTTTATTAACAATATTAAAACCAACGTAGAAAAAGGAGACAAAAGGGAATAACAACAATAGAAAGGTCATGGACCCATAGGGCTACACAGTGTGATAGACCCAAAAAATACAACCTTGTCATGCAATTGCAGTAAAAAAGTGCATAACCAGATAAAGCATAGCAGTCTCCCAATTCCTAATCCTAAATATGCCAGGAGGCAAATAGATGTGAGGAAGGAGGGGAGAGGTGTGTAAAGATCCTCACTGGAAAACGCTGTAAGCTGCACTTTGGACTGCACAGTGCAGAACCAGATTGGCCAGACCTAGTAGGCTGTATTAGAGGTAGAGTGGAAATACAACAGCTGGTGATTTGTGCAAATAGCTTGCATGTATAAGGAGAATGTATAATTTTACAGCTCTAAAAGGGAATCATATATATCATGTAGTCCTACTTACATGCAGCCGCAGCACAAGATCAGCCGGGGGTGAAGTAGTCCTATAGGCAGTCCATGAACGCCCAACGGGCACCGTTTCGCCAGGTGGCTTCTTCCGGGGCAAGAGTATGCAGTAGGTGTGGGGAGGGGAATTATATAGCAGGCACAGCTCCGGGATAGGTTGAAGAAGATCCGGTGACTCGCTGTAAGCGCAGGAACCAGGCAGCACGCCTCTGTCTAAAGGGACTTCCGGGTGAGCGCTCCTAGTGATGCAAAGGTGGAACGCCCTTGGTCACATGATCGGAGCGCCCCCGGAAGTCAGAGAGGCCGGCATGCCCAGCGCATGCGCTAGGAATCACGGATGCCGAGTGTCCAAGGGCATGGGAATAAGGCTGGAAAGTAAAGGAAAGAAATGCACTCCTCTTGCACATGCAGAAGGGAGCCACAAGGGGGATATTTAGGAAAGTGATGATATAGGTGCAAAGGTATTAATAGTGTAAATTAAATATCATACCACTAAACAGAAAATAATAAAGAATAAATATGTGGAGTGAGGACAGAACTTGAACAAGTGAAAAAACCGGTAACGTAATGATGATAATAAAAAATAAATGATAAAAATATGAGTGATACTTGCTGTGCAATAGGTGAGTAATAAATGACAAGGGGAATAAAGAGGCGTTGGAACTGCCGCAATACATAAAATATGTAGAGATAGTCAGCATATCTATCACCCCGTCAACATAAATGTAGTGTTATGGAGGTGTAATACTTGAAATGGAGTGAATAGGGAATAGCTAACAAGAATAATAAGAATATATTAAATCATCACAATACACTAAAACAGATGAAGATAATGGACTTATCTAACATCCGAAGGACATGGATATAATGTTCATCGTCGTGTGGCTATTTCTTAATCATAGGGATGTCCATTTGGAGTAGCACCTCAAAAGTCCTTAGACGCACCGCAGCGACCATGGCAGAGTTGAACCGTAAGCCCAAACCAGGATCGCACACAGGACCGCCACACAAGAATGGATCCAACCCCCGCCGCAGACGAGGCAAAGAGACACATCGGCCAACGTCGAAATGAATCACCAGGAGAGCATCACAGTACCCGGATAACATGGCGAAACCATATACCTAAGGTTAGTGCCTGAAAGGATATAAAGATGAATGAATGCAAGGATAAACAACAGAAGTTAAAAGCATACGCAAAACAAAAATGATAAAAAGGAATGATGAAATCACACCCACTTAAAAACCTAAACAGGAATGGTTTACTAAAGGGATATGTCTAATCAATAAGATTGGAGGAGAGGACGTCACAAAAAGGAGTTGAAGCCAAAATTTTCATTCAATCCGTAGGGGGAGATGGTATGGAGACGATATATCCATTTGCTCTCCAAACGGGAGAGTGATTTGCCTAGGTCACCACCCCTTATTCCCAGTTTGATTTGGTCAATTGCTTTAAAATTTAAGCCCGGGGTTGGAGTTATGAAACCTTTTAAAGTGACTAGGCAATGTCTTTAATAGGGTAAGATCTTCTACAGTTTTTGATTTTTCAATGTCTCTTATATGTTCCCGCACTCGGACTCTTAATTCGCGAGTTGTGAGGCCGATGTAGATCAGACCACAAGGGCACGTTGCATGATATATTACACCTTGGGCAGTGCATGTGAGATGTTTGAATATTTTAAATGATTTAGAACCGTCAGAATTTTCAAAAGAGTCACATTTTTTTCATATTAGAACAGGCTTTGCAAGAGCCACACGGAAAAAAGCCTTGAGGTGTATTGTGAGGAGTGCTATTAAGCATAGGTTCATAGTGACTTCGTACTAGTAGATCTCTCCAATTTGGACTTCTTTTGGCTACCAGTTGGGGGGATGTGGGGAGGATCTCTTTAAGAACAGGATCCGTAAATAGGATATTCCAATGTTTCTTAAAGAGGTTCCTCAGCTCCTCCCACTGATTATTATAGGTAGAAACATATCTTATTGGACCATGTTTATTGGAAACAGTTCTCTTCAAAGGAGGGTATAGGAGACATTCCCTCGGAATCTTCCTAGCTCTTCTATAGCCATTTTTAATAACCAGCTGATAAGGGAGGTAACCTTGTGGTTTGGCCCATCCATTTATATGAGAAACAAGCATACAAACTGCTGAATACTCCCAATTGCTATCGTCAATTACAAGGCAACCCACTTTCCAAATTTCAGGATGAACTGATAACTATTGTTGAGGAAGCTTTCCAGATGGGTATTGTCCCCAAGACCATGATTGACACTATTCGCAACCTACATCCCAAGCTTTCTACACTTTATTTGATTCCAAAGTTACACAAAAACCCCATGGATCCCCTGGGCGACCCATTATATCGGGCAACGAAAGCTTATGCGAACTTGTCTCTGATTTCATAGATTTTTATTTAAAACCTATAGTATCGACGCTTCCATCGTATATCCAGGACACCACAGCTGCACTTCAGAGGTTAGATCAGATCTACCTTGATGAACATATGATTTTAGTTACAGCCGATGTAGAAGCATTATATACATCCATCAAACATACAGACGGCCTCAAAGCTGTGAAATGGTATCTTAACAACAGCAACTTGGACAGCCCATTGGTGGAATTAATCATTATCCTTTTGGATTTTGTTTTAAATCACAATATCTTTACCTTCAAACAAAAAATTTATCTCCAAACCCAGGGCACAGCCATGGGGGCATCATGTGCCCCTTCATACGCTAATTTATTTTTAGGGGCATGGGAACGAGATATTTTTCAAAATGAAATGATACCGGAAATGAAATGGGTACAAGGATGGATGAGGTATATTGACGATGTACTGTTTGTTTGGGAAGGGTCTATAGAAGACCTTCATTCTTTAATGCGAAAACTTAACAGTAATGATCAGAACATCTTTCTGACATATCATTATGGAAGAAATGTTGAATTTTTAGATCTTAAAATCAATATATCATCTGTTGGGCTGGTCGAAACAGATTTATATAGAAAACCAACTGCTACCAATTCCCTCCTACACGCCAAATCATCACATCCCCCCGCTACCATCAAGGGAATCCCCACAGGTCAATTCTTGAGGCTCAAGCGAATTTGTTCAGATTCATCCTCTTTTGAGGAACAGGCATTAGACCTTACTAACCGATTTATTAATCGCGGTTATAGCAAACGCTGTATTAAAAATGGCTATAGAAGAGCTAGGAAGATTCCGAGGGAATGTCTCCTATACCCTCCTTTGAAGAGAACTGTTTCCAATAAACATGGTCCAATAAGATATGTTTCTACCTATAATAATCAGTGGGAGGAGCTGAGGAACCTCTTTAAGAAACATTGGAATATCCTATTTACGGATCCTGTTCTTAAAGAGATCCTCCCCACATCCCCCCAACTGGTAGCCAAAAGAAGTCCAAATTTGAGAGATCTACTAGTACGAAGTCACTATGAACCTATGCTTAATAGCACTCCTCACAATACACCTCAAGGCTTTTTTCCGTGTGGCTCTTGCAAAGCCTGTTCTAATATGAAAAAATGTGACTCTTTTGAAAATTCTGACGGTTCTAAATCATTTAAAATATTCAAACATCTCACATGCACTGCCCAAGGTGTAATATATCATGCAACGTGCCCTTGTGGTCTGATCTACATCGGCCTCACAACTCGCGAATTAAGAGTCCGAGTGCGGGAACATATAAGAGACATTGAAAAATCAAAAACTGTAGAAGATCTTACCCTATTAAAGACATTGCCTAGTCACTTTAAAAGGTTTCATAACTCCAACCCCGGGGCTTAAATTTTAAAGCAATTGACCAAATCAAACTGGGAATAAGGGGTGGTGACCTAGGCAAATCACTCTCCCGTTTGGAGAGCAAATGGATATATCGTCTCCATACCATCTCCCCCTACGGATTGAATGAAAATTTTGGCTTCAACTCCTTTTTGTGACGTCCTCTCCTCCAATCTTATTGATTAGACATATCCCTTTAGTAAACCATTCCTGTTTAGGTTTTTAAGTGGGTGTGATTTCATCATTCCTTTTTATCATTTTTGTTTTGCGTATGCTTTTAACTTCTGTTGTTTATCCTTGCATTCATTCATCTTTATATCCTTTCAGGCACTAACCTTAGGTATATGGTTTCGCCATGTTATCCGGGTACTGTGATGCTCTCCTGGTGATTCATTTCGACGTTGGCCGATGTGTCTCTTTGCCTCGTCTGCGGCGGGGGTTGGATCCATTCTTGTGTGGCGGTCCTGTGTGGCGATCCTGGTTTGGGCTTACGGTTCAACTCTGCCATGGTCGCTGCGGTGCGTCTAAGGACTTTTGAGGTGCTACTCCAAATGGACATCCCTATGATTAAGAAATAGCCACACGACGATGAACATTATATCCATGTCCTTCGGATGTTAGATAAGTCCATTATCTTCATCTGTTTTAGTGTATTGTGATGATTTAATATATTCTTATTATTCTTGTTAGCTATTCCCTATTCACTCCATTTCAAGTATTACACCTCCATAACACTACATTTATGTTGACGGGGTGATAGATATGCTGACTATCTCTACATATTTTATGTATTGCGGCAGTTCCAACGCCTCTTTATTCCCCTTGTCATTTATTACTCACCTATTGCACAGCAAGTATCACTCATATTTTTATCATTTATTTTTTATTATCATCATTACGTTACCGGTTTTTTCACTTGTTCAAGTTCTGTCCTCACTCCACATATTTATTCTTTATTATTTTCTGTTTAGTGGTATGATATTTAATTTACACTATTAATACCTTTGCACCTATATCATCACTTTCCTAAATATCCCCCTTGTGGCTCCCTTCTGCATGTGCAAGAGGAGTGCATTTCTTTCCTTTACTTTCCAGCCTTATTCCCATGCCCTTGGACACTCGGCATCCGTGATTCCTAGCGCATGCGCTGGGCATGCCGGCCTCTCTGACTTCCGGGGGCGCTCCGATCATGTGACCAAGGGCGTTCCACCTTTGCATCACTAGGAGCGCTCACCCGGAAGTCCCTTTAGACAGAGGCGTGCTGCCTGGTTCCTGCGCTTACAGCGAGTCACCGGATCTTCTTCAACCTATCCCGGAGCTGTGCCTGCTATATAATTCCCCTCCCCACACCTACTGCATACTCTTGCCCCGGAAGAAGCCACCTGGCGAAACGGTGCCCGTTGGGCGTTCATGGACTGCCTATAGGACTACTTCACCCCCGGCTGATCTTGTGCTGCGGCTGCATGTAAGTAGGACTACATGATATATATGATTCCCTTTTAGAGCTGTAAAATTATACATTCTCCTTATACATGCAAGCTATTTGCACAAATCACCAGGTGTTGTATTTCCACTCTACCTCTAATACAGCCTACTAGGTCTGGCCAATCTGGTTCTGCACTGTGCAGTCCAAAGTGCAGCTTACAGCGTTTTCCAGTGAGGATCTTTACACACCTCTCCCCCTCCTTCCTCACATCTATTTGCCTCCTGGCATATTTAGGATTAGGAATTGGGAGACTGCTATGCTTTATCTGGTTATGCACTTTTTTACTGCAATTGCATGACAAGGTTGTATTTTTTGGGTCTATCACACTGTGTAGCCCTATGGGTCCATGACCTTTCTATTGTTGTTATTCCCTTTTGTCTCCTTTTTCTACGTTGGTTTTAATATTGTTAATAAAAATTTATATTTTAAACTATCATGTCTCTCTATATCACTTCTTCTATGGGACCTAATCTTTTACCATAGATTATGTTTAAAATGGCCAAAGAAGCAGTAGACTGATACAGTTATATAATCTATGATCTACATGTGACTCAGCGACTAAAACTGGATGTGACATTAGAAGAGAGAGAGGACCCCACTGACCATAAGAGCTTACACTCTATAGGAGAGAGAGGACCCCACTAACCATAAGAGCTTACACTCTACAGGAGAAAGAGGACCCCACTGACCATAAGAGCTTACACTCTAGAAGAGAGAGAGGACCCCACTGACCATAAGAGCTTACACTCTATAGAGAGAGAGAGGCCCCACTAACCATAAGAGCTTACACTCTACAGGAGAGAGAGGACCCCACTAACCATAAGAGCTTACACTCTGTAGGAGAGAGAGGACCCCACTAACCATAAGAGCTTACACTCTATAGGAGAGAGAGGACCCCACTAACCATAAGAGCTTACACTCTATAGGAGAGAGAGGACCCCACTGAACCATAAGAGCTTACACTCTACAGAGAGAGAGGACCCCACTGACCATAAGAGCTTACACTCTAGGAGAGAGAGGACCCCACTAACCATAAGAGCTTACACTCTACAGAGAGAAAGAGGACCTCACTGACCATAAGAGCTTACACTCTACAGAGAGAGAGGACCCCACTACCATAAGAGCTTACACTCTAAGGAGAGAGAGGACCCCACTACCATAAGAGCTTACACTCTACAGAAGAGAGAGAGGACCCACTGACCATAAGAGCTTACACTCTACAGGAGAGAGAGACACCCACTGACCATAAGAGCTTACACTCTACAGAAGAGAGAGAGGATCCCACTGACCATAAGAGCTTACATCTACAGAAGAGAGAGAGGATCCCACTGACCATAAGAGCTTACACTCTACAGAAGAGAAAGAGGACCCACTGACCATAAGAGCTTACACTCTTAAGAAGAGAGAGAATCCCACTGACCATAAGAGCTTACACTCTACAGGAGAGAGAGGACCCCACTGACCATAGAGCTTACACTCTACAGGAGAGAGAGGACCCACTGACCATAAGAGCTTACACTCTACAGAAGAGAGAGAGGACCCCAGACCATAAGAGCTTACACTCTACAGAAGAGAGAGAGGACCCCGCTGACCATAAGAGCTTACACTCTACAGGAGAGAGGACCCCTGACCATAAGAGCTTACACTCTACAGAGAGAGAGGGACCCAGCTGACCATAAGAGCTTACACTCTACAGAAGAGAGAGAGGACCCACTGACCATAAGAGCTATACACTCTACAGAGAGAGAGAGGACCACACTGATCATAAGAGCTTACACTCTACAGGACAGAGAGGACCCTGCTGACCATAAGAGCTTACACTCTACAGAGAAGAGGACCCCTGACCATAAGAGCTTACACTCTACAGGAGAGAGAGGACCCTGCTGACCATAAGAGCTTACACTCTACAGAAGAGAGAGGACCCCACAGACCATAAGAGCTTACACTCTACAGAAGAGAGAGGCCCCCATGACCATAAGAGCTTACACTCTACAGAAGAGAGAGGACCCTGCTGACCATAAGAGCTTACACTCTACAGGAGAGAGAGGCCCCACTGACATAAGAGCTTACACTCTATAGGAGAGAGAGGACCCCACTACCATAAGAGCTTACACTCTACAGAGAGAGAGAGGACCCACTGACCATAAGAGCTTACACTCTACAGAAGAGAGAGAGGATCCCACTGACCATAAGAGCTTACACTCTACAGAAGAGAGAGAGGATCCCACTGACCATAAGAGCTTACACTCTACAGAAGAGAGAGGACCCACTGACCATAAGAGCTTACACTCTACAGAGAGAGAGAGGACCCCACAGACCATAAGAGCTTACACTCTACAGAGAGAGAGAGGATCCCACTGACCATAAGAGCTTACACTCTACAGGAGAGAGAGGACCCCCACTGACCATAAGAGCTTACACTCTACAGAGAGAGAGAGGATCCCACTGACCATAAGAGCTTACACTCTACAGGAGAGAGAGGACCCCGCTGACCATAAGAGCATACACTCTACAGAAGAGAGAGAGGACCCACTGACCATAAGAGCTTACACTCTACAATAGAGAGAGAGGACCCCACTGACCATAAGAGCTTACACTCTACAAAAAGAGAGAGAGGATCCCACTGACCATAAGAGCTTACACTCTACAGAAGAGAGAGGACCCCACTGACCATAAGAGCTTACACTCTACAAGAGAGAGAGTACCCACTGACCATAAGAGCTTACACTCTACAGGAAAGAGAGGATCCCACTGACCATAAGAGCTTACACTCTACAGGAGAGAGAGACCCCACTGACCATAAGAGCTTACACTCTACAAGAGAGAGAGGATCCCACTGACCATAAGAGCTTACACCTCTACAAGAGAGAGAGAGGATCCCACTGACCATAAGAGCTTACACTATACAGAAGAGAGAGAGGATCCCACTGACCATAAGAGCTTACACTCTACAGGAGAGAGAGGACCCTCACTGACCATAAGAGCTTACACTCTACAGGAGAGAGAGGACCCTGCTGACCATAAGAGCTTACACTCTACAGAGAGAGAGGACCCTGCTGACCATAAGAGCTTACACTCTAAGGAGAGAGAGGACCTCACTGACCATAAGAGCTTACACTCTACAGGAGAGAGAGGACCCCACTGACCATAAGAGCTTACACTCTACAGAAGAGGAGAGGATCCCACTGACCATAAGAGCTTACACTCTACAGAGAGAGAGAGGACCCCTGACCATAAGAGCTTACACTCTACAGGAGAGAAGGACCCCTGACCAAAGAGCTTACACTCTACAGGAGAGAGAAGGACCCCTGACCATAGAGCTACACTCTAAAGAAGAGAGGACCCTGACCATAAGAGCTTACTCACAGGAAGAGAGACCCAGACCATAAGAGCTTACACTCTACAGAGAGAGGACCCACTGACCTAAGAGCTTACACTCTACAAGAGGAGAGAGACCCCACTGACCATAAGAGCTACACTCTACAGAGAGAGAGGGACCCACTGACCTAAGAGCTTACACTCTACAGGAGAGAGAGGACCCACTGACATAAGACTTACACTCTACAGAAGAGAGGACCCACTGACATAAGAGCTTACACTCTACAGGAGAGAGAGGACCACTGACCATAAAGCTTACACTCTACAGAGAGAGAGGACCCACTGACCATAAGAGCTTACACTCTACAGAAGAGAGAGGACACCGCTGACCATAAGAGCTTACACTCTACAGAGAGAGAGAGGACCCACTGACCATAAGAGCTTACACTCTACAGGAGAGAGAGGACCCTGCTGACCATAAGAGCTTACACTCTACAGAGAGAGAGAGGACCCCATGACCATAAGAGCTTACACTCTACAGAGAGAGAGGACCCACTGACCATAAGAGCTTACACTCTACAGGAAAAGAGAGAGGCCCCACTGACCATAAGAGCTTACACTCTACAGAAGAGAGAGGACCCTGCTGACCATAAGAGCTTACACTCTACAGAGAGAAGAGGACCCCACTGACCATAAGAGCTTACACTCTACAGAAGAGAGAGGACCCCACTGACCATAAGAGCTTACACTCTACAGGAGAGAGAGGACCCCATGACCATAAGAGCTTACACTCTACAGAGAGAGAGGACCCCACTGACCATAAGAGCTTACACTCTACAGGAGAGAGAGAGGACCCCTGACCATAAGAGCTTACACTCTACAGAGAGAGAGAGGACCCACTGACCATAAGAGCTTACACTCTACAGGAAGAGAGAGGACCCCACTGACCATAAGAGCTTACACTCTATCAGGAAGAGAAGGCCCCTGACCATAAGATGCTTACACTCTACAGAGAGAGAGAGGACCCTGCTGACCATAAGAGCTTACACTCTACAGGAGGAGAGAGGACCCCACTGACCATAAGAGCTTACACTCTACAGGAGAGAGAGGACCCCACTGACCATAAGAGCATTACACTCTACTAGGAGAGAGAGGACCCCACTGACCATAAGAGCTTACACTCTACAGGAGAGAGAGGACCCCACTGACCATAAGAGCTTACACTCTACAGAAGGAGAGGGACCCCACTGACCATAAGAGCTTACACTCTACAGGAGAAGAGGACCCACTGACCATAAGAGCTTACACTCTACAAGAGAGAGAGAGGACCCACTGACCATAAGAGCTTACACTCTACAGAAGAGAGAGGACCCACTGACCATAAGAGCTTACACTCTACAGAGAGAGAGGACCCACTGACCATAAGAGCTTACACTCTACAGAGAGAGAGAGGACCCACTGACCATAAGAGCTTACACTCTACAGGAGAGAGAGGACCCCACTGACCATAAGAGCTTACACTCTACAGAAGAGAGAGGACCACACTGACATAAGAGCTTACACTTACAGGAGAGAGAGGACCCATGCTGACCATAAGAGCTTACACTTACAGAAGAGAGAGGACCCTGCTGACCATAAGAGCTTACACTCTACAGGAGAGAGAGGACCCTGCTGACCATAAGAGCTTACACTCTACAGAGAGAGAGGCCCCCATAGACCATAAGAGCTTACACTCTACAGAAGAGAGAGGCCCCCACAGACCATAAGAGCTTACACTCTACAGGAGAGAGAGAGGATCCCACTGACCATAAGAGCTTACACTCTACAGAAGAGAGAGAGGACCCTACTGACCATAAGAGCTTACACTCTACAGGAGAGAGAGAGGACCCAACTGACCATAAGAGCTTACACTCTACAGGAGAGAGAGAGGACCCTACTGACCATAAGAGCTTACACTCTACAGGAGAGAGAGAGGACCCCACTGACCATAAGAGCTTACACTCTACAGAAGAGAGAGAGGACCCTACTGACCATAAGAGCTTACACTCTACAGGAGAGAGAGAGGACCCCACAGACCATAAGAGCTTACACTCTACAGAAGAGAGAGAGGACCCTACTGACCATAAGAGCTTACACTCTACAGGAGAGAGAGAGGACCCCACAGACCATAAGAGCTTACACTCTACAGAAGAGAGAGAGGATCCCACTGATCATAAGAACTTACACTCTACAGGAGAGAGAGAGGACCCTACTGACCATAAGAGCTTACACTCTACAGGAGAGAGAGAGGATCCCACTGACCATAAGAGCTTACACTCTACAGGAGAGAGAGAGGACCCCACAGACCATAAGAGCTTACACTCTACAGGAGAGAGAGAGGACCCCACTGATCATAAGAGCTTACACTCTACAGGAGAGAGAGAGGACCCTACTGACCATAAGAGCTTACACTCTACATGAGAGAGAGGACCGCACTGACCATAAGAGCTTACACTCTACAGGAGAGAGAGAGGACCCCACTGATCATAAGAGCTTACACTCTACAGGAAAGAGGACCCTGCTGACTATAAGAACTCGCATTCTAGAAGAGAGAGATGCCTTATTGCTGATTTTCCTGTGCAGACCGGGCGGCGCGGGTTAAGGACGGGGTGCTGTAATGCTGACACCCGCACCACTTGTGAGCACATATTTTATACTGACACACAGATGTGGGGCTGTCAGTCTTGCCAGCTCCATCCCTGCCCCCCCCCCCCCCCGGACTGACGGTTGTGTCCCGAGATCTCCTGTAATCCATTATATCCTAGCAGCTGCCACCGGCAGGGGATGAGCTGCCCTGCGGGGGGATGGGGTCAGCGTTCTCCTGCACTGTATGTGGGACTATTCACAGAGAAGAGCGCGGTTCAAGGTTCACGCTAAATTTAGGGTGGGGGTTTAGTGACAGAAGGACATTTTCACTTTCTTAATTGCGAGTAGTCACTGCGTCACATGATTTGATCTCGCCGCGGCCATGCACTGAGGTCAGAGTTCCTCGTCATTACACAGGTGATGTCATCCGTCTTTTAATGAGGCAGAGGTGTGAATTCTCTGGACGGTCACATCCGGATGTGTCTGTCTATATGTGGCAGGTGCCATCCATCTCTCATCCATAACGTCTAGCCTGGATTCAGTGCGACAGTCCTGAATTTGGGGAGCTATCCCGCGAGGTCGTGGGTAAGTTCTCAGAACACAGATACAGGTGAACACAATGGTGGAGCAGGGAGTCATCAGATCTCTGCTCCACCATTACATCCATGGAGAGACTGAAGAGCCTTCAGGTCATGTGAATGGCAGCCCAAAGCAGGTGACTCACTGAGGAGCGGGACACAGGCTCGCGGTATGCTTGTGTGAGGGTCCCTGTGGAGGCCTTATACTGTATGGGTAGGCCTGTGTGAGGGACATGAAAGCACTAATCGGCCTCACTAGGAGAATACTTGTGTGCGGGCACATATAAAGGACGGGACAATGTTAGGGAAAAGCTTAGCGTAAAATAGAAATTGCCGCAGCGACTTCAACCCACCCTGCATTACACCGGTCACATCTACCTTGTCATCGCTTCCACAAGGTGAAGAGCTTAGTCCCAAAAATCAGGTTATTCCTGATCTTCATGCCCCCATATATAGTAAGCAAGGCAGAAGCCACGCCCATGTCATAGGGAAAGGCAGAAGCCACACCCAGGTCATAGAGCAAGGCAGAAGCCACACCCAGGTCATAGAGCAAGGCAGAAGCCACACCAAGGTCATAGGGAAAGGCACAAGCCACGCCCATGTCATAGGGAAAGGCACAAGCCACACCCAGGTCATAGAGCAAGGCAGAAGCCACACCCAGGTCATAGAGCAAGGCAGAAGCCACACCCAGGTCATACGGAAAGGCACAAGCCACGCCCATGTCATAGGGAAAGGCACAAGCCACACCCAGGTCATAGAGCAAGGCAGAAGCCACACCCAGGTCATAGAGCAAGGAAGAAGCCACACCCAGGTCATAGGGAAAGGCACAAGCCACGTCCATGTCATAGAGAAAGGCACAAGCCACACCCAGGTCATAGAGCAAGGCAGAAGCCACACCCAGGTCATAGAGCAAGGCAGAAGTCACGCCCAGGTCATAGAGCAAGGCAGAAGTCACACCCAGGTCATAGGGAAAGGTAAAAGCCACACCCAGGTCATAGAGCAAGGCAGAAGCCACACCCAGGTCTTAGGGAAAGGCACAGGTCATAGAGCAAGGCACAAGCCACACCCAGGTCATAGAGCAAGGCAGAAGTCATGCCCAGGTCATAGGGAAAGGCAAAAGCCACACCCAGGTCATAGAGCAAGGCAGAAGCCACACCCAGGTCTTAGGGAAAGGCACAAGCCACACCCAGGTCATAGAGCAAGGCAGAAGCCACACCCTGGTCATACAGCAAGGCAGAAGCCATACCATCAGGTACTTACAGGAAAGGCAGAAGCCACACCCTGGTCATAGGGAAAGGCACAAGTCACACCCAGGTCATAGAGCAAGGCAGAAGCCACACCCAGGTCTTAGGGAAACGGTCAAGCCACACCCAGGTCATAGAGCAAGGCACAAGCCACACCCAGGTCATAGAGCAAGGCAGAAGCCACACCCAGGTCATAGGGAAAGACACAAGCCACACCCAGGTCTTAGGGAAAAGCACAAGCCACACCAAGGTCATAGAGCAAGGCAGAAGTCACGCCCAGGTAATAGGGAAAGGCAAAAGCCACACCCAGGTCATGGGGTAAGGCAGAAGCCACAACTAGGTAATGGGGTAAGGCAGAAGCCACACCCAGGTCAGAGCAAGGTAGAAGTCACGCCCAGGTCATAGGGAAAGACACAAGCCACACCCAGGTCACGGGCTAAGGCAGAAGCCACATCCAGTTCATAGGGCAAGGCATAAGCCACACCCAGGTCATAGGGCAAAGCATAAGCCATGCCCAGGTCATAGGTCAAGGCATAAGCCATGCCTATGTCATAGGTCAAGTCATAAGCTACACCAAAGTCATAGGGCGAGAGCGCTGCGGCCTGGCTTGCTTTGGCCGCACAAGTTCATGGACTAGGGGCTCAGTGGAAGGTACTGGAGACCGACCGCTGCCGCTAGAAGACGGAGTTTCGTGCAAAGGACCCCCTCTGTGGACATCTTTCCGGCTGTTGCCGGTGCTGCAACCCCTGCGGGATCATCTGGGTGGAGGAAGATAAAGGACACGATAAGTTTAATAACGGGACTGCTATTGTTCTGCACTTGTTGTTCTTACTATCTACCCTTTAACCATTTATCTCCCTGTGAGGAGTTAATATCCTGTTTGATTAAATTGTTAAATTTGTTAATCCTTGCTCTGCCTTCTGTCTGTCACTGCATCCCGCAACCTGCTTACACTTGGCCTAGTCGGTAGGATACAGTCCACAAGCACAGAGGTGACAGATCAAGCAGCCGTGGGTGTCCCAAGGGCCAGCTTGCTGCTGGGGGCCATGCTCAGCAATCTCCCAAAGTTTACAGGGAGCAATTAACTGCAATGGGACTGGTCCGAGTGGGTTAAAGGCATGCTCAGAATGCACCCCATGAACCCCCGCGATGCAGGCAGAGATTGCTGTAATGGCCCTGGACGGGGAAGCTAGATGCTCTGTCATGTTCCGGCCACCACATGAGCGGAACACCTTCACCAAGGTGTTGCAGATCTTAGAAGAGATGCATGAGGACAGGGCCGGCGTCAGCACCCGGCACACCCGGGGCCCTGAGCAGGTGGGGGGGCCCACTCGCAGTCTGGCACCCCCGCGCCGGTTAGCGGAGGAGAGCGGTGTCAGCGCCGCCACTGGGCCCCCCCCCACTTGCTCAGGGCCCCGGCAGCAGCTGGCGCACAATACTTACCTCTCCCGTGCCTCCGCTGCCGCAGCTCCGGGCTCCAGGGGGCGCCGGCGCTTCCTCTCACAGCAGCGCCGCTGAATGACGTCATCATTCAGCGGCCGGCTGTGGCAGAGAGCGCGGACGCTGGACAAGTGAGACGTGTGTGTGTGTGTCTCTGTGTGTGTCTGTGTGTATGTAGTGCGGTGCTTTGTGTGTGTGTGTGTGTGTGTGTATGTGTGTGTGTGTGTTATAAGTATGTGAGAGAGTGCTTGTGTGCTGTGGTGCTGTCTGTGTGTGATGATGGGCAGGCATTGCTGATAATGGGGAGGCATTGATGATGGGGAGAAGATGATGATGGGCAGGCATTGATGATGGGGAGAAGATGATGATGGGCAGGCATTGCTGATAATGGGGAGTCATTGATGATGGGGAGAAGATGATGATGGGCAGGCATTGCTGATAATGGGGAGGCATTGATGATGATGGGGAGAAGATGATGAATAATGGGCAGGCATTGATGATGGGGAGAAGATGATGATGGGCAGGCATTGATGATGATGGGGAGGCGATAATGATGATGGGGAGGCGATGATGATGATGGGCAGGCATTGATGATAATGGGGAGAAGATGATGATGGGCAGGCATTGCTGATAATGGGGAGGCATTGATGATGGGGAGAAGATGATGATGGGCAGGCATTGCTGATAATGGGGAGGCATTGATGATGATGGGGAGAAGATGATGATAATGGGCAGGCATTGATGATGGGGAGAAGATGATGATGGGCAGGCATTGATGATGATGGGGAGGCGATAATGATGATGGGGAGGCGATAATGATGATGGGGAGGCGATGATGATGATGGGCAGGCATTGATGATAATGGGGAGGCATTGATGATGATGGGAGGCGATAATGATGATGGGCAGGCATTGATGATAATGGGGAGGCCATGATGATGATGGGGAGGCCATGATGATAATGGGCAGGCATTGATGATGGGGAGGAGATGATGATGATGATGGGCAGGCATTGATGATGATGGGGAGGAGATGATGATGATGGGCAGGCATTGATGATAATGGGGAGGCCATGATGATGATGGGGAGGCAATGATGATGATAAGGAGGCAATGATGATGATAAGGAGGCAATCATGATGATAATGGGGAGTCTTTCCACAGCGCCCTTTCCTGAGCCGTAACAGTGCAGAACGCATTACAGCGCAGAGGAGAGCTCCATATTTTGTATGGAGCATTATATGGGGACCAGTATCCTGTTTGGAGCATTATATGGGGACCAGTATCCTGTATGGAGCATTATTTTGGGTCCAGTATTCTGTATGGAGCATTATATGGGGGTGACATCCTGCATGGTGTAAGGTTCTATGTATATATTCCTGAAACTCAGTTTGTTCGTCAGCCATTTTACTTTCTGTCTTGCTGCAGCTATCTTGCCCTCAGTCAAAATGGAGTTTCCAGCTTGCATGTTCCCGCCCTGATTCTCTCCTTTGCTTCTTAAGCAGCCACAGCTGAGCAATCAGTGCTTCAGAATCTAGCCTGCAGTGAACCTGTGACTTGACTCCTGTAAGCCTTGGACCTTGTACTCCAGCTATTCCTACTGAGGAACTCTGAAGCACTTGTGGACTCTGAACCCTGCTCTTTGAAAGACCCACGTTTGCATGGACTTACGGTAACAGAGAAGAAGATCCTGAATCTGTATTGGAGAGTGATTGCTGAGCTTGGATTACTCTGGCCTGCTGTGTCTCCTGTTTCTGTGTCTGCAAACTGTGTGACTATTTCTGCCAACTTGTATGAAGTAATACAGGACTTTTCTATATCAAACCTGTGACTCCTGTGTTTTCATCGCACCCAAGCACAAGACGCTATATGAACTGTACTACATACATTACAAGATTCTGAAGCCAAAACGTTAGTGTCTGCTGGGTCTGGAAGGCTGTGTCTGCTGTACTGTGGATATCAGACGTCCGGTTGTACTTTCTGTGATGACAGTGGTTGTGACTTCTCACAACCATTCCAGGTGAGCAATTCCCTTAAGTTTTTTCTTTTTGCAGTGTTACCACAGGTAAACACTATTGTTTTTTTTTTTTTTTCCTTTCTTTTCTCTTTTTTGTCTGCTGTAACTCTGGATATCAGATGTCTGGTTGAAACTTTCTGTGATGATAGTGGTTGTGACTTCTCACAACCATTCCAGGTGAGCAGTTCCCTTAATTTTTTTTCTCTCTGCAGTGTTGCCACAGGTGAACACTATTGTTTTTTTTTTCTCTCCTCTTCTTCCAGTAATCCTGTCTTAAAAGATCTGGAAAATGGAGGCTCGCATAAAGGAACTTTGCGGAGTGACTGATAATATCCTTGCAGATTTGCAGAATATAAAGACCCGTTTTACAAATCTACAGGACCTCAATAATCACAATTTGCAAGTGGTTGGACAGACTACCCAGGATTTGCGAGCCAGGATTGAGGTTCTAGAGGGGCGAGTCCAGGCTCCTGCCGTAGCCCCGAGTGCTGGGATTCCCAAGTTGCCCCTTTTCGTTTTGGCGGTGAACGTGAGAAATTCAGGGGATTTATTAATCAATGCAATCTTTTTTTTTCTGCACATGCTTCACAATTTCCCACTGAACGATCTAAGGTGCTTACTATAATTATGTTGCTTACCAACAAGGCTTTAATGTGGGCAAACCCTCTGATTGAGACTGAGGATGATTGTTTGAATCACCTTGATGATTTTATTTCAGCCATGGGGCAGGTGTTTGATGACCCCAATCGAGGTGCAACAGCTGAAGCAGCCATGTTAGCTTTGCGCCAAGGTAAGCACTCGGTAGCTGAATATGCCTTGGATTTCAGGAGATGGGCCCTTGATACCACCTGGGACAGTTCCGCCAAAAAATCTATTTTTCGAAAGGGGTTATCTCCACTGATTAAGGATGAACTTGCTCGTGCAGACCCTCCCACTGCGTTAGGTGACTTTATTAACTACTGCATCCGTATTGATACTCGTCTGAACAGCAGGCAAGAGAGATGGTTCGAAAGCAATCGTACTAACCTTTTCCTACCTTCCTCTCCAGCTAAGGAACCTTTGAGTAGGATTACACGGGAACCTGAACCTGAACCCATGCAGGTAGACTCTTTACAACGACGGGTTAGTGATGCACGCAAGGAACATCGTTTTAAGGAGAATCTATGTTTCTATTGTGGTAAGTCAGGGCACTTCATTATAAACTGCCCCAGCCGTTCTCGTAAGACTACTGCAGCACTCATTCATTGTGACTGTTGCGAGAGGGGATCTGTCAGGTCCGAGCCTCAGGCTCCAGAGAAATCTGCAGCAACAGATCTTGATTTCTCGGACTTAAACTCCGTTACCTCTGAGGACGTTGACTGTGTAAACGCTGCCATTTTTCAAGTTTCCTCAGCGGTGTCCCAGCTGAGTTGTAAGAAAAACAATTCTCATTGCTTTCTTTCCATCAAACTCTGGGTTGACTCAGCTTGGGTGTCTAGCTCTGCTATGATCGACTCAGGGGCAAGTGGAAATTTTATGGATGTCTCCTTTGCTCTGAAACAGGGAATACGTTCAGTGAAGAAGGCTACTCCAGTACAGATGGAAACTGTGGATGGCTCCCTGCTGACCTCTGGACCAGTGGATCAGGAAACAGAGCCTTTGAGGGTTCTTATGGGTAAAGATCATCAAGAGAAACTGTCCTTTATGCTTATCTCTTCTCCCCACTTTCCCATTATTCTAGGGCTACCATGGCTGCAGGCTCAGAATCCTACCATTAACTGGGAGACCAAGGAATTACACTTTCCAGAGAAACAGATGAGTCCAAAAGTTTCAGCTTGCTCTGTTCCTAAAGGAATCATGTCAGTCCCTGAACTACCAGCTGTATACCAGGACTATGTGGATTTATGTGACAAGAAGAACGCTGACCAGCTTCCTCCTCACCGTCCATATGATTGTCCAATTGAATTATTGCCTGGAGCAGAGATACCTTTTGGTAAGATCTACCCCCTGGCGGGGCCCGAGCTAAAGGCTTTAAAGGATTACATAGATGAAAATCTAGCCAAGGGCTTCATACGCCCCTCTTCATCTCCTGCAGGTGCACCCATCTTCTTTGTAAAGAAGAAAGATGGATCTCTGAGACCATGCGTAGACTATAGGGAACTCAATAAGGTTACTATTAGAAACCGTTATCCATTGCCTTTAATCCCTGAGTTATTGGAGAGAGTGCGACATGCCAAAATTTTTTCTAAACTAGATCTTCGTGGGGCCTATAACTTAGTCCGTATTAGACCTGGGGATGAATGGAAGACTGCATTCAGGTCACGCTATGGACACTTTGAATATCTAGTTATGCCTTTTGGTCTGAGTACCGCCCCAGCCACTTTCCAACACTTGGTGAATGACATCTTCAGGGATCTCCTAGATACATTCGTGGTAATTTATTTGGATGATATTCTAATTTTTTCTAACTCCACAGAGGAACATCATGGACATGTGAGAATGGTCTTGGAACGTCTAAGACAAAATCATCTTTACATCAAACTTGAAAAGTGTGAATTCCATAGGACCGAAATTCAATTTCTGGGGTATGTACTGTCTACACAAGGAATTAGTATGGATGGAAGCAAAACCCAAGCCATCAAGGATTGGCCAAGTCCTAGAAATGTGAAGGAGGTACAGCGCTTCATCGGGTTTGCCAACTTCTATAGACGTTTCATTAGAAATTTCTCTGAGGTAGTGTCACCTATCACTCAACTTACCCGGAAAGAGTCTAGGTTTTCCTGGACTCCCCAAGCCCAGGAAGCATTTTCCCGTCTAAAAGATAAATTTACCACTGCACCTATCCTAGTACATCCCAACCCCGAGCTTGCCTTCATAATAGAGGTGGATGCTTCAGACTGTGCCGTTGGAGCTATACTCTCTCAGAGAACAGGTGAGAAGAATGTCTTGCATCCCTGTGCCTTCTTTTCCCAGCAGTTGTCTTCGGCTGAGAGGAACTACGATGTGGGCAATAGAGAGTTGTTGGCCATTATTGCCGCCTTCAAAGAATGGAGACACCTTCTTCAGGGAGCTGCACAGCAAATAGTCGTCCTGACAGACCATCGTAACCTTGAGTTTATCAGGTCGGCTAAGTGCCTGACTCCTCGCCAGGCTCGCTGGAATCTTTTCTTAAACCAATTTAATTTTATCATCTCTTATAGACCAGGATCGCGCAATGGAAAGGCTGATGCACTCTGTAGGATTTACTCAGCAGAGACACGTCCAATTACTCCTCCTAAGACTATTCTTCCTGACTCTAGATTCCTAGGAGTAATTCATAATCAAGACCTTCTTAAGGACATTAAGGAAGCATACCATGCGGATTCCTTTTTGGCACAACCCCAAGGGACGTAAGTCTTGTCTTTAAGAATGGTGTGTGGATTCAGGGACAACGTCTGTATATTCCTGAAACAGTCAGATTAAGAGTATTGCAACTCATTCACGATTCCAAGATAGCTGGGCATAGAGGAATTCTAAAGACACAGGAATTTCTTTCTCGTTTCTTTTGGTGGCCCACTTGCAGGAAGGATGTTTTGAATTATGTCACTTCATGTGAGGTCTGTGCAAGATGCAAAACACCTCGCTCCTCACCAACTGGTCTGTTACAGCCTCTTCCCACCCCGTCCCGCCCGTGGGGATCCATTTCTATGGACTTCATTGTGGAGTTACCAACCTCTCAGGGGAAGAACACCATTCTAGTGGTGGTTGACCGTCTAACAAAGGCAGCTCATTTTATCCCTTGTGTCGGCTTACCCACTGCAAAACAGACATCAGATTTGATGATTAAAGATGTGTTTCGCTTACATGGAGTACCGGATGAGGTTATTTCGGATCGAGGGGTGCAATTCACTTCTAGGTTTTGGCAAAATTTCTGTGCAGCATTGGACATTAAAGTAAACCTTTCTTCTGCTTTTCATCCCCAGACTAATGGACAGACCGAACGAACCAATCAAACCCTGGAGCAGTATCTCCGCTGCTTTATCTGCCACCTACAGGATGATTGGGTGGATCTACTTCCATTAGCTGAGTTCTCGTATAACAACTCTCAGAGTGCCTCCACTAAACAGTCTCCTTTTTACTCTAATCTAGGTTATCATCCTAACATTCTACCACGATTTCCCATAGAAACGCCTTTACCAGCAGTGGCTGAAAGAATCACGTCTTTACAGAAGAATATGGATCTTCTAAAGGAAAATCTGGAATCGGCTCAAGAAAGGTACAAGAAAGCAGCAGATAAATTTCTTAAACCTGCACCAGCTTTCAAGGTAGGAGACTTGGTCTGGCTGTCAACCAGAAATCTTAAGTTAAGGATTCCATCGTCTAAGTTGGGACATAAGTACATTGGACCCTATAAAATCAGTAAAATTATAAGTGCCGTTGCTTGTCGTCTTCAACTGCCCAGAACTATGAGAATCCACCCTGTCTTTCATGTATCCCTACTAAAGGCTGCGACACCCAATACGTTTCCTGGACGTTCCTCTCCTTGCCCTGACCCAGTGCTAGTCGATGGTCAGGAAGAATTTGTGGTGGAAAGGATTTTAGATTCCAGGTTGTATAGAAATCAGTTACAATATCTGATTAAATGGCAGGGCTACCCAGTGGAGGACAACTCATGGGAACCGGTCAATAACGTTAATGCTCCTCGCTTGCTCCGTCAGTTTCATCAGAGGTACCCACACAAGCCTGGTCTGAGGTCATCCGGAGGTTGTCCTTAAGGGGGGAGTAATGTAAGGTTCTATGTATATATTCCTGAAACTCAGTTTGTTCGTCAGCCATTTTACTTTCTGTCTTGCTGCAGCTATCTTGCCCTCAGTCAAAATGGAGTTTCCAGCTTGCATGTTCCCGCCCTGATTCTCTCCTTTGCTTCTTAAGCAGCCACAGCTGAGCAATCAGTGCTTCAGAATCTAGCCTTGCAGTGAACTGTGACTTGACTCCTGTAAGCCTTGGACCTTGTACTCCAGCTATTCCTACTGAGGAACTCTGAAGCACTTGTGGACTCTGAACCCTGCTCTTTGAAAGACCCACGTTTGCATGGACTTACGGTAACAGAGAAGAAGATCCTGAATCTGTATTGGAGAGTGATTGCTGAGCTTGGATTACTCTGGCCTGCTGTGTCTCCTGTTTCTGTGTCTGCAAACTGTGTGACTATTTCTGCCAACTTGTATGAAGTAATACAGGACTTTTCTATATCAAACCTGTGACTCCTGTGTTTTCATCGCACCCAAGCACAAGACGCTATATGAACTGTACTACATACATTACACATGGGGTATTATATGGGTGATGAGGGGGAGACTGTGGTGCCCATAATATTGTATGGAGGACTGTACTGTCCGGTCTGTACTGTGCACTGTGAGGATTTGGCGGTTTTTGAGCTATTGTACAATTTACAATAGATATACTCATGTAATGGAAGAAGTGAAGTATTTGGCATTGTACTGTACCCATATTTCTCTGCTGTATCTGTGCATCATGAATCGTGGTCTGTGTTAAAGGGGCCCACTGAGGCTCTTTCGCCCGGGGCCCATAAAAACCTGGAGCCGGCCCTGCATGAGGACCCCATAGATGTCGGTGAATTGTGGATGTGCTTATTTAGCCGTGTCCAAAGGAAGGGGGAGTCTATGACCCTATATATGAGCGCGCTGCAGGAGATCCACGCTGCGATCGCTAAGCGGGATGATGTGGGCATGGGGCCTCCTGATGTAATTCTGAGAGACCAACTAGTGGCAGGCCTCAGGGATGCACTGCTTAAATAGGCCTTGCGGGTCAATCCGCGCATGGCTTTCCTGGAAATTGGGGCAGAAGCGCGTGCGCGCGAGCAAGAGCAGGGGATGGCAGCATTAGCAGGGAAGTTCCGGAGCGGGGAGGTATCCGCTCCGCCCGCAGCTGAACCAGGATGGGTGAGAGAAATCCGGAAGAAAATCCAGGACATGAGAGAAGAGTGGTCCGACTTAAGAAAAAAAACCCTGGTGGTCCCGAACTCCTACGGAAGCAGAACCGACCTCGAGCCCCGTCAGGAAATGAGGAAATCCCGAGCAGAGAGACAGACGATTTGTTTTAAGTGCGGAGACACTGGAAATTATGCCCGAGGATGCGCACAACGGGGGAGGCCACTTACCCGTCGGCCATTAAACTAGTGGGCTCCGTGGCTGGAGGACGCCGCCCAGAGCCTGAGCAGCCAAGAAGGAGAGAAGGTAGTCCCACAAGTTTAGTTTCCCTGAGCACTCTCGTATGGGCCGAAATGGATGGTCGGGCTGTCCGCTGTCTAGTTGATACCAGTTCCCAAGTGACCACTATGCCAGAGACTTGTTTCAGACTTCATTTTTCTGAAGCGATGGGGCCCAGTGATCAAGTTAACAACAGCCAATCAATTGCCCATCCCAGTCGCAGGGGTGGTTTGGATGCAAATCACCGTGTGCGGCAAAGATGTGGGCCGGAAAGGTGTCGTGTTGACCACCGGGGACCCTGGCAATGGCCCCACCGTGACTTTAGAGATGAACATGTTGATGGAACTGGGGACCATCCTGGTTAGTGAGTCACCAGATGCTTTTCTCAATCGATGGAGCCCCCAACCCCCTAGAGGAAGGTTGTGAGGGATCTCATAGGGGAAGGGGGTGTCGATTTCGCTCACCTCGGGGTAGGGGAGAGAAAGACCCAACAGGGATCGGCTTTCTAGCGATACCAGTTGCCCCAGGTCAGTCAGGGAACTGCACTGAGGTCTAATAGTCGCTGGAAAGGCTTCCCTTATAGGTACAATTTATTGAGGCGCTTCCAGTGAGGGGGGATATATATCACCAGGCCTGGCTGGGGATATATATATATATATATATTGTGTAGACCTCCCTGCCCTCTAGTGTCAGAGTTCCTCACTAACCAGTACGGTATGCTGCCACCAGTTCCGACAACAGGCTTATATCAGGTTAGGAACTAACCCTGGTAGCGTATAACATACAACAGACCGTGCGGACGTAGAGATTCATGTATTGAGATAAAAGAGCAGTCCAAGATTAATTTTATATTGAATCGCCGAAAAGGTGCACTAGAAATATACAGGTATATATATATACATATATATATACAAAACAATATGCAAGTATGCAGTCAAGAGTGTAGTACAAGGGTAGGTTATAGATGGGTTGCAATTACTGTGTTGTGTAGCATGTGACCACAGGGAGGCGCTGATGGATCACAGGTCCAAATCTTAGTTACAGGCTTTTCCTGGCTGCATCAGGTAACGGATCCTCCTGCCAGTAGAAAAAAAAAATAAGCTCAAAATGAAGAGCTGTCTCTTATCTCCTAGGCTTCTCCCTCCCACACTCTGTGCACAGCCCTGGGCTTGTGCAGCCTCTCTCCTCCCATCTCTGAGACTATAATTTTCTGTCCAGAACCGTGGATGGCCCATAACTTTCCGCCTGAAGCTCTGAATGGGTTGGTGGCGCCGCCACTGGAGTCCGCTGGATTTTATCTGCGCATAGAGACTAAATATGCCTACTGTATGTAATTCCTGATAGCTACGATTTATAACTCCATAACGCAGGGTTTTGGAGGTGGCTAACTGGTATGAGCGTGTGGGGAAGGAATGCCGATTCCGATTATGTGCTCGGCTAGTCTCAGAGATATTGCATTCTGTTATTATAGGTCAGATTCAACACCTCAGAGCCTAGCTGTGACTTTTAGTGCCACGCTGTCTCCATGTGCTTGAGTTAGAATCAAGTTTGGCTGTGGCTAATGAGAGTTCACACCCTTGTGCTAAGAGCTTCAAATAGCTTCCTCCTGGAGTTTTAATTAAAGGAAAACATTGCATGGCGGTTTATGGCCTTGGGGAATGCATGCCAAGGGAGGGGCTGAGTGGTCTGAAGCAAGTATTTAGAGCCAAACTTCTCTTGATTGGGAATTCCTTCAGAAATCAAAATATAATTTTGCCATATCTCACACCTCCCTCCTTTAGAGGGCTCTAGGGGCATCGCATTCCTGTGTTCCTCCAAGTGCACTCCCGCAATCTCTCCTTGCCGAGATAGCCCGTCAGCGTTGCCATGGTTGCGGTCCCTTTTGTGGCGAATGGAGAAGTGATACTGCTGGAGAGCCAGGCTCCAACACAGCAACCTCCCATTCATCCTGGAGACCGTATTCAACCAGCTGAGGGGGTTGTGGTTCGTCTCCACGAAGAAGGGATACCCGTACAAGTGTAAGGGGGTAATATGCCTCTACCCCCTTAAAGTTGTGTATAAGGTTCTGTGATGTATATAATGTTTGTTACATATTTCTAAGTAATGTGTAGTATATTATGATATATATGGTTTGCCTTGTAATGCTTCCACACCCCTTGGAAGAAGCAACTGCGAAACGGCGCTCATCGGGCATGGGGAGCAGCACCAGCACTCCACATAGAGTGCCCAGACCCGTGGCATTAACAGCTTCATAGCAGGTAATAGATTATATTGTATCAGGTCCTTCCCACTCCCTTTCTGCTCTTAAGGCGGTATATAAATTGTTTAGTGCTTGGATCACTTCCCAGTATTAAATAGCAATATGTTTTGCATTACTGGGCATATACTCACCTGCCTTTTTTCTAGGGAGATTAGAAACCTGTGACATCTGGGATCCAAATCCTTCTTTCTTGCTGGCATACACACCTTCACTGTGCACTTTATTTATCTATTTAAATAACCATTCATGGCTACATTGCAGTCTGATTATTTATGATTATATATGTGGATTAATTAGTGCTAGGCAACCTCCCTCTGTATTTGGAGGTCCCTTTCTTGTCTTTTTTATTAATATACCATTTTAATTATTTATAAATAAATATATACTTTTTAATTGCACTTTTCCTCACTTCCTTTCCTTTATGGCACCATACCATATTAGAATATGTTTCTGATTTAGATTGATAGTACTTTATATTATACTAGAAATAGGCCCGATGCTATTGCTTCGGGAGTGCGGTGAAATGAACATCTGTGTATCCTTAGTGGTGCTAACACCGCCGGGAGATCGGCAATGCCGCTAACAGCTGATAGATCGGCAACTCGGCGGTGGGCGACCGATCACATCAGCTGCTAGCGGTATTCAAATATGGCGCCAATACCGCTAGCAGCTGATTGGTCGCCAGCCTTGGAGGGGGGATTCAAATCCCGCGCGGCCCTGCTTATTGGCTGAGCTGCCGGCGGCTGAGCCAATGAGCGGCGCGGGATTCAAATTCCCTGCCAAAGCTGAGCGGCACCACTCAGCCAATGAGCGGTGCCGCGCGGCTTTGGCGGGTGATTTGAATCCTGCGCCGCTCATTGGCTCTGCCGGCAGCAGGTCAGCCAATGAGCGGTACCGCGTGGCTTTGAGAGGCGTGGGATTCAAATCCTCCGCTCCGCCGGCTGAGCCAATGAGCGGTGCCGCGCAGGATTTGTTAGGGGATTTGAGGGTATGTGCACACGTTGCAGATTTGACTGCTGAATTTTCTGCGCAAAAACAGGACCTCTTGGCAGAAAACGCAGATGCTTTTTTGATGCGGATTTGTATGCGTTTTTGTAAGCTAAATAAAGGTATGTTATTTAACAAAAAAAAAAGGTTTGTGATGTAATTTCTTGTCCAACCTCTTCTTTTACATTTGTCCAACCCACACAATAGATAGAATGGTGCATAAATAGTTAAAGACACACACAAAATCTTCACGCAATAGCGTTAATTTAAAAAAAAAATGGGGAAAAAATGGCGTGAGCTCCCATGCAATTTTCTGCACCAGAGGGGGAAAGCCGACAGCTCGGGCCAATATTTCTAGCCTGGGAAGGGGTTAATACCCATGGAGCTTCCCAGGCTATGAATATCAGCCCGCAGCTAGCCTTTACTGGCTATTAAAATAGGGGGATCCCCCAAAAAAATTAGCGGGGTCCCCCAGTAATTTATAGCCAGAAAGGCTACGCAGACAGCTGCGGGCTGATATTCATAGCCTAAAAAGGGGCCATGGATATTGGCGCACACCCTGGCTAAAAATACCAGCACTCATCCGCCCCAGAATTGGTGTATCCGTACGATGCGCCAATTCCGGCACTTAGCCCCTCTCTTCCCACTCCCCTGTAGCGATGGGATATGGGGTAATAAGGGGTTAATATCACCTTGCTATTGTAAGGTGACATTAAGCCCGGTTAATAATGGAGAGACGTCAATAAGACTCCTATCCATTATTAATTTTATATTAATAAAGGGTTAAAAAAACCACACACATAAGAATAAAGCATGTTACTTAAATAAAACACAACACGGTTTTCATATCTTTATTACACGCTCAGATCCAAGCGACGCCCTCGATCTCCTGTAATAAAAAGTAAAAAAATAAAACAACCGTATACTCCCTGTCCGACGCAGTCCAATTAATAACGAATGTCCCATGACGGTCTCCCCTATAGAACAGTGACATCAGGTGATGCCACTGCTCTGTAGGGCCTCCTAGTGATGCACTGACAGGAGACAATGGCTCCTGCAGTGCATCACTGAGGTTACCTGAGTTCATTCTCTCACTTTATGGCAATGCTGCGTGGGAATTTTCTCACCCAGCATTGCCAGTGAGAGAATGAACTGTAGTGATGTCATTCTCTCCCAGCGGCAGAGCGATACACACAGCGGAGGATTACCTCCACTGTCAGTGCATCGCAGGGGCGGTGTAGAGCGCTGACATCACCCGATACCAGTGTTCTACACCGGAGATTGTCGTGGGACACTCGTTATTATCTGGACTACGGTGGACAGGTGATGTATAGGTTGCTTTATGATTTTATTTTTATTACAGGAGATCGATGGCATCGGGGATTAGGTGATTAGTGAGTATGTACTCTGTTATGTGTTGTATGTTATATGTATGTTCTGTATGTTATGTGTTGTATGTTATATGTATGTTCTGTGTTGTATGTTATATGTATGTTCTGTATGTTGTGTTAGATGTATGTTCTGTGTTGTATGTTATATGTATGTACTGTATGTTATGTGTTGTATGTTATATGTATGTACTGTATGTTATGTGTTGTATGTTATGTGTATGTACTGTATGTTATGTGTTGTATGTTATATGTATGTGATGTATGTTATGTGTTGTATGTTATATGTATGTACTGTATGTTATGTGTTGTATGTTATATGTATGTACTGTATGTTATGTGTTGTATGTTATGTGTATGTACTGTATGTTATGTGTTGTATGTTATATGTATGTGATGTATGTTATGTGTTGTATGTTATGTGTATGTTCTGTGCAGGCATAGCGGGATGGGACTTGTAGTCCCATCGGACGATGCCTGCATACACACAAACAGACCCGCAGACCCCCGCACATACACAGATCACGCACACACCGGCACACGCATACACACACACACCCGCAGACTCCCACACAGCCCCACAGACCCCCGCACACACACACATACCAAAGCCGCGCGGCACCGCTTAGCCAATGGGGGATTTGAATCCCGCGCCGCTCAGCCAATGGCGGGGGATTTGAATCGTGGGAGATTTGAATCTTTGGCGGGGGATTTGAATCGCGTGCCGCTCATTGGCTGAGCTGCCGCCGGCTGAGTCAATGAGCGACACGGGATTCAAATCCCCAGCCAAAGCCGTGCAGCATCGCTCAGCCAATGAGCGTGCCACAGCTATGGCGAGAGATTTGAATCCCGCGTGGCACCGCTCATCGCTCAGCCAATGAGCTGTGCACATGCGGCTTTGACGGGGGATTTGAATCCCGGCCGCCATATCGGAATACCCATAACTTGTGTGTTCCAATATGGCGGTTGGCGTACTTTCAGTTGTGGTGCATTGTGGAAGCGACACAAGCGCCGGAAGTGTGTGACAAAGTTTATTGGTAATTATATGTTAGATAGGAATAATAGGGAAAGGGCAGTACCCTTAATTGGACACTAGATGGGGCACAATTGTGTACATAGTTATTTAGGAGGGGCTGACCGTGGTTAGGTGTAGAAGTCTTCCTGTTTAGTATTCAGTAGGGCCTAGGGCCCGTGTAGGATGGTCAGCTCCGCAACGTTAAGCAAGATACCCAGCCATTTAGAGTCTGGATGGACAGAAGTGCAGCTGAGGCAGCAGTTCGACCGCAGTTGGGAGCAAGAGCTTGAAAAGTGGTCATACATCAGTACAGGGACGCAGGTCGCTCATCATGGGGCAGATCATTGCATGGGTCGATGCCCTCAGTTCCGGGGCAAAACGGATGAGGGAACCCCAAACAAAGTGAGTTTGGACAGGGAAGATGCTGTGTTACCGCAAGAGGCGGTCCGTCCCTGTAATGTGCTGAACGACATAGAGACGAGTGCAGAGGAAGTGTTTAATGTGAACTGTGTGGAATCATATGCTGATGTTGTTACTGACAAGGGTGTGCTGCGAAACGAAGCAAGTAAAGTTCTGCGTTTTAAGTTTGAATTGGACTCTGTCTCTTTGTGCGCAACAACACCAGTGGCGGAACTTCAGCAAGCCCGATGGGACTCTGACGGGGCAAAAGGCGAAGCAGAAGGTATGCTGACAGTGGGACATTATTTTCATATGATGGGAGGCCAGGGCGCGTCAGAGTCCTTAGTCTCAGCCACGACTACTGCCCTGGCCCTCCCTCACACAAGTATGGCTGCAGACGCTGCAGGGCCCACACAATTGCCAGGCACTCCTTTTTATTCGTGGAGTAGGCCACCTCTCTCGGCAATAGCTTCCTGCTCAGGTACAGGACGGGATGCTCCTGGCCTGCTGCATTGACCTAGCTGAGCACAGCACCTAGGCCAAAATCACCGGCATCGGTCTGTACTACAAACGGCCGCGCAAAGTCAGCAGCTTGTAGTACGGGGAGCTGGAGAGAGCGGTCTTGAGAGCCTGAAAAGCGGTCTCACAGGCAACTGACCAGTCTACTGCGAGCGGCTTTTTCTTGGTGAGGTCCATCAGGGGATTGGCCAGGCTGCTATAGTGTGGAACAAACCTCGTATAGTACCCAGCGGTGCCGAAGAAGGACATCACCTGTTTCTTGGTCCTGGGGGTGGGCCAGGATGTGATGGCATCCACTTTCCCGGGCTCTGGCTTCAGAACCCCCCCGCCTACCCGGTGACCCAGATAGAGGACCTCACTCATGCCCATCTCGCACTTTTCCGGCTTGATGGTCAAACCTGCCCGGTGGATCCGCCTAAGAACCTGTGTCAGATGCTCTAGGTGATCCTTCCATGTGGAACTGAAGATGGCAATATCGTCCAGGTACCCTTCAAGTCCCTGGAGCAGCGTGTTGACCATCCGCTGAAAAGTGGCAGGGGCATTCTTCATGCCGAATGGCATCACGTTGGACTTGCACAGCCCAAACGGGGTGATAAAAGCAGAGCGCTCCCTGACCTCGTGAGTCAGAGGGATCTGCCAATATCCCCGGCTCAGATCCATGATGGCCAGGTACTTAGCCCAGGCCAACTGATCGAGCAGGTCATCAATGCGTGGCATAGGGAACGCATCGGTGACCGTGACAGCGTTGAGCCCCGGTAGTCCACGCAGAAACGAGTTGATCGGTCCTTTTTGGGGACGAAGACTATGGGCGATGCCAACGTGCTGTTGGATGCCTGGATCACCCCCAGCTTCAGCATCTCATCAATCTCCTGGTTCATCTGCTGCTGCACCTCGAGAGAGACCCAATATGCTGACCGGCAGATCGGGGGGTGATACCCAGTGTCCACGTGGTGGACAGCCAACACGGTCCTTCCGGGAAGGCTGCTGAACAGCTCCCGGAAGGGGCGTAGAGTATCTGCCACCTGGGACCGTTGGTCCTCGGAGAGCTGGTGGCCAACCTCTACGTCCTCAATGGATCCACTCGCCTTGGCTTGGGTGAGCAGATCCAGGGGGTTTCGGCCTCCCCTTCCTCGGGAAGGTTGCACACAGGGAGAGTGCAGGCCTCCCGCTCATGATGGGTATTCATCATGTTCACATGGAAGGCCTTCCTCCTTCCACGGGCGTGGTCTAGGGTGACCCTTACTGAACCGACACCCGGTACAGATGTCCCTGGTCCCAGACCACCCGCTCGAGGTCTGAGTCCATGAAAGGCTGTACCGCGTGCTCCTTAAGGGCCTTCAGGCTGTTGTCGGCTTCCAACGCTGCCTGAAACCCTTGACTAGACATGGCCAGAATGGATGAAACTGCCTCGTCATCTGTCAGTTCCCCGGGACCCGTCTCTGGGCCTCCCTCTGGCTCAGCTGCCACTTGGTTGCAAGGGGGAAGGCCGTCAGACCTCCGTGAGGCTCCTTGGGCTCCAGCACTCCCACTCCTGGTGACAGCGGCCACGACCGCTGTAACCCTGGGTAGTGCCTGCCTCCCATCGGCTTCCACACAAGTCGCTGAGTCAGTTGGACCAACCTGGTCTCCTGTTATCCTGGGTGTGGGGACCTCCTGCCCTGGGGCCTTACCTGGAAGTTCCACCTCTCCTGTGACAGCCCCAACCCCATTGGCACGTTCCCCTTCCTGCAGCTGCACAGAACCCAGCAGTTTGGATTCATCTAGGGCCCCTACAATCCCTGTGGCAGCCCCTCCAACCAACTCTGGTTCTGGCATTGCAGCTACCTGCCCCCTACCTCCAGAGCACACTGTCTCATCACACCTGGGGGCATTTTCACACCTTCCTGTGTCTTCTGGCTCCATCTCATCTGCAAGCGCTGCATATGTCCTGTCAGTGGAGGAGTGACTCTCAGCTCCCACCTCCCCCTGACGCAGAAAGAACAGGCAACACACTTACAATATTACTAGCAGTAGACAAATCAAGACACTGTGGAGGACCAGGATTTGGGGTCTTAGTAGCCACATACTGTGACACTAGCTGCCCAAATCTGTCCCAAGTAAAACATTTGCGGGAATATTCGCCGACACTCCCACCTCCCTCATTCCCCTCCCGGCGCCCCAGTCCAGATGAACCCTGGCGACGGGCAGTGCCAGTTCAACGCCTCCAATCCCGGAGACAGCGAGGGTTTTTCCGGGTATCAAGTCCTAGGGGGACATCATCTCAGGCCGCACGAGGGTCATCTCGGCGCCAGTGTCCCACAGTCCCATCGCAGTGGCGTGGTTTACAGTGATGGGCTGGTAATTGTCACGGGACCTCCCACGACCCCCACACACACACACGACAGGGGACAGTTTTGGGGATGAGGACAGGGCCTTGGGGCGCTAGAGACACATGGCCCTGAAGTGTCCGTGTTGGTTGCAGAGGTAACACCTCCTGGGTTCTGCCCCTGGCCTGGAGAGGGAAACAGAGGGGGGCGCGCCTTGCATTCTAGGGGCTGGGGAAACATGGGCAGAATGAGTTTTACCCCCTCTCCAGGTGCTGTGGGTGGCCCACTTGGCTTCAGGGGCCCGGTTATTGGCATAGTCATCTGCTGGAGGTCCTCTGGGCAGTTCCACAAGCATTGTTCCGTGAAAAAAGCTTCCTGGATCTCCTTGCCTGTGGTGAGCTCCAGACCCTTGGTCCAGTGCTCTACAGGTCTCAGCTCTCATAAGGGCCCGCATGTGGTCGGCCAAAGTGTCCTTGGGGCCTTTTTGCAGGCTCCAGAACTTCCTGCGGTAAGACTCCGGAGTGAGGTTGAACTGCTGGTTCAGGGCCTGTTTGATGCTCTCATACTCCTGTTCCTCCCCGGCAGGTAAGTCCCCCAAAATTTCCAGAGACTTACCGAGGGGTCAAGTACTTGGCCCATTGATCCGAGGCCAGATGGTGCTGTCGGCAGGTCTGCTCAAAGGACTGCAGAAAGGAGTCCAGGTCTTCATCCTTCTCCAGCAAGGGGAAGTCCTTGGCTCGGACCTTGGCTGTCTTAGGTTCCGAGGTGCTGTGGTGGGCAGTAGGAGTCCCTGCCGGGCCAACTCCAGCTGATGCTGTCGCTCTGCTTGTGCCGCCTTTCGCTCTGCCTGGCGTTCTGCCGCCTCCCAATCTGCTTGGCGTTCTGCCGCCTCCCAATCTGCCTGGCGCTCTGCCGCTTTCAGAAGGCTTCCTCGCGCTTCGCCTCCAGACTGGCCAGGGCAGTTTGATAGAGGGCCTCAGACCTGAGCTGTCTGGGGAGAAGGGCAGTAGGAGAGCGTTCTCCTGCGGCAGGGTAGTGCATTGGCGGCGAGGTGCTTGGGGAGCCCAGGCGGGACCCCCCCCGGTTCACCCCTTCTTCGGAACCAGTACAGTCATTCTCCACATTACGAGCTAGCTCCGCAGCAATCATCCTTGTCCGGCTTCGAGTGCTTGCAGCCAGTCTTTTCAGCCCTCGGTCACGGACACAGCAGCAACCCGAGCATCCACACCTCTACAATACTTGCACTCGGACTGTCTAGTGCTGAGCTGATCTTAAGACCCCAGCAGCAAAAGCTACTCCTGTTAGTGCTTAGTGTCTGGGAGTAGGGATCCCACGCACACTATTATCTCGATCCCACGCTGCCACCAATCTGTGAGGGATCTCACAGGGGAAGGGGTGTCGATTTCGCTCACCTCAGAGGAGGTGAGAGAAGGATCCAACAGGCATCGGCTCTCTGGCGCCACCACTTGCCCCAGGTCAGTTAGGGAACTGCACTGAGGGCAAAGAGTCGCCGGAAAGGCTTCACTTATAGGTACGAGTTATTGAGATGCTCCCAGTGAGAGGGGATATATATGTCACCAGTCCAGGCTGGGGATATACAGTACAGACCAAAAGTTTGGACACACCTTCTCATTCAAAGATTTTTCTGTATTTTCATGACTATGTAAATTGTAGCATCACACTGAAGGCATCAAAACTATGAATTATCACATGTGGAATTATACATTACACTTTACAAAAAAGTGTGAAACTGAAAATATGTCTTATATTCTAGGTTCTTCACAGTAGCCACCTTTTGCTTTGATGACTGCTTTGCACTCAGAAAAGGTGAACGGATGGACTCTACATGCCTGGTTCCCACCGTGAAGCATGGAGGAGGTGGTGTGATGTGTGGGGTGCTTTGCTGGTGACACTGTTGGGGATTATCAAAATTGAAGCGGTGACCAGTCCAGCTCACCCCAAACCATCTCGATTGGGTTCAGGTCTGGTGACTGTGGAGGCCAGGTCATCTGGCGTAGCACCCCAACACTCTCCTTCTTGGTCAGATAGCCCTTACACAGCCTGGAGATTGTTTGGGGTCATTGTCCTGTTGAAAAATAAATGATGGTCCAACTAAACGCAAACCGGATGGAATAGCATGCTGCTGCAAGATGCTGTGGTAGCCATGCTGTTCACTATGCCTTCAATTCTGAATAAATCCCCAACAGTGTCACCAGCAAAGCACCCCCACACCATCACACCACCTCCTCCATGCTTCACGGTGGGAACCAGGCATGTAGAGTCCATCCGTTCACCTTTTCTGCGTGCAAAGCAGTAATCAAAGCAAAAGGTGGCTACTTTGAAGAAAAATTTTCCCCAAATTTCCGTTTTTTTTTTCCACAAATAAACGCAAGTTATATCAAAGAAATTTTACCATTAACATGAAGTACAATATGTCACAAGAAAAAAATATCAGAATCAGTGGGATCCATTGAAGCGCTCCAGAGTTATAACCTCATAAAGTGACAGTGGTCAGAATTGTAAACATTGACCCGGTCAGGAAGGTGAAAACAGGCTTTAGAGCGAAGGGATTAAATAAAAAATGGTGTTTACTAAGTACCTTATTTATTTATAAGCACTATTTCCTTTACTTATTTACTTACAGCAGGGTATATGTCCATTTTGTTTGTCTTCAGTTTTGTCAGTGTTGGAATAATGCTTATTATTGTATATACTGCATCAACTACTATTTACTACTGTTTAAGGCTGTGTGCACACGTTCAGGATTTTTCGCGTTTCTTTTCGCGTTTTAAAAAGCGCATGCATTAAGCATCCTATGATTAGAATGCATTCTGCAATTTTTGTGCACAAGGTAAACGCATTGCAGTAAAAAACGCAGCATGTTCATTAATTTCGCTGTAAATTTGCAGATTTCCCGATATATTATTGACCTAGGATGTTCAGGAAAAAAATGCGTAAAAACCGCAATAAAAACGCATCCGGAATTCCTGGGAAAAAGTCGATTTTTTTCTCAGGAAATTTCTGCAAAGAATCCTGAACGTGTGCACATGGCCTAATAGTGCATGAGATTCTGTCTTCAGCAATATTGCCAGGAATCGTTAGCTCACACTGTGCGCAGCTGGAGCAGTTATACTTTCACTTTGCAAGCTGGCAGACAAGTAGCCAAGATCCTAAGCTATAAGAAATACCAGTTGTAAGCTGTTACCTTTGTTCCAGAAGAAATATAGATTCATTGTTGAATGACTGGACAGTCCAAAGGTTAATCCGCTGCCAACAGTCTGTTTAATGACCAGTGTGAACACGCTTTTATTTTGTGTACATACCAACTTATACTCCAGTCCATTTTTTCCAGTTTAATTTCAGGTTTCTGCATTTAGTGCAGGTAAAGGTATCCACTGTGGGGTCTCCACTCACACTCCATGGGTGACTCCAATGGCCGCTCTCTGACGTTTGCCTTGAGCAATGCATGATGGGTATTTAAAAGGCATTAATTATAACTAGATTTTATGGGGGTGCACCCCAAACTTTGTTCCCTGGTGACACAGCCCGAATCCAAAAGGTTAAGGGGCAGTAATAAAGGAGCAGAGACCTTTCACAGGGGGTTTTTTAAATATATTTACCCCGGGTTGGGTCAGTACAACAGTGTTTGTTTTTTAAATGTTTCTTTGTGTGGAGGTTTTTTTGCAGTTTACCTTTTTTTTTATATTTAAGAAACATGACGGGGTCGGGGGGAAGGGAAAAAACAACCCAATAGAAAGATATCCAAGAACTTCATGCAAGACATAAAGACACCCGTTACCAAGACCTGGAGGAAAAAAGAGGGCAGTGAAAATGAGGGAAGACAGGGGGGTGAAGGGGTGAAAAGGGGGGGAGAACAAGACGAAAGAAGGGAACAGAGGAGATGGAGGCAAGAGGGGAAGTAGTGAAAAGGTGAGAACAAGAGTGAAGGGAAGGGAGCAGGAAAAGGAGATGGGGGCAAGAGGGGAAGGAGTGAAAAGGTGAGAACAAAGTGAAAGGGAAAGGGGGCAGGAAAAAGGGGATGGAGGCAAAGGCTGAAGGGGTGAAAGGGAGAACAAAAGTGAAGGGAAGGGGGGCGAAAAGGAGTGGAGGGAAAGGGTGAAGGAGGGAAAAGGTGAAACAAGAGTAAGGGAAGGGGGGCAGAAAAGGAATGGAGGCAAGAGGGTGAAATATGAAAAGGTGAGAAAAGAGTGAAGGAAGGGAGCAGAAAAGGGAAAGGAGGCAAGGGGGGAAGTAGTGAAAAGGTGAAACAAAAGGAAGGGAAGGGGGGCAGGAAAAAAAGATGGGGGCAAGACGTGAAGGAGTGAAAAGGGAGAAAAGAGTGAAGGAAGGGGAGAGGAAAAAGGGGAGGAGGCAAATGAAAGGGTGA
>JARQOD010000008.1:11188992-11213469 GCA_033576555.1 Oophaga sylvatica | reverse complement strand
TTTGTTTCGGGAAAAAGGGGTTCAGGGTGTGGGGAGGACAGGGGGTTTATACAGTAGCGGGGGAGCAGTTTTGGTGGTGTATAGGGACGGGTGTTTTTCTCATTGGGGGGGCAGCTTTTGGTGTATGGGGACGTGGTTTATCTAGGGGGGAGCGTTTTGGTGGGTGTGGGAAGGGGGTTTCTTTCATAGGAGGGAGCATTTTGGTGGGGTGGGGAAAGGGGTGGTTCAGTGGGGGGGAATTTTTGGGGTGTGTGGGGAAGGGGGTTCTTCTATCATCTAGGGGGGGACAGTTTTGGGGGTGTTGGAGACTTTTACATTTACTGGGCCTTACAAATTTTTTTAAAGTTTTCCCCCACCTTATTGATCTTTTACCCTTTTTGTAAGGGATAAGGCAGCATTTTTTTTGGCCCAGTCCGTCACCCCTGAACACGCGACGTCCTGTCAAAGCTGCTGTAAAATTATTTTCCCAGTGGGAAATCTTGGGGTTTAATGCCGGCATCCTCCCGGTGGGGGCCCCTGTGCGGCGAAATAATGCCCCGTGGCCAACATGGTGTGTGGTGGACTCCCGGGATTTTCGTCGGATACGTCCCGGCCTTCCTACTTTTTTTAAGACGCGTGTGACCTCCCCTCCCTCTGGGTTCGTACTTGGGGGCCGGGGAAATTTAAACCCTTACCCTGCCCTTTGGGGCCGGTGTCCGGGGTTTTGTGAGATTTTTTTGTTAAAGTGCCTTTTTTTTTCCTTTGGCCCCGGGTAACCTCAGGACTTAAATTTGGACTTTTTCGAAAAGTTTCAAAAAATGTTTAGGCCTTTTAAGTGCCCCGCCCCCCGGGGCCCCCCCTACGGCGATGCTAACCCCTCCTCCCCCCGGGGCCCCCCCAAAAGGGAATGCTGCTTTCTCACCCCTTTCCCCCCCCCGGGTGCCCCCCTACGGGAATCTCCCCCCCCAGTGACTCCATAAACGTCGCCCCCCCCCCCCCCGGGGACCCCCTACGGTATGCTCCTACCGAAGGCCCCCCCGGCTGCCTTTTCCCCCCCCATGCCCCCCTACAGGAGCTGCCCCCCCCGGGGGCCCCCGGCAACACTGTTTCCCCCAAAACCCCCCCCCCCGGGTGCTTCCCTAGAACGACTTTTTTCCCCCCCAGGTCCCCCCTAGGCTCGCCTCCCCCCCCGGGGCCCCCCCTTTTCGACGCGCCTCCCCCGGGGCCCCCATATGCAACCTGCCCCCCCCCCTCCCCGGGGGGCCCCGATATGGGGCGCTGCCAAAGGGTGCCCCAAAAGATTGCCTCCCCCTTTTCCCCCCCCCTCACCCTAGGGGGAAATGTTCCCCCCCACCCCCGGGGGCCCCCATACGGGGATGTGTTCCCCCCCCCCTCGGGGGCCCCCCCCTCGGGGTTTTGTTCCCCCCCCCCCCCCGGGCCCCCCCCACGGCGGGGGTTCCCCTCCCCCCCCGGGTGCCCCATCGGGGATGCTGTTCCCCCCCCCCTCGGGGGCCCCCTACGGGGGCGTTCCCTTTTTAACCCCCGGGGGTATTCATTATAAGTACCGGGACCCTGGCGGGGCATGCCGGGTCAGCCAATTCTTTTCCGGAATTCAGGGGGCGTCCTCCCCGGGGGGGGTTTCAACGATTGCCACCTGGTTTTTTTTTGGGTCCTTGACAAGCCCCCCCTTCTAGGGGGGAAACCCCCCTTTTCCCCTTTTTTTTTTTGCCAAGGAATGCCCCAAAAAGGGGAACCCGGAAATTTCCAAAACGACCTCATCTGTTAACCCCCCCCAAATATTTCCCGAAAAAATCGTGTTTATTACAGGGGGACTTATAGGGTACCACCCCTGGTGTTTCCTCTTTTGGGAAAGTTCCCCTTCTCATGCCCTACATTTTTGGGTGCGGTCATCCACCGGGTCATTAGGGTTTTAGGGAAATAGCCATTTCGAAGGAGGAACGGCCTCCACCTTTTTTGTGCCCAAGAGGAAAAGCACCACGAGGAAGAGTACCCTTCTTACACAATGAGACGCCCACTGTAACGCTGACCCCCAAAATCTCTTATTTTAATGTTCTGTTAAATGTACCACGGGGGGTTGGCGCGGGGCCGCCCGGCCCTCAACTCCTGTCTAATTTTCCCCCAAAATCACTAGAAAAACTGGTGAGCTCACGATATCAGGGAGTCGACGTATCTAATCCGGGTTAAGGGGGGGAAATTGTAAAATGGAAGATTAATTGGATTTTTCCCGGGGGTCTGGAATTCATTACATGGGCTGTGAGCTCCTAGGGTCCGTGATGATGAGTTATTGTTACATGGGCTGTGAGCTCCTGGGTCCGGATGATGGGAGTTATTCATTACATGGGCTGTGAGCTCCTAGGGTTCGTGATGATGGGAGTTATTCATTACATATGCTGTGAGCTCCTAGGGTCCGTGATGATGGGAGTTATTCATTACATGGGCTGTGAGCTCCTAGGGTCCGTGATGATGGGAGTTATTCGTGACATGGGCTGTGAGCTCCTAGGGTCCGTGATGATGGGAGTTATTCGTGACATGGCCTGTGAGCTCCTAGGGTCCGTAATGATGGGAGTTATTCATTACATGGGCTGTAAGCTCCTAGGGTCTGTGATGATAGGAGTTATTCATTACATGGACTGTGAGCTCCTAGGGTCCGTGATGATGGGAGTTATTCATTACATGGGCTGTGAGCTCCTAGGGTCCGTGATGATGGGAGTTATTCATTACATATGCTGTGAGCTCCTAGGGTCCGTAATGATGGGAGTTATTCATTACATGGGCTGTAAGCTCCTAGGGTCTGTGATGATGGGAGTTATTCATTACATGGACTGTGAGCTCCTAGGGTCCGTGATGATGGGAGTTATTCATTACATGGGCTGTGAGCTCCTAGGGTCCGTGATGATGGGAGTTATTCATTACATATGCTGTGAGCTCCTAGGGTCCGTGATGATAGGAGTTATTCGTGACATGGGCTGTGAGCTCCTAGGGTCCGTGATGATGGGAGTTATTCGTGACATGGCCTGTGAGCTCCTAGGGTCCGTAATGATGGGAGTTATTCATTACATGGGCTGTAAGCTCCTAGGGTCTGTGATGATGGGAGTTATTCATTACATGGGCTATGAGCTCCTAGGGTCCGTGATGATGGGAGTTATTCATTACATATGCTGTGAGCTCCTAGGGTACGTGATGATGAGTTATTTGTTACATGGGCTATGAGCTCCTAGGGTCCGTGATGATGGGAGTTATTCATTACATATGCTGTGAGCTCCTAGGGTACGTGATGATGAGTTATTTGTTACATGGACTGTGAGCTCCTAGGGTCCGTGATGATGAGTTATTTGTTACATGGACTGTGAGCTCCTAGGGTCCGTGATGATGGGAGTTATTCGTTACATGGGCTGTGAGCTCCTGGGGTCTGGGATGATGGGAGTTATTCATTACATGGGCTGTGAGCTCCTAGGGTTCGTGATGATGGGAGTTATTCATTACATATGCTGTGAGCTCCTAGGGTCCGTGATGATGGGAGTTATTCATTACATGGGCTGTGAGCTCCTAGGGTCCGTGATGATGGGAGTTATTCGTGACATGGGCTGTGAGCTCCTAGGGTCCGTGATGATGGGAGTTATTCGTGACATGGCCTGTGAGCTCCTAGGGTCCGTAATGATGGGAGTTATTCATTACATGGGCTGTAAGCTCCTAGGGTCTGTAATGATGGGAGTTATTCATTACATGGGCTGTAAGCTCCTAGGGTCTGTGATGATGGGAGTTATTCATTACATGGACTGTGAGCTCCTAGGGTCCGTGATGATGGGAGTTATTCATTACATGGACTGTGAGCTCCTAGGGTCCGTGATGATGGGAGTTATTCATTACATGGGCTGTGAGCTCCTAGGGTCCGTGATGATGGGAGTTATTCGTTACATGGGCTGTAAGCTCCTAGGGTCCGTGATGATGGGAGTTATTCGTTACTTGGGCTGTAAGCTCCTAGGGTCCGTGATGATGGGAGTTATTCGTTACATGGGCTGTGAGCTCCTAGGGTCCGTGATGGTGGGAGTTATTCATTACATGGGCTGTGAGCTCCTAGGGTCCGTGATGATGGAGTTATTCGTTACATGGGCTGTGAGCTCCTAGGGTCCGTGATGATGGGAGTTATTCGTTACATGGGCTGTGAGCTCCTGGGGTCCGTGATGATAGGAGTGATACATTGGGTGAGTTGTGGAGATTTGATTGTGAGCTCCTGGGGTCAGTGTATTATACGTCCCCATTCTCTTACTTGCTCTGCAGTCTTACTGAATTAGGTTTTTGTGTGCTATTTGTGTGTTTACCTCCGCTCCCTTTTGCCCTGGGGTAAGAATCCACCTCCATACTGTCCCGGCCAGGTTCACATGAATCTGTAACATTCCTGGCGTAGGTCTCCCCGCCCCGAGCCTGAGTCACTAGCACCTGATATGTTTTCTTGTGCCCCCTCCTCCTGGCTCAGACACTATCTCCTCAGCTTTGGCCCATGCACCCGCCTCTGCTTGCATCTCCACTTTCTCTCTTCTCTAATGGAAGTTCTTCTTCCCAGGACCAAGCTGCTCGGCTGGAGGGACAGGGTCTCTAAGATGGCGAGCGACAACGTCAAATCTGCGCACTCCCTCCTGGACCTGAACTTCCAGTGTAAGTGACGACCTCCAAGTAGATACAGAGCCAAGATGTGCAGAGTAATTATAGAGGGCCGACAATATTGGGCTGCTCTGTAGGACCCGGCGCGGGCCGTCTATAGAGGGCTGCTCTGTCGGGCCCGGCGCGGGCCTTCTATAGATGGCTGCTCTGTCGGGCCTGGCGCGGGCCATCTATAGAGGGCTGCTCTGTCGGGCCTGGCACGGGCCGTCTATAGAGGGCTGCTCTGTCGGGCCTGGCGCGGGCCATCTTTAGAGGGCTGCACTGTCGGACCCGGCGCGGGCCATCTTTAGAGGGCTGCTCTGTCGGGCCCGGCGCGGGCCGTCTATAGAGGGCTGCTCTGTCGGGCCCGGCTCGGGCCGTCTATAGAGGGCTGCTCTGTCGGGCCCGGCTCGGGCCGTCTATAGAGGGCTGCTCTGTCGGGCCCGGCTCGGGCCGTCTATAGAGGGCTGCTCTGTCGGGCCCGGCGCGGCAGTCTATAGAGGGCTGCACTGTCGGACCCGGCGCGGGCCGTCTATAGAGGGCTGCACTGTCGGACCCGGCGCGGGCCGTCTATAGAGGGCTGCTCTGTCGGACCCGGCGCGGGCCGTCTATAGAGGGCTGCACTGTCGGACCCGGCGCGGGCCGTCTATAGAGGGCTGCTCTGTCGGGCGGGGGCGCGGGCCGTCTATAGAGGGCTGCTCTGTCGGGCGGGCGCGGGCCGTCTATAGAGGGCTGCTCTGTCGGACCCGGCGCGGGCAGTCTATAGAGGGCTGCACTGTCGGACCCGGCGCGGGCCGTCTATAGAGGGCTGCACTGTCGGACCCGGCGTGGGCCGTCTATAGAGGGCTGCACTGTCGGACCCGGCGTGGGCCGTCTATAGAGGGCTGCACTGTCGGACCCGGCGTGGGCCGTCTATAGAGGGCTGCACTGTCGGACCCGGCGTGGGCCGTCTATAGAGGGCTGCACTGTCGGACCCGGCGTGGGCCGTTATAGAGGGCTGCACTGTCGGACCCGGCGTGGGCCGTCTATAGAGGGCTGCACTGTCGGACCCCGCGCGGGCCGTCTATAGAGGGCTGCTCTGCCGGACCCGGTGTGCGGGCTTGTAGAGCAGTGTAGACAGTTGTGTACATGATTTGGGCTGTATGGTGCCATAGTGTATAAGGAGTTTTGTAGGTTTATGAATAGGATGCTATAAAATGTGTGTGTATATATAGTCTTACACAGGTTGTGGTATGAGGTGCTGTTTATAGACTAGGTGGTTGCTATATACAGACACACATAGTGTATATGGAGCTGTATAGGGCCCGGTATATATTGTGTGGTGCTCTATACGCTCCTGTCACGGGGTCTGGGCTCCTTATACGCTGTATATAGTGTTTGTCATTGGCAGCGATATGATAAATACAGATGATTGCAGGGTGGAGTAATTTGTACAGGGATGGGACTGGAACATTGGGCAACACAGATACCGATGCAGATCCCTCCCGTCCACCCCACGTACAGTCATGTGTCCAGAGATGGCAGAGGAGTCTCCCCAAGTTTTAATTCTTAATTATCTCATAGAGTAGATGTGATAGCTGGTAGCAGGTTTTTATGGGGGAGGGGAGATGTTTACCTGCATCTGATATGAGGACAGGAAGTGTTGTCATGTGGACACAGATACGCAGGACCGTCGGCACTGGGAGACTATGCACAGTACAGGACCTTGGGATGGAACCAGTGAAGGGGTAGGAGGTTCAGCGCTGTCCCCAGGCTGCTGAGGCTCCTCTTGCCACAATTACTACCAGATGAGGCTTTGGCCGCTCAGTGCCGGGACTCTGCCCATAGCCCGGAGGATGAATCGTCTCGGCCGGCTCGAGTTTCTGGCTTGTGTGGGTTGATGGAGCTGTGGTTATTGGGGAGGGTCCTCGGTAGAATATTTCCCCTTCACTGTTGATGATGGTTTTGTTCTGTTTCTCTGCAGCTTTGGCGGCTCATGAGCTGAATATGAAACAGATGGAACTGGACTCTGCCACAGCCAAACTGGATGAACTGAGATGGGAACTGGAGAAGGGGACGTCGTCCAGTGTCCCCAGCAAGGTGGAGGTACGACTAATAGCATCAGTCGGTGCCTTTAAGGCTGCAGCCACATTGTCTCTTGGATCTGGTCTGTCTGAATCATCTGGAAATGTGACGGCACTCAAGTCTAACCTTTGTCTTGTCTCTCCGTAGGGCACAGAAGTTTCCAGTTATCAGAATGCCAATCCCACCTTGTCTCCGTCCCTCACCCGCCGGTCCGTGTCATCACAGAGCCCAACGTCAGTCAGTCTGACATCACCTCTGCATTCGAACAGACCCAGACAAGAGTCTTCCCTGGCAGCCCCGAAGCCTCCATCTTTGACCATTAACTCCACATCCACTGTATCCTCCATGTCCTTCAGCTCCTCCCCAAACATCACACGCAGGTCCTTGTCTTCTGATAGTGGTGACCCCTTTATGACTGTCCCATCCCGACCATCCTGGGGTCGCCCTTCATCTCCTCGTCTCCAGTACTATGATCGCCCAACATCCTCCACCACCTCTCGTCTGTCTTCTGGCTCCTATGATTATGGCTACGTGCCTAAGTCAGTGTCTCCTATTCCCGACGGACCACCCATGGGCATGTACACTGAATGGGCTCCACCACAGAGACCTCCAGCCTACGAGATCCCTTTAGGATTTTCCCAGCCTCGCTTCTCAGGTGACTGTAATATTTATGGTGACAACAAGATTGGCCTTTTCTTCCATAACTACAGTCGGATGGAAGTAGTAGTCATTTACAGGATGTACTGCTCTCAGACTGAGCTGCTGCCAGTGTTGTAACTATGGTGGTGATCAGTAGGTTTAGAACGTCTTTGGGTTGGGTGTCTGAGTTTTCACTGTTTCCTCTGCAGATGATGTCAGCTCTCTGCGCCGGCGCCCTCCTCACCAGCGCAGCTGGAATGAGTCTGACCTGGACACAGTGTACGACAAGAAGACCATGCAGGATAGTGAGTGAGACTTCATTTACGTGGCTCTGACTCCAGTAGAATGTTTTTTTTTTCCCCTTTCACATTTTTAATTATTTGTTCTCTACAGGGCCTGATCGAACGTCTTTGGGTGGAGTTCCGGTAGTGAAGGCCTGGAGGGAAACCAGTCTAGACCCGACCCCAGTAAAGAACAAGGTGGGTGAAGAAACAGAGCAGGACAACAATGACCCGGTAGGGTTGGTGCAGAACGTTTCGCATACATTGTGCATTGGGTGTGCAATTATTCACGTTGAGTAACACGTGAAGCTCTGGTGTAAGATGATCCCTCGGCCCAAGCCGTCCTCACATGTGATGGGATCTGGTTGGCAGATCAGCTTCAGGCCGGGTTGTCACTAGTCTGGTAACCAGTAGACACTTGTGAGTCATTGTGTTCAGCACCCCCAGGCCTGCGTGACACAATGTTCTACAAAGGCCAAAATGTTCAGGTTATACAAAAATAGCTTTGTACAAAGTCAGGGAGGAGGGGGGAATCCTCTTTCAAAGTCTTCATGTCTACTTCACTTACAATGATGCAGGGTAAGGGTCATACAGGAGTGAAGATGCACAGGTGTGAAGTGCCTAACCGAGGTGCTCAAATAAGGGTCCCATGTAGGTGATGAGCCATTTGGTGTAATAACTGATTACATTTTCTGTCCCCTCAGGGCGATGTCTCCGTCTCCTCTACACTCCCTCGGGGCTACAAGTTCTCTACAGACCGCATTTCTCAGGGGCCCGATCCTGGTTGGAAGTCTGGAGCAGGAACCTTGCCCAGATCTCTTCCCTCTCAGCAGCCCATTTCTCGCATTCCTGTCCCTCCACCAGTAGGTCGGGGTCAGCCGCACAGACCTCTGCCCCTCTCAATGATCTTCCGTCTACAAAATGCATTCTGGGAGCACCAGGCTCCACCTCAGATGTATTCATCTACTCCAATGAATATGCCACCTGTAGCGCCAGTGTCCATTCCTGTGGTACCAGACATTCCCATTCCTGTGGCAACAGTTGTGACCCCACCTGCAAATGAAGAGGTCCCCCGGCCTTTAAGCCCCACTCGCCTTCAGCCGCAACTGCCCCCATCATTAGCAGAGGTACAGAGGGTCCTGGAAGATATTCCGCGACCACTGAGAAGACGAGGCTCGCAGGAGCACACTGCACAGACCACCCCTCTTCCTTCGGACCGACGGCAGTACCGGCAAATCATGGGACGGCTCTTTGAAAGGCAACTCCTAAATCCTCTTCTGTTCCAGAACAGACAAAAACTGATGAGAAACTTCAAGGATCTGGAAATAGAGCTGCTCCCTCCTTTGAAGAACAAGTTACAGATGCAGAAATTATTTCCAGAATGAAGACTATTCCTGAGGAGCCTAGGAATGAAGAAAAGCCTGAAGGCACCACCTACAAGCCTACAGTTATTCCTGAGGACCCTGTCTGCATCATTCTGGAGGCATCAGAGTCCCGCGTAGGTGCCACATCTCCAGAGGTGGAATTCAAATGTTCCAGTTGTGGTCAGCGGAGGACAAACCCTGGTAAGAGACGGTCTAATTAGAACAAAGACAAAATTGGTTACAAAGTTTGATAATGAAGATTTGACTTCTGCTTTGTTTTAGGAAATACGTTCAGCTTTGAAAGGTCGTAATCCTCCACGAATGGCTCGGCCCAGACGGGCCCGGCTAGATCCCCTAATTCTGCTACTTGATGGGGCACTAACTGGGGAGCTGGATGTGGTCACGCAGGCTTTGAGGGAGGTAGGTCGTATGAACCAGAAGTGAGGGCAGATATATATCTATATATAGATAAATAGATAATTCAATTTAGAAGCATTTGTGACAGAGATCTCTGTAAACATTGATGGGTATTAACTTGATAATCCTCAGCATCTCTATATGTAGCCGTACACTTCCAGCAACATATCAGCTAGGTAAATCAACAGGAGACTTCAATTTCCTGAGCAGAGACGTGCGTGTACATTGTCCTCTCCACGAGCTGATACCACCATATACATTGATTAATTGGAGAGTCCACCATTATCTTCTAAAGCAGTTCTGTCCATAGACATTGCAGACTTCATCATTATCTTCAGGACCAGAACCTTCCTTGTAGATTGGAGACCTTGTTACTGTCCCCTAGAGAAAATTCTAAGCGTACACATTGGAGATCTTCACCATCCTCTTTTAGAGCCGATTCATCCACATATATTGCAGATTTGAACATAGTCTCCAGAACCAGATTAATCCATATACTTTGGCAACTTTTATTTTCGGGAGCTGTTCATATACACTAGAGACTTTGCCACGTACATATTCATTAGAGCACTGGCGGACAGAGACAGAAAAGGGCCCTTGCATGTCCATAGCTCATCATAATGCACAATTTCATCTGCTTTGGTGGTGGAAATGGACACGCTAATCTCTTTGGCCCCTGTGTGGTTACACCTATGGCATGTCAGTCCCTGCATTGGAGACCTTACTATAGTCTTCAGAAGTAGGTCCCACCATATGCATTGGTGAAGTCCATCAGCAGCAGCTCCTGGCTGTAGATCCGTTCATGTGTATTTTCCACCTTTGTTGGGTTGCAGCCTCCCATTTTGACTATATTTGGCGCCCGTGGCCCTTTTGGTTGGATTTCTTGTAAACGATTCCTTTTCTTTTTACCGATTTTTTTTTTTTTTTTTTTTTTTTTTTTTTTTTTTTCTCCATTTACTTCTCTTTTAGGTCAAAGATCCAAGCCAGCCGAATGAGGAGGGCATCACAGCTCTTCACAACGCCATCTGTGGGGCCAATTTCCATATTGTTAACCTGCTCCTTAACCACGGTGCCAATGTCAATGCCGCTGACAGCCATGGATGGTAAGATGAGGGGAATAGCAAACTGATGTGATTGGTCATTTACAGTGAATAGAGGTGAAATGATCCAGGTGAATTTGTTCTCCTCAGGACTCCTCTTCACTGCGCCGCTTCCTGCAACGACCTTCAGATCTGTTATATTCTGGTGAGACACGGAGCCGCCATCTTTGCTACAACTCAAATTGATGGTAGTTTAGCTGTGGATAAATGTGATCCCTACAGGGAAGGATACAAAGAATGTCTCACCTACCTGACAGGTTAGTCTCCTGCCGCAGATGCTCTGCGCCGCCCCATCCCTATGGATCTTCATCCACATGGATTATTCTCTTCCTCCTCTCAGAGGTGGAGCAGTGTATGGGAGAGACGCAGAGTGGGGTCGTCTATGCCTTGTGGGATTACACTGCAGAGTTCGCCGATGAGTTGTCCGTACGTGAGGGCGACACGGTCACTGTTCTCAGAAAAGACGGAGAAGGCGGTACCTGGTGGTGGGCAGCGCTGTGTGGCCGAGAGGGTTATGTGCCCCGCAACTATTTTGGGGTAAGCATTGAAGTAATGATGCATTGCAACCAGCTCAGAGTCATCTTGTATATAAAGCTGTAACATTCTAGATCTACAACTTCCCGATAGAATTCTTCATATTCAAACATCCTGTTAAGGAACGGAAACATTCTGACTTACACTACTCTCCCCACCCCCCAAAAAAAAAAAAAAAACAATATAGAGATTGAGGATCCCTTCCTCCATGTGGTATCTGATGATCACTCATTTTCTAAAGTAATATAACTCTCTTCCTCCGGGTGGCGCTATCGGCTGTCACACTTACCTTTGTCTTCACTTTTGTGTTGCAGATGTACCCGAGGCTTCGCCCGCAGCGCAGTCCTCTGTGAGACGTCAGTAGAAGATGTGTATGTTTGTGCGTGTGTACAGGCGGCTGTGTTGTGTCTGGTTTGTTAGTTTTCTCCCCATTCCTACTTTAGAGTTTGTACAAAAAGTCCTTTTTCTAATAAAATGACAAGCAGTGATTGTCTCTGTGGTTTCAGTCAAGTTTTGGTTATCACTTGTAAATGTGATTTTTTTTTTTTTTTTTTTTTTTTTTTTCTTCACATGACTGAAATAAAAAGACCCAAATCACTGCAATTGAGAAGTCCGTGTCTGATTCACCTCAGCATCCCCTTTAGAGGGGCGCAGGAAGAAATGATACCTCTCCACCCATGTACATTTTTAAATGATCTAGATATAGGACCTGAAGGTAAACTGATCAGATCTGCTGATGATGCAAAATTAGGAGGGCTAGCTAACACTAGAGAAGACAGAGAAAGGATTCAGAAGGATCTAGGTAAGCTTAGACAATGGGCAGCGACTAATAGAATAGTATTTAACGGAGAAATGTAAGATTCTACATTTCATAAGAAAAACGAAATTGACATCTAAAGAATGGGAGGAATAGAACAAAGCAACAGCACGTGTGAAAAAGACTTGGGTATACTAATAGATCACAGGCTGCACATGAGTCAACAGTGTGATGCAGCAGCAAAAAAGGCAAACACAGTTCTGGGATGTATTAAGAGAAGCATAGAGTCTACATCACGTGCAGTAATTATTCCCCTATACTCCTCCTTGGTCAGGCCTCATCTGGAATACTGTGTCCAGTTCTGGGCACATTTTAAAAAAAGACATTAAAAACTGGAGCAAGTTCAGAGAAGAGCGACCAGGATGGTGAGTGGACTGCAAAATATGTCCTACAAGGAACAGTTACAGGATCTGGGAATGTTTAGGTTGAAAAAAAGAGGCTAAGAGGAGACTTACTAGCTGTCTACAAATATCCGAAGGGCTGTCACAGTGTAGAGGGATCATCATTCTCATCTGCACATGGAAACATGAGAAGCAATGGGATGAAACTGAAAGGGAGAAGATACAGATTAGATATTAGAAAAAACTTTTTGACAGTGAGGGTGATCAATGAGTGGAACAGGCTGCCACGAGAGGTGGTGAGTTCTCCTTCAATGGAAGTCTTCACGCAGAGGCTGGACAGACAAGTGACTCCTGCATTGAGCAGGGGGTGGACATGAGGACCCTGGAGGTCGCTCCCAACTCTTACTACATTCTATGAAATGAGCAGTCACCATAATCTATTAAACTGGAGCTTACACATCAGGGACTTACAGTGCAGAGGTCAATGCGCTGATATGGGAGTGCATCAGCTGGAACGCGTTCAGTTACTATAATGAGGGCATCACATTGGCTGGTGCATAGTACAAGGGACCTTGCATGCTCAATCTGACCTGTGAGTCATGTTTATGCGGAGTTCCTCTTCATACACTGGGAACAATGATAGCATACACTTGTCAGGACTAGGGTTGAGCATTCCGATACCGAAACCCGGTTCCGATACCTGAAATCCAATGTAAGTCTATGGGAACAAAATATCGGAATATTTTTAATTCCGATATTTTGTTCCCATAGACTTACATTGGATTTCAGGTATCGGAACCGGGTATCGGAATGCTCAACCCTAGTCAGGACGGTTTTCTACACTCAGCTGAATACTTGTCTATGGCAAGCTCTCCTCATACATATACATTTAATTACACCTTCCCACCTACTTGTTTTCCATCTACCTCCACCCTCCTCAGGATTTATCAAGCCAAAGCTGTCAGTTGAAAAGGGGAGGGTGTACATATAGGGAAAGTATACAGGTGGAAAGGTGTAGTAGCGAACCAGTAATTTCTTCTATACTGATCTTCCCTCATACAGCCATCAGGAAGGTCATCTATATTGAGGTCTACTATACTGAGATCTCCTCATACACCCATCAGAAAAGTTGTCGATACTGAGCATCCTTCATATGACTGACACAAAGGTCCCCCTCGCCATGCTCCCCTCATATACTTGGTAGGTTGCCATTACAGAGCTGTCGTCATATACCTGCTAGAAAGGTTTTCTATATCAAGCTCCCTTCATACACTCATCAGAAAGGTGGTCTATACCGTGCTCACCTCATATCTGTCAGAAAGGCGGTCTATACCGTGCTCCCCTCATATCTGTCAGAAATGTGGTCTATACCATGTTCCCCTCATATCTGTCAGAAAGGCGGTCTATACCGTACTCCCCTCATATCTGTCAGAAATGTGGTCTATACCATGTTCCCCTCATATCTGTCAGAAAGGCGGTCTATACCGTGCTCACCTCATATCTGTCAGAAAGGCGGTCTATACCGTGCTCACCTCATATCTGTCAGAAAGGCGGTCTATACCGTGCTCCCCTCATATCTGTCAGAAAGGCGGTCTATACTGTGTTCTCATATGTCAGAAAGGCGGTCTATACCGTGCTCCCCTCATCTGTCAGAAAGGCGGTCTATACCGTGTTTCACGCATCTGTCAGAAAGGCGGTCTATACAGTGTTCCCCTCATCTGTCAGAAAGGCGGTCTATACCGTGTTTCACGCATCTGTCAGAAAGGCGGTCTATACCGTGCTCCCCTCATATCTGTCAGAAAGGCGGTCTATACCGTGCTCCCCTCATATCTGTCAGAAAGGCGGTCTATACCGTGCTCCCCTCATCTGTCAGAAATGTGGTCTATACCATGTTCCCCTCATCTGTCAGAAAGGCGGTCTATACCATGCTCCCCTCATATCTGTCAGAAAGGCGGTCTATACAGTGTTCCCTCATCTGTCAGAAAGGCGGTCTATACCGTGTTTCACGCATCTGTCAGAAAGGCAGTCTATACCGTGCTCCCCTTATATCTGTCAGAAAGGCGGTCTATACCGTGTTCCACGCATCTGTCAGAAAGGCGGTCTATACAGTGTTCCCCTCATCTGTCAGAAAGGCGGTCTATACCGTGTTTCACGCATCTGTCAGAAAGGCGGTCTATACCGTGCTCCCCTTATATCTGTCAGAAAGGTGGTCTATACCGTGTTCCACGCATCTGTCAGAAAGGCGGTCTATACTGTGCTCCCTTATATCTGTCAAAGGTGGTCTATACCGTGTTCCACGCATCTGTCAGAAAGGTGGTCTATACCGTGCTCCCCTTATATCTGTCAGAAAGGCGGTCTATACCGTGTTTCACGCATCTGTCAGAAAGGCGGTCTAACCGTGCTCCCCTATATCTGTCAGAAAGGTGGTCTATACCGTGTTCCACGCATCTGTCAGAAAGGCGGTCTATACCATGCTCCCCTTATATCTGTCAGAAAGGCGGTCTATACCGTGTTTCACGCATCTGTCAGAAAGGCGGTCTATACCGTGCTCCCCTTATATCTGTCAGAAAGGTGGTCTATACAGTGTTCCACGCATCTGTCAGAAAGGCGGTCTATACCGTGTTTCACGCATCTGTCAGAAAGGCGGTCTATACCGTGCTCCCCTTATATCTGTCAGAAAGGCGGTCTATACCGTGTTCCACGCATCTGTCAGAAAGGCGGTCTATACCGTGTTCCCCTCATCTGTCAGAAAGGTGGTCTATACCGTGTTCCCTCATATCAGAAAAGCGGTCTATACAGTGCTCCCCTCATATCTGTCAGAAAGGTGGTCTATACTGTGTTCCCCTCATATGTCAGAAAGGTGGTCTATACCGTGCTCCACGCATCTGTCTGAAAGGCGGTCTATACCGTGCTCCCCTCATATCTGTCAGAAAGGCGGTCTATACCATGTTCCCCTCATATCTGTCAGAAAGGCGGTCTATACCGTGTTCCCCTCATATCTGTCAGAAAGGCGGTCTATACCATGTTCCCCTCATATCTGTCAGAAAGGCGGTCTATACCGTGCTCCCCTCATATCTGTCAGAAAGGCGGTTATACGTGCTCCCCTCATATCTGTCAGAAAGGCGGTGTATACCGTGCTCCCCTCATATCTGTCAGAAAGGGGTCTATACCATGTTCCCCTCATATCTGTCAGAAAGGCGGTCTATACCGTGCTCCTCCTTATATCTGTCAGAAAGGCGGTCTATACCATGTTCCACGCATCTGTCAGAAAGGTGGTCTATACCGTGCTCTCCCTCATATGTCAGTAAGGCGGTCTATACCGTGCTCCCCTCATACTGTCAGAAAGGCGGTCTATACCATGTTCCCCTCATATCTGTCAGAAAGGCGGTGTATACTGTGCTCCCCTCATATCTGTCAGAAAGGCGGTGTATACCGTGCTCCCCTCATATCTGTCAGAAAGGCGGTCTATACCATGTTCCCCTCATATCTGTCAGAAAGGCGGTCTATACCGTGCTCCCCTCATATGTCAGAAAGGCGGTCTATACCGTGCTCCCCTCATATCTGTCAGAAAGGCGGTCTATACCGTGCTCCCCTCATATGTCAGAAAGGCGGTCTATACCGTGCTTCCCTCATATATGTCAGAAAGGCGGTCTATACCGTGCTCCCCTCATATATGTCAGAAAGGCGGTCTATACCGTGCTCCCCTCATATATGTCAGAAAGGCGGTCTATACCATGTTCCCCTCATATCTGTCAGAAAGGCTGTCTATACCGTGTTCCACGCATCTGTCAGAAAGGCGTTCTATACCGGGTTCCCCTCATATCTGTTAGAAAGGTGGTCTATACCGTGTTCCCCTCATCTGTCAGAAAGGCGGTCTATACCGTGTTCCCTTCATATCTGTCAGAAAGCTGGTCTGTACCGTGTTCCCCTCATACATCCATCAGAACGATTGTGTACACAGTTCTCCTCAAAGACCAGTCATTTCTTCTACACAAAATTCCCTTCAAAGACCCATCAAAAAGGGCATCTACAGAGAGACCTCCCACAACCATCAGAAAGATCTACTATACCAATCTCCAATCATATGCCCGTCAGAAAGGTCATCTCCACTGAGCTCCCAAGATGAGTGAGCCTGAACTTAAAAGTTCTGGGTTTGTAGTGGACATTTAGTGTCTGGTGCTAAACTCCAAAAATTAACTTGTCCCGGAAGTCCGTTTTAATGTTAGGAGTTTCGGGGGAAGTCCAGAGACGCGAGATTTTTTTTTCCAGATCAAAAGTTCTGGTCTTCATTGTTTTCAATGGGGTTCAGGTGCAGTTTTGGTAACCAAACTTCTGACTAAAGTTCAGGTAGGGTACCAGAACCTAAACTTCCACTGGTCTGCTCATCCCTACCCATAATACATACGTGAGACAAGTCTTCTATGCCGACCTCCCTTCATTCACCCAGCAGAAAAGTCATCCATATTGACTCGTACAACAGTCAGCAGGGTCATCTAAACTAAGCCCTCTAATCCTCCCGTCACAAAGGTCGTCTATACCGCACTCTCTTCATCCAAGCGTCAGGAAGGTGGTATGAGGGTGGAGAGTTGGTGACAGCCTGGTTGTTTTCCAGAGATGTACACGATGGGTCTGGTTGTGTAGGTTCCACAGTTCCTTCATATTACAAGCAATTCACTGAAAAGGACATCAAATCCCTCTCAAAAAACACCACAGAAAATGTGGCCTCCATGATTAGAGGCAGCACAGGTGCAAAATACTGATGACAAAGCACTCACAGCCCGACCATCTCTGTGGGCGACTACTGAGTATTAGAATTGAGGTGAGCTGAATTTTTTTGTTGCTTATGGACTTATTTTTTGCTTGCCGCCCCAAGTGATCTCATGGTATGGGCGTCACTAATAACCTATAAGTTGACATGGTGCACTTGACGTATCTGTGTGACCTGTGCCGTATAAAAGCCTCATCTGTGCATTTCTAATACATGGCAGTAAGTTTCTGGTGTGCAGAAGCCCATAGTCTCGTCTCTGCCAGGGGTTGGTATTGCTTTTGAATGAAGTGAGTCCGGTTCTGTGGTGGATCCAGTTCTGTGGCGGACAACTGTGTGTGGCGGGCCTGGCTGTGTGGCAGAGCTGTACGTAATGGGTCTGGTTGTGTGGTGGACAGCTGTACATGGCGGGTCCGGTTGTGTGGCAGAGCTGTATGTAGTGGATTCAGTTATGTGGCAGAGCTGTACGGGGCTGGTACGGTTGTGTGGCAGAGCTGTACGGAGCGGATCCGGTTGTGTGGTGGAGCTGTACGGGGCGGGTCCGGTTGTGTGGCGGAGCTGTATGGGGCGGGTCCGATTGTGTGGTGGAGCTGTACGTGGCGGGTCCAGTTGTGTGGCGGAGCTGTACGGGGCGGGTTTGGTTGTGTGGCGGAGCTGTACGGGGCGGGTTTGGTTGTGTGGCGGAGCTGTACGGGGCGGGTTTGGTTGTGTGGCGGAGCTGTACGGGGCGGGTTTGGTTGTGTGGTGGAGCTGTATGGGGCGGGTCCGGTTGTGTGGTGGAGCTGTATGGGGCGGGTCCGGTTGTGTGGCGGAGCTGTACGGAGCGGGTTTGGTTGTGTGGTGGAGCTTATGGGGCGGGTCCGGTTGTGTGGCGGAGCTGTATGGGGCGGGTCCGGTTGTTGTGGCGGAGCTGTACGGGGCGGGTTTGGTTGTGTGGTGCTGTACGGGGCGGGTCCAGTTGTGTGGCGAAGCTGTACGGGGCGGGTTTGGTTGTGTGGTGGAGCTGTACGGGGCGGGTCCGGTTGTGTGGCGGAGCTGTAGGGGGCGGGTTAGGTTGTGTAGCGGAGCTGTACGGGGCCAATTGTGTGGCGGAGCTGTAGGGGGCGGGGTTGTTTGTGTGGCGGAGCTGTACGGAGCCGGTTGTGTGGCGGAGCTGTAATGCGCCTGTAACGTCACATTTTCAAAACAGTGTTAAAACAAAAAATATATAATGAAGCCACATCACTGGGCGCAGAAGCTTCTTATAGAAAACAATGTTATGAGCTTGCAGGTGTTTCTCGGGGATTTTGGCACAGAATTTTTACAGCTTCTGACTAAAATATTCCCGCACTCACCTGCAGCCTGAGCGCCCCCGCACTTATAATGGGGTTAGTTCATGCCCCCCCCGCGCTGGTATTTGGTTTAGCCCTTGTTTACCCCCTCGCAGGTATCTGGTTTAGCCCTTGTTTACCCCCACGCAGGTATTTGGTTTTCTACCCGCCCTATTATCACTTGTGAACAACCATCACTCTGGCATCCATCATGCTTTGCGGCACGTTCGCCGCCATTTTTCTGAAGACCGTATATTAGCTCTATGTCCGGGTCATAGGTCACAGAAGCATCACATGACTTCACCTCGTTTTTTATTTTTCCTTGCCAGAAACAAAAATGGCGACCGGACAATCGTGAGCCCACAGCGTATCTCGTGCCTGTGTGTGTGCCCCCTAAGTAGCCAATCAATGTACAGAAATATCGGTGGGTGGAGGCGGAGTCTTCGGCAGCAATGAAGTAAGTTGTGAAATTACTAAATGTGTAAATTATTCAGCTCTCTATATAGTGTATACCCCTGTATACAGCTGTATTATACCGTATACCCATACATATAGCTCTCTATATACCGTATACCCCTATATACAGCTCTCTATATACTCTATACCCCTATAAACAACTCTCTATATACTGTGTACCCCTTATACAGCTGTATTAGAGCGCTGTATATAGGAGTATGCAGTATAATACAGCTCTACATAGGGGTATACAGTGTACATATAGCTGTATATAGGGGTACACAATATAATACAGCTGTATATAGGGTACACAGTATAATACAGCTGTATATAGGGGTATACAGAGAGCTGTATATAGTGGTATACAGTATAATACAGAATATATAGGGGTACACAATATAATACAGCTCCATATAGAGGTATACAGTATAATACAGTATATAGGGGTATACCGTATAATACAGCAGTATATAGGGGTATACAGTACATAGAGTGTTGTATATAGGGGTATGCAGTATATATACTGTATACCCCTATATACAGCTGTATTATACGGTATACCCCTATATACAGCTGTATTATACTATATACCCCTATATACAGCTCTCTGTATACTTTATACCCCTATATACAGCTGCATTATACTGTCAGCAGGGCTGTGGAGTCGGTAAGCCAAATCTCCGACTTCAACTCCTCAATTTCTATGACCCTGACCCCAACTCCACAGCCCTGATACTGTATACCCCTATATACAGCTGTATTATACTGTATACCCCTATATACAGCTATATATACACTGTATACCCCTATACACAGCTATATTATACAGTATACCTCTACATAGAACTCTCTATACTGTATACCCCTATATACAGCTGTATTATACTGTATACCCCTATATACAGTTGTATATATACTCTATACCCCTATATACAGCTGTATTATACTGTATACCCCTATATACAGATATATTATAAAGTATACCTTTATCTAGAGCTCTCTATTTTGTATACCGCTGTACACAGCTCTCTATATACCCCTATATATAGCTGTACATACTGTATATATACTGTATACCCCTTTATACAGCTGTATATATACTTTATTATACTGTATACAGCGCTCTATATACTATATATCCCTGTATACAGCTCTCTATATACTGTATACTTCTAGACAGCTGTATATATACTGTATACCCCTATATACAACTGTTTTATACTGTATACTCTTGCATGCAGTGCTCTGTATACTGTATACCCCTATATACAGCTGCATACACTGTAGTAATGTGCTTTGTGTCCTCCTCCAGGCTGAATATTGAGGGGCTGCTGGTGCACTTCCCCTATGAGTACATCTATCCGGAGCAGTACTCCTATATGCTGGAGCTGAAGAGGACGCTGGATGCCAAGGTGATGCGGGGAGGGGGATTCTTGGTGGCAGAGATCGCAGGTAGTGATGATGATGATGATGATGGCATTACTGACGGGTGTAGTGATGATGATGATGATGGTGGCATTACTGGCGGGTGTAGTGATGATAATGATGGTGGCATTACTGACAGGTGTAGTGATGATGATGATGGTGGCATTACTGACAGGTGTAGTGATGATGATGATGGCATTACTGACGGGTGTAGTGATGATGATGATGGTGGCATTACTGACGGGTGTAGTGATGATGATGATGGTGGCATTACTGGCGGGTGTAGTGATGATAATGATGGTGGCATTACTGACGGGTGTAGTGATGATGATGATGGTGGCATTACTGACAGGTGTAGTGATGATGATGGTGGCATTACTGACGGGTGTAGTGATGATGATGGTGGCATTACTGACGGGTGTAGTGATGATGATGATGGTGGCATTACTGACGGGTGTGGTGATGATGGTGGTGGCATTACTGACAGGTGTAGTGATGATGATGATGGTGGCATTACTGGCGGGTGTAGTGATGATAATGATGGTGGCATTACTGACGGGTGTAGTGATGATGATGATGGTGGCATTACTGACAGGTGTAGTGATGATGATGGTGGCATTACTGACGGGTGTAGTGATGATGATGGTGGCATTACTGACGGGTGTAGTGATGATGATGATGGTGGCATTACTGACGGGTGTGGTGATGATGGTGGTGGCATTACTGACAGGTGTAGTGATGATGATGATGGTGGCATTACTGGCGGGTGTAGTGATGATAATGATGGTGGCATTACTGACAGGTGTAGTGATGATGATGGCATTACTTACAAGAGAAAAAGGTAGCACACTGTAGCGCTATAGCTTGCAAACACGAAATATGAAAAATATGAAAAATGAATTGCATCATTACCTTAGAAATATGAAAAATTGAGAAGTCTTAGCGCATAAGATGGCCAAATTATGTGAGCCTGATAGCCACGTCAAGGCTCTTCTCGTATATCAGGTCCTAACTAATGCCTATCCTCGCTTAGAAAAGTCTGTCTGCATGGGAACCTATGAATCCTCTCTTCAGACTAAAATCTACATCTCTGTGGAGGGGTGATGAACCTGTTGTAATTAAAAAGCCTGTGACCACCAGGTGGAGTGCTCAGGCAGAAGGTAAATGAATACACATCAAAAAACTGACCGGCACATCCAAACATAGATTCAGTGTGAACAGGGGCTAAACCTAGAGTCACCAACTCATATACATACAAGAAGAAAAGGTAGCACACTGTAGCGCTATAGCTTGCAAACACGAAATATGAAAAATATGAAAAATGAATTACATCATTACCTTAGAAATATGAAAAATTGAGAAGTCTTAGCGCATAAGATGGCCAAATTATGTGAGCCTGATAGCCACGTCAAGGCTCTTCTCGTATATCAGGTCCCTAACTAATGCCTATCCTCGCTTTAGAAAAGTCTGTCTGCATGGGAACCTATGAATCCTCTTTTCAGACTAAAATCTACATCTCTGTGGAGGGGTGATGAACCTGCTGTAATTAAAAGGCCTGTGACCACCAGGTGGAGTGCTCAGGCAGAAGGTAAATGAATACATATCAAAAAACTGACCGGCACATCCAAACTTAGATTCAGTGTGAACAGGTGCTAAACCTAGAGTCACCAACTCATATACATACAAGAAGAAAAGGTAGCACACTGTAGCGCTATAGCTTGCAAACACGAAATATGAAAAATGAATTACATCATTACCTTAGAAATATGAAAAATTGAGAAGTCTTAGCGCATAAGATGGCCAAATTATGTGAGCCTGATAGCCACGTCAAGGCTCTTCTCGTATATCAGGTCCCTAACTAATGCCTATCCTTGCTTTAGAAAAGTCTGTCTGCATGGGAACCTATGAATCCTCTTTTCAGACTAAAATCTACATCTCTGTGGAGGGGTGATGAACCTGCTGTAATTAAAAGGCCTGTGACCAAAAAACTGACCGGCACATCCAAACTTAGATTCAGTGTGAACAGGTGCTAAACCTAGAGTCACCAACTCATATACATACAAGAGAAAAAGGTAGCACACTGATTGGCATTAGTTAGGACCTGATATACGAGAAGAGCCTTGACGTGGCTATCAGGCTCACATAATTTGGCCATCTTATGCGCTAAGACTTCTCAATTTTTCATATTTCTAAGGTAATGATGCAATTCATTTTTCATATTTTTCATATTTTCATATTTCTTGTTTGCAAGCTATAGCGCTACAGTGTGCTACCTTTTTTTCTTGTATGTATATGAGTTGGTGACTCTAGGTTTAGCACCTGTTCACACTGGATCTATGTTTGGATGTGCCGGTCAGTTTTTTGATATGTATTCATTTACCTTCTACCTGAGCACTCCACCTGGTGGTCACAGGCCTTTTAATTACAGCTGGTTCATTACCCCTCCACAGAGATGTAGATTTTAGTCTGAAAAGAGGATTCATAGGTTCCCATGCAGACAGACTTTTCTAAAGCGAGGATAGGCATTAGTTAGGACCTGATATACGAGAAGAGCCTTGACGTGGCTATCAGGCTCACATAATTTGGCCATCTTATGCGCTAAGACTTCTCAATTTTTCATATTTCTAAGGTAATGATGTAATTCATTTTTCATATTTTTCATATTTCGTGTTTGCAAGCTATAGCGCTACAGTGTGCTACCTTTTCTTCTTACTGACAGGTGTAGTGATAATGATGGTGGCATTACTGACGAGTGTAGTGATGATGATGATGGTGGCATTACTGACGGGTGTAGTGATGATGATGATGGTGGCATTACTGACAGGTGTAGTGATGATGATGGTGGCATTACTGACGGGTGTAGTGATGATGATGATGGTGGCATTACTGACGGGTGTAGTGATGATGATGATGGTGGCATTACTGACGGGTGTAGTGATGATGATGATGGTGGCATTACTGACGAGTGTAGTGATGATGATGATGGTGGCATTACTGACGGGTGTAGTGATGATGATGGTGGCATTACTGACGAGTGTAGTGATGATGATGATGGTGGCATTACTGATGGGTGTAGTGATTTTGATGATGGTGGCATTACTGACAGGTGTAGTGATGATGATGGTGGCATTACTGACAGGTGTAGTGATGATGATGGTGGCATTACTGAAGGGTGTAGTGATGATGATGATGGTGGCATTACTGACGGGTGTAGTGATGATGATGATGGTGGCATTACTGACGGGTGTAGTGATGATGATGATGGTGGCATTACTGACGGGTGTAGTGATGATGATGATGGTGGCATTACTGACGAGTGTAGTGATGATGATGATGGTGGCATTACTGACGAGTAGTGATGATGATGATGGTGGCATTACTGACGGGTGTAGTGATTTTGATGATGGTGGCATTACTGACAGGTGTAGTGATGATGATGGTGGCATTACTGAAGGGTGTAGTGATGATGGTGGCATTACTGACGGGTGTAGTGATGATGATGATGGTGGCATTACTGACGGGTGTAGTGATGATGATGATGGTGGCATTACTGACGGGTGTAGTGATGATAATGATGGTGGCATTACTGACGGGTGTAGTGATGATGATGGTGGCATTACTGACGAGTGTAGTGATGATGATGATGGTGGCATTACTGACGGGTGTAGTGATGATGATGATGGTGGCATTACTGATGGGTGTAGTGATGATGATGATCCGCGTCTCTTTAGTTTTTCTTCCTGTTTTTCCGTTTATTTTCCCTTATCGTTGATTGGAAGTTTAGACTGAGCAGCTCTGGGGATAATGACGATTTCTGTCTAAATACATATATAATAAATAATGGCTATGATTGGCTGAGCCGGAATCATGTGATGGCGGCACACGCCTCACTTGTCCTGTGTTTTCCCTGCAGGGTCATGGGGTCCTGGAGATGCCATCGGGGACTGGGAAGACAGTGTCGCTGCTGTCACTGATTGTGGCCTATCAAAGAGTTAGTGTCTGTACTGTACTCTGCATGTATGATAAGTACCGGGCCCTCCTCATCCCTCTGTGTGCAACATATACTGAGTGTATGATAGGTACCGGGCCCACCTCATCCCTCTGTGTGCAACATATACTCAGTGTATGATAGGTACTGGGCACTCCCCACCCCTCTGTGTGCACTAAATACTGAGAGTATGATAGGTATCGGGCCCTCCTCACCCCTCTGTGTGCACTATATACTGAGTGTATGATAGGTACCGGGCCATCCTCACCCCTCTGTTTGCACTATATACTGAGTGTATGATAGGTACCGGGCCCTCCTCATCCCTCTGTGTGCAACAT
>JARQOD010000008.1:11119138-11188892 GCA_033576555.1 Oophaga sylvatica | reverse complement strand
CAGGGGAGGCTGTGTCTCTGAGGGTCAGGAGCGCAGGCAGGAGCAGGCTGTGTCTCTGAGGATCAGGAGCGCAGGCAGGGCAGGCTGTGTCTCGAGGGTCAGGAGCGCAGGCAGGAGCAGGCTGTGTCTCAGAGGATCAGGAGCGCAGGCAGGGGCAGCTGTGTCTCAGAGGGTCAGGAGCGCAGGCAGGAGCAGGCTGTGTCTCAGAGGATCAGGAGCGCAGGCAGGGGCAGGCTGTGTCTCAGAGGGTCAGGAGCGCAGGCAGGAGGCAGGCTGTGTCTCAGAGGATCAGGAGCGCAGGCAGGGGCAGGCTGTTCTCAGAGGGCAGGAGCGCAGGCAGGGGCAGGCTGTGTCTCAGAGGCAGGAGCGCAGGCAGGGGCAGGCTGTTCTCAGAGAGGCAGGAGCGCAGGCAGGGCAGGCTGTGTCTCAGAGGGCAGGAGCGCAGGCAGGGGCAGGCTGTGTCTCAGAGGCCAGGAGCGCAGGCAGGGCAGGCTGTATCTCAGAGAGGCAGGAGAGCAGGCAGGGGCAGGCTGTGTCTCAGAGGCAGGAGCGCAGGCAGGGGCAGGCTGTGTCCAGAGAGGCAGGAAGCGCAGGCAGGGGCAGGCTGTGTCTCTGAGGTCAGGAGCGCAGGCAGGGGAGGCTGTTCTCAGAGAGGCAGGAGGCAGGCAGGGGCAGGCTGTGTCTCTGAGGGTCAGGAGCGCAGGCAGGGAGCTGTGTCCCAGAGGCGGAGCGCAGGCAGGGCAGGCAGTGTCTCAGAGGATCAGGAGCGCAGGCAGGGGCAGGCTGTGTCTCAGAGGATCAGGAGCGCAGGCAGGGGCAGGCTGTGTGCTATGTTTTGGTAACTGAGGAGAAATAGCAAAAAATAGCAAAAGCGGTAATACACCAGAGAGGCTGGAACCTATTGGATTGCAGTAACCTGAACTAACCACACAACTAGAGGTAGCCGTGGAGCGTTCCTACGTTGATCCTAGACGCCTCGTCACAGCCTGAGAGATAACTACACCTAAAGGCAGAAAGATGAAAGTTATCTGCCCCGGAGCAGATCCCAAAGAAAATAGGAAGCCCCCAAACATGTAATGGCGGTTAGACAAGAAGAAAGCACGGACACAGACAGAAAATAGAATGAGCAAACGCTGGGGCCCAATCTGTCTAGACAGAAAAGTACAGGAAAGAATTCTGACTGCAATCAAACAAAACCCTAACAAAAATACCAACACTTCTGATTGTCAAAAAACCTGAGATCACACGATCTCATCCACCTAAATCAGATCTCTGGTGTAACAAAACGCTATTCAGCAAATAAAAAGTAACAAAAGAGCAAAGCAAAAGTGCAGACACAAACGGAGCACAATTGCAGCGCCAGACCCCCAAAAGGGGACAGGCTGCAGTCCACTGCAGGCAGCAAACCAGCAGAGAAAATCAAACAGAGAAAAAAAAACAGCAAACACTTATCTGAAGGAGAGCAGGAAACTAGCAGTGCTTCAAGCAAGACCAGAAGGAACAATTGATAACCGGCAAGGCTGCTGGGAACTCAGACCACTTATATCCTACCATTCAGCGCCAGCTGAAGGCCATTCATTAATCAGTTCATTACCCTCAGCAACCACCGGAGGGAGCCCCAGCTCAGAAGCCGCCTCCAGCATATTCACAACAGTACCCCCCCCCCTTGAGGAGGGGTCACCGAACCTTCACCTGCGCAACCAGGCTGATCAGGATGGGCTCGATGATAGGCACGGATAAGTCTCCCAGCATGAATGTCCGAGGCAAACACCCAAGAATTGTCCTCCTGACCATAACCTCTCCATTAACCAAATACTGGAGTTTCCGTCTAGCAAAACGAGAATCCAATATCTTCTCAACCACATATTCCAAATTGCCCTGAACCAAAACAGGGTCGGGAGGTGCAGCCATAGGAACCACTGGTTCGACAAACCTCTTCAATAAGGATTTGTGGAACACGTTATGGATCTTAAATGTCCCTGGAAGAAGCAAACGGAAGGAAACCAGATTAATAATTTCCATGATCTTTAAGGTCCAATGAACCTAGGCTTAAACTTTGGAGATGCAACCTTCATAGGGATATTCCTTGAGAACAACCAAACCAAGTCCCCCACTTTAAAACGAGGACCATCAGTCCTATGCCGGTTGGCAAACCGCTGGGTCTTCTCCTGAGAGGGAGACAACCTCTCCACCACCTGGTACCAAATCTGCTGCATACGCTCCACAACAGAGTCAACACCTGGACAGACAGAAGCCTCCGTCTGTCCCGAAGAAAATCGATGGTGAAACCCAAAATTGCAGAAAAATGGAGACATCAAGGTGGCAGAGCTAGCCCTATTATTAAGAGCAAACTCAGCCAAAGGCAAAAAAGAGACCCAGTCATCTTGATCAGCAGACACAAAACATCTCAAATAAGTCTCCAAGGTCTGGTTTGTTCTCTCGGTTTGTCCATTGGTCTGAGGATGAAAAGCCGAGGAGAAAGACAACTGAACATCAAGTTTAGAACAAAATGTCCTCCAAAATCTGGAAACAAACTGGACTCCTCTGTCAGACACAATGTTCTCAGGAATGCCGTGTAACCGAACCACGTGCTGAAGGAACAAAGGCACCAATTCGGAGGAGGAAGGCAACTTAGGTAATGGCACAAGATGTATCATTTTGGAAAACCTATCACAAATCACCCAGATAACAGTCATTCTCTGAGAAACAGGGAGGTCGGAAATAAAATCCATAGAGATGGGTCCATGGTCTCTTGGGCACAGGTAATGGCATTAACAAACACTAGAACGAGAGCAAGGCTTGGAACGAGAGCAAGTCCCACAGGACTGCACAAACTCCCTGACGTCACGAGACAAAGTAGGCCACCAAAAGGAGCGACTCACCAAGTCTCTGGTACCAAAAATCCCGGAATGACTGCAGGCAGCAAACCAGCAGAGAAAATCAAACAGAGAAAAAAAAACAGCAAACACTTATCTGAAGAAGAGCAGGAAACTAGCAGTGCTTCAAGCAAGACCAGAAGGAACAATTGATAACCGGCAAGGCTGCTGGGAACTCAGGCCACTTATATCCTACCATTCAGCGCCAGCTGAAGGCCATTCATTAATCAGTTCATTACCGTCAGCAACCACCGGAGGGAGCCCCAGCTCAGAAGCCGCCTCCAGCATATTCACAACACTGTGTCTCAGAGGATCCGGAGCGCAGGCAGGGCAGTCTGTGTCTCAGAGGATAAGGAGAGCAGGCAGGGGCAGGCTGTGTCTCAGAAGGCCAGGAGTGCAGGCAGGGCCAGACTGTGTCTCAGAGGATAAGGAGCGCAGGCAGGGGCAGGCTGTGTCCCAGAGAGACAGGAGTGCAGGCAGGGGCGGTCTGTGTCTCAGAGGGCCAGGAGTGCAGGCAGGGGCAGGCTGTGTCTCAGAGGGCCAGGAGTGCAGGCAGGGGCAGGCTATGTCTCAGAGGATAAGGAGAGCAGGCAGGGCAGGCTGTGTCTCAGAGGATAAGGAGCAGTCTATGTCTCAGAGGGCCAGGAGCGGCAGGTCAAGGGCGCAGGCATGTGTCTCAGAGGGCCAGGAGCGCAGGCAGGGGCAGGCTGTGTCTCAGAGGGCCAGGAACGCAGGCAGGGGCAGGCTGTGTCTCAGAGGATAAGGAACGCAGGCAGGGGCAGGCTGTGTCTCAGAGGATAAGGAGCAGTCTGTGTCTCAGAGGGACAGCAGTGCAGCCAGGAGCAGTCTGTCTCTGAGGGCCAGGAGGCAGGCAGGTGCAGGCTATGTCTCAGAGGGCCAGGAGCACAGGAAAGGCAGGCTGTGTCTCAGAGGACCAGGAGCGCAGGCAGGAGCAGGCAGTCTCAGATGGCTAGGAGCGCAGGCAGGGGCAGGCTGTGTCTCAGAGGGCAAGAAGGGAGAGGGAAGTTGCGTCACAGAGGGGCAGGCTGTGTCTCGGAGGGCCAGGAGCAGACAGGGAGACTATGTTTCAGAGGGCCAGAAGTGATGGGGAGCTGAGTGAGTCGGAGGAGGAGCGCTCGCTTCCGCTGCTGCGCTGGTACCGGCTTCCACAGGCTCCTCCCTCTGGGGAGGTGAACACAAATGAAGATGTGTAAGATCCAGCGCTGGTGATACAGTCCGAGTCCGGTAGTGGAGGCAAACAGACAGAGAATGATACCTCCGACTGGGGGGGGAATGAAGGCAGCAGTCCGCCATGGGGGAAGGATGCGGCTGGCTCAGTGTGGGGCAGGTCGGGGTCCTCATAGGGCACTTTGCATCCAGGTCGGTGGGAGAGAAGAGCAAATTCCAGCTGTTCCTTCTGTCTGCGCAGTTCATCAATTTCTGCCTCAAGGTTGGACTTTTCCTCCTCCAAGACATCCGTCTCCTACAAGATGGAAGGAGTTCACATGAGAACTGAACAGCTCGCTCTCCTCTAGGCTGCAGAGATCCTGCCCCCGAGGAGCAGACGGCAATTACTCATCAGCTCTGAGGATGCAGCCGTCCCGTATATCTACACAGCGCTCCCCCCACCACGCCAGGCCCCACACCTGCCCCCACTGTGCTCATCAAGTCACAGTCTACAGTCGTGTGAAAAAGTAAGTGCCCCACTCCCATGTTACTGAAAAGAGAAAACAAGAAGAAACTGATCACCAGTAATACAGCAGATGAAATAAGTATTGAACACATCACAATTTTCTAAGTAAATCTATTTCTAAAGGTGCTATTGACATGAAATTCTCACTACATGTCAGTAAAAACCCATCCAATCCACACGGGTAAAGAAATGAAACAATAGATGTCCTTAAAATAATGTAATAATGAGAAATGACACCAAGAAAAATGATTGAACACATGAAGCAAGAGGTGCAAAAAGCCCTGGAAAGTCCTGACATTAGCTGAAATCTATCAGTAATTAGAAAGCAATCCTGCCACTTAGTGACAAATAATATCAGCTGGTTCCACTGACGGCCTGTAAAAAGGTGTCTCATTACCAAGGTGCCACACATGAAACATCCCATGATGGGTAAAACCAGTGAGCTGTCTCAAGACCTTCACAACCTTATTGTTGCAAAACTTACTGATGGCATTGGTTACAGAAGAATTTCTAAACTAGTGAAGGTTCCATTGAGCGCTGTTGGGGCCATAATCTGGAAGTGGAAAGAACATATCAATAGCACCTTTAGAAATATATTTACTAAAACAAATGGTGACATGTCCAATAGCCTGATCAACAGATAATAGTTTACATACAGCAGATTAAATCCTGCCGTAGTCCTGCTCACACACTGAGCACTTGTTACTATGTATTAAGGTACTGCCACACTTAGTGATCTCGTTTGCGATCTCGTTTGCGATCTCGTTTAGTGTGGCATACCCTTTAGTGTAGAGAATCCTCTGCCAGGTAAGAAATCTCTGGAGAAAATCCACAGACATCTAATTCCAAGAGTCGAGATTGAATAAGGGAAGAAATGGACGACCCCTTCAAGGATCACTGCTTACGTTTTGTAATCTGTCGGTCAGCTCTCGTCTCCTGTTCCTGCATTTGGCGGCAGCTAATTTGTTTCTTTCTCTCCGGACTCGTCTCTTCTCCTCTTCCTCCGGGGTTAACTGTACAGAGAGAGGGATGACTGGTGAGAGGGGCAATACGACTGTGAGCGGCGTCCATCTCCATCTGTATACTGCTACTTACGCTTCTTCTCGAGGTCTTTTTCTGGGTCTTGTCGGGCGAGTTTCCTCCTGTCCAGAGGAAGAAGCAGCAGGCTGTGTTGTGCCATATGAGGACCCGGAGGGTGACGCATAGCTGGGGCCCGGCAGGTCATAGGGGTCAATGGATGGCCCTGGTGTTGGCTGGGATTGAGCCATGGAGGAGATAAGCGCAGGTGTGACCAACCACTGGAGGTCCTGACTACTGGTGATGGCCGTAACAGTGGGCACAAAGGAAGGGGACATCACATAGGGCCACACACTCCTGGTAGAAAGAGAGACAGAGATCTTCACAATCATGGAAGAGACATCTAAAAATGGTGGAGACAAGACCTAAAGAAGATGAGGGTAAGAGAAAGTGGAGAGGATGGAGGAGGGGGGTAAAAAGAAAAGGAAATGAAGGGTTTAGGTAAAATAATGGAGGAGAGGAAAAAAGAGGATTGAGGGAAGAAAGAAGGAAAGAGCGAGAAGAGAGAACAAAGGGAAGTAAGAATAGAGAGAAGAGGAAGAAAGAGCCTGGAGGTGAAGAGGGGAAAAAGAAAGCTGAAGAGAGGATGTAGAAGGGAAGAAAAGAGCATGAAGGAGAGAGGAAAAAAAGGAGGAAAAAAAGAAGGAAAGTGGGACAAGAGAGAATGAAGGGAAGTAGGAATGGAGAGAAGAGGAAGAAAGAAGAGCCTGGAGGCAAAAAGAGGAATAAGAAAGGTGAAGAGAGGATGTAGAAGAGAAGAAAGAAGAGAGCATAAAGGAGAGAGAAAAAAGGAGGAAAAAAAAGAAAGTAGGAAAGAGGGACAAGAGAGAATAAAGGGAAGTAGGAATGGAGAGAAGAGGAAGAAAGAAGAGCCTGGAGGCAAAAAGAGGAAAAAGAAAGCTGAAGAGAGGATGTAGAAGAAGGGAAGAAAGAAAAGAGCATGAAGGAGAGAGAAAAAAGGAGGAAAAAAAAGAAAGTAGGAAAGAGGGACAAGAGAGAATAAAGGGAAGTAGGAATGGAGAGAAGAGGAAGAAAGAGCCTGGAGGTGAAAAAAGGAAAAAGAAAGCTGAGGAGAGGATGTAGAAGAAGGGAAGAAAGAAAAGAGCATGAAGGAGAGAGAAAAAAGGAGGAAAAAAAAAGAAAGTAGCAAAGAGGGACAAGAGAGAATAAAGGGAAGTAGGAATGGAGAGAAGAGGAAGAAAGAAGAGCCTGGAGGTGAAAAGAGGAAAAAGAAAGCTGAGGAGAGGATGTATAAGGGAAGAAAGAAAAGAGCATGAAGGAGAGAGAAAAAAAGAGGGAAAAAAGAAGGAAAGGGACAAGATGGAATGAAGGGAAGTGATAATAGAGGGAAGAGGAAGAAAGAGAAAAGCCTGGAGGAGAGAAAAAAGGAAGAGAAAGTAAAGAGGAAAAAGAATAGGAACGATGAAGAATAGCGGATATAGGAGAAGGGAAGAGAAGCAAAAGAAGTAGAGATGTTCATATCTGAAATTTCAGAGCCATGAAAAATATGTGCACCCCTAATAAATTTCTCCTACCCTCATATTACTTGTGAACTGTCCTGGTTGTCACCGATCGTCCTGATAGAGAGGGGTGTAGATGAGTTTTCCTGCTTTTGAAGTCACTGCGTCTACAGTTCCTCGGCGCGACTACTGCGTGGTGTACAGATCAGCAGGGGGGCAGATACTTTTGCACAGTCTCAGGTACTATTACAGGTATTGCTCAGTGACAGATTCGGGGGTAAATACTTGTTCACAATATCCCCTCTCTGAGATATCTTCTGATTGATCCACCCCTCTGTAGAGCTAGAAGACCCTCTCTTTACTCAACAATTCACAACCTCCCCCAGTACTGGTAACAACTCTTTTTGTTTCACTGATCCACCTCCTTTGCATCTACAGATCCTTTATGAGGCATCTTCTCACTGATCTCCCTCCTTGTACACAGGCAATAGCTCATCTCACTGAGCCACCCTCCTTTCTAGAAAACCTCTCTTTCGATTTATCCACTCTCTATACAGAAAATAGTCCCACGTCTCACTGATCCACACTGTACAGGACTCTTTTCTTACTAATCCAACCTCTGCACAGGGACTCGTCCCCTCTGGGGCATCTTATCACTGATTCAGTCTTCCCCAGTACAGGTAATTCGGCCTCCCTTTGGTGTTTTCTCACTGACCCATCTATTTGCTACATTTACACATTCTCTACCCTCAGAGAATGACTGGCTCATTTCTTTCACAGGTGTCCTACTCGTTGCATCCGTTTTTATTCACTGAAGCAGGCAGACCCTGAATCTTTTTTACCCATTGACTCAACCATGGACCAGTTAAAAACAGATTAAACCCGGATGGAAACCTGAAAACACGGTCTGTTCTCCGGGTGTCGCCGTGTTACACGGATCTCGTAATTAGTGGCCAAGTCTGATCCAGATGAGAAAAGGACAAGGTCAGAGTCTCAGGGTCCAGAGTCACGGCCTGTCACACTGATGGCGAAGGTGACAGTCTCACGCCGTCCCTGGCAGGCTCTCTCTGTCAGTCACCTGTGGGGACGCTCAGAGACGCTGGCGGGAGCTGCGGAGTCGTCACATCTCCTGCTATGGCCGCTCGCACCAGGTTCATTTACAATCACATTTCTTCGGGTTTTTCTCTAATCCACCCCATCTCCGTCCTAAGGCCGGGGTCACACTTGCGAGTGCAGCGCGAGTCTCTCGCCTCAATACCCGGCACTGCCACCGGCACTCGGGACCGGAGAGTGCGGCTGCATGTGTTTCTATGCAGGTGAACGCTCCACTCCGAGTGCCGGGTATTGAGGCGAGTTGCTCGCATTGCACTCGCAAGTGTGACCCCGGCCTAATACAGGTAACAGCCCCCTTGAGTGCATCTTCTCACTGATCCACCCCAGCACAAGTAACAGCCCCATCTGGTGTATCTTCTCACTGATCCATCCCATGCACAGGTTACAGCCTCTTCTATAGTATCTTCTTACTAATCCACTCCCCTGCACAGGTAACAGCACCCTTGGATGCATCTTCCCACTGATCCACCCCCAGCACAAGTAACAGCCCCCTCAGGTGTATCTTCTTACTGATCCACCCTTTGCACAGGTAACAGCCCCTCTGATGCATCTTCTCACTGATCCGCTCCCTGCACAGGTAACCGCCATCTCTGGTACATCTTCTCACTGATCCATCCCTTGCAAAGGTAACAGCCCCTGCTTGTGCATCTTCTCACAGATTCACCCATTGAACAGGCAACACCCCCCTGGTGTGCATCTTCTCACCGATTCACTCTCTGCACAGGTAAAAGCCTCCTTGGGTGCAACTTCTCACTGATCCACCCCTTCAACATGTAACAGCTCCTCTGATGCATCTTCTCACTGATCCACACCCTAAACAAGTAACAGCCCCTCTGATGCATCTTCTCACTGATCCACCCCTGCACAGGTAATAGCCCTCTCAGGTGCATCTTCTCACTGATCCACCCCTGCACAGGTAATAGCCCTCTCAGGTGCATCTTCTCACTGATCCACCCCTGCACAGGTAATAGCCCTCTCAGGTGCATCTTCTCACTGATCCACCCTGCACAGGTAATAGCCCTCTCAGGTGCATCTTCTCACTGATCACCCCTGCACAGGTAATAGCCCTCTCAGATGCATCTTCTCACTGATCCACCCCTGCACAGGTAATAGCCCTCTCAGATGCATCTTCTCACTGATCCACCCCTGCACAGGTAATAGCCCTCTCAGATGCATCTTCTCACTGATCCCCCCTGCACAGGTAATAGCCCTCTCAGATGCATCTTCTCACTGATCCACCCCTGCACAGGTAATAGCCCTCTCAGATGCATCTTCTCACTGATCCACCCCTGCACAGGTAATAGCCCTCTCAGGTGCATCTTCTCACTGATCCTCCCCTGTACAGCTAACAGCCCCCTCCGGTGCATCTTCTCACTGATCCTCCCCTGTACAGCTAACAGCCCCCTCCGGTGCATCTTCTCACTGATCCTCCCCTGTACAGCTAACAGCCCCCTCCGGTGCATCTTCTCACTGATCCTCCCCGCTCCTATTCTGCCTCTTTTCCTATCTCGGGATTCCCTGTGGAGATCTCGCTGCTGTGGGCGCGTTTATGCAAATCTCCGCCCCTTGACGTCACCAGCGCCAGTTACGTCCCTGCGCTCTATCGACGCTGCGTTCCAAAATAGCACGCTAGCGTCACTGCTCGTCAGCTCCGCCCACCCAAGCTATGATTGACAAGTAGCAGAAGCGGCGGCTGGAGGAGTCTGCGGCAGGCACGACCGTACAAAGTACTACAACTCCAGTGAGAGGCAGAGGAAGATCTCATCATCCTCCCACCATAATGTCACAAGAAAAACCCACTAATACAGCAACGAGGGAGCCTGACTCCTCTGCCCTGCCTGCCTGTGGTCTTCTCCTCACACTCCTGCTGCCTGTGGTCTCCTCCCCACACTCCTGCCTGCCTGCCTGTGGTCTCCTCCTTACACTCCTGCCCTGCCTGCCTGTGGTCTCCTCCTTACACTCCTGCCTGCCTGCCTGTGGTCTCCTCCTCACACTCCTGCCCTGCCTGCCTGTGGTCTCCTCCTTACACTCCTGCCTGCCTGTGGTCTCCTCCTCACACTCCTGCCTGCCTGCCTGTGGTCTCCTCCTTACACTCCTGCCTGCCTGTGGTCTCCTCCTCACACTCCTGCCCTGCTGCCTGTGGTCTCCTCCTTACACTCCTGCCTGCTGTGGTCTCCTCCTCACACTCCTGCCTGCCTGTGGTCTCCTCCTCACACTCCTGTCCTACCTTCCTGTGGTCTCCTCCTTACACTCCTGCCCTGCGTGCCTGTGGTCTCCTCCTTACACTCCTGCCTGCCTGCCTGTGGTCTCCTCCTCACACTCCTGCCCTGCCTGCCTGTGGTCTCCTCCTTACACTCCTGCCCTGCCTGCCTGTGGTCTCCTCCTTACACTCCTGCCCTGCCTGCCTGTGGTCTCCTCCTTACACTCCTGCCTGTGGTCTCCTCCTCACACTCCTGCCCTGCCTGCCTGTGGTCTCCTCCTCACACTCCTGCCCTGCCTGCCTGTGGTCTCCTCCTTACACTCCTGCCTGCCTGTGGTCTCCTCCTCACACTCCTGCCCTGCCTGCCTGTGGTCTCCTCCTTACACTCCTGCCTGCCTGTGGTCTCCTCCTCACACTCCTGCCTGCCTGTGGTCTCCTCCTCACACTCCTGTCCTACCTGCCTGGGGTATCCTCCTCACACTCCTGTCCTACCTGCCTGTGGTCTCCTCCTCACACTCCTGCCTGCCTGTGGTCTCCGCCTTACACTCCTGCCTGCCTGTGGTCTCCTCTTACACTCCTGCCCGCCTGCGGTCTCCTCCTTACACTCCTGCCCTACCTGCCTGTGGTCTCCTCCTCACACTCCTGCCTGCCTGTGGTCTCCTTACACTCCTGCCCGCCTGCGGTCTCCTCCTTACACTCCTGCCCTACCTGCCTGCGGTCTCCTCCTTAACTCCTGCCCTACCTTCCTGTTGTCTCCTCCTTACACTCCTGCCCTACCTGCCTGTGGTCTCCTCCTTACACTCCTGCCCTACCTTCCTGTAGTCTGCTCTTTACACTCCTGCCCTGCCTTACTGATGCCTCCTGTGACACCTCTGCCCTGCCTGTGGTCTCCTCCTTACATCGCTGCCTGCCTGTGGTGTCTTCCACACACTCCTGCCCTGCCTTACTGACGTCTCTTTTGACACTCCTGCCCTGTCCTGTTACAGTCCTGCCCTGCTTGCCTGTGGTCTCCTCCTTACACTCCTGCCCTGCCTGCCTGTGGTCTCCTCCTTACACTCCTGCCTGCCTGCCTGTGGTCTCCTCCTCACACTCCTGCCCTGCCTGCCTGTGGTCTCCTCCTTACACTCCTGCCTGCCTGTGGTCTCCTCCTCACACTCCTGCCCTGCCTGCCTGTGGTCTCCTCCTTACACTCCTGCCTGCCTGTGGTCTCCTCCTCACACTCCTGCCCTGCCTGCCTGTGGTCTCCTCCTTACACTCCTGCCTGCCTGTGGTCTCCTCCTCACACTCCTGCCTGCCTGTGGTCTCCTCCTCACACTCCTGTCCTACCTTCCTGTGGTCTCCTCCTTACACTCCTGCCCTGCGTGCCTGTGGTCTCCTCCTTACACTCCTGCCTGCCTGCCTGTGGTCTCCTCCTCACACTCCTGCCCTGCCTGCCTGTGGTCTCCTCCTTACACTCCTGCCCTGCCTGCCTGTGGTCTCCTCCTTACACTCCTGCCCTGCCTGCCTGTGGTCTCCTCCTTACACTCCTGCCTGTGGTCTCCTCCTCACACTCCTGCCCTGCCTGCCTGTGGTCTCCTCCTCACACTCCTGCCCTGCCTGCCTGTGGTCTCCTCCTTACACTCCTGCCTGCCTGTGGTCTCCTCCTCACACTCCTGCCCTGCCTGCCTGTGGTCTCCTCCTTACACTCCTGCCTGCCTGTGGTCTCCTCCTCACACTCCTGCCTGCCTGTGGTCTCCTCCTCACACTCCTGTCCTACCTGCCTGGGTATCCTCCTCACACTCCTGTCCTACCTGCCTGTGGTCTCCTCCTCACACTCCTGCCTGCCTGTGGTCTCCGCCTTACACTCCTGCCTGCCTGTGGTCTCCTCCTTACACTCCTGCCCGCCTGCGGTCTCCTCCTTACACTCCTGCCCTACCTGCCTGTGGTCTCCTCCTCACACTCCTGCCTGCCTGTGGTCTCCTTACACTCCTGCCCGCCTGCGGTCTCCTCCTTACACTCCTGCCCTACCTGCCTGCGGTCTCCTCCTTAAACTCCTGCCCTACCTTCCTGTTGTCTCCTCCTTACACTCCTGCCCTACCTGCCTGTGGTCTCCTCCTTACACTCCTGCCCTACCTTCCTGTAGTCTGCTCTTTACACTCCTGCCCTGCCTTACTGATGCCTCCTGTGACACCTCTGCCCTGCCTGTGGTCTCCTCCTTACATCGCTGCCTGCCTGTGGTGTCTTCCACACACTCCTGCCCTGCCTTACTGACGTCTCTTTTGACACTCCTGCCCTGTCCTGTTACAGTCCTGCCCTGCTTGCCTGTGGTCTCCTCCTTACACTCCTGCCCTGCCTGCCTGTGGTCTCCTCCTTACACTCCTGCCCTGCTTGCCTGTGGTCTCCTGTTACACTCCTGTACTGCCTGTAGCCTTCGCACACTCCTGCCCTGCCTTACTGAGGTCTCCTGTGACACCCCTGCCTGCCTGTGGTCTCCTGTGACACCCCTGCCTGCCTGCGGTCTTCCCCTTACACTCCTGCCCTGCCTGCCTGTAGTCTGCTCCTTACACTCCTGCCCTGCCTGCCTGTGGTCTCTCCTTACACTCCTGCCCTGCCTGCCTGTGGTCTCTCCTTACACTCCTGCCCTACCTTCCTGTGGTCTCCTCCTTACACTCCTGCCCTGCGTGCCTGTGGTCTCTTCCTTACACTCCTGCCCTACCTTCCTGTGGTCTCCTTCTTACATTCCTGCCCTGCCTGCCTGTGGTCTCCTCCTCACACTCCTGCCCTGCCTGCATGTGGTCTCCTCCTTACACTCCTGCTCTACCTGCCTGTGGTCTCCTCCTTACACTCCTGCCCTACCTTCCTGTGGTATCCTCCTTACACTCCTGCCCCACCTGCCTGTGGTCTCCTCCTTACACTCCTGCCCTACCTTCCTGTAGTCTGCTCCTTACACTCCTGCCCTGCCTTACTAATTCCTCCTGTGACACCCCTGCCCTGCCTGTGGTCTCCTCTTACATCGCTGCCTGCCTGTGGTGTCGTCCACACACTCCTGCCCTGCCTTACTGATGTCTCTTTTGACACTCCTGCACTGTCCTGCCCTGCTTGCCTGTTGTCTCCTCCTTACACTCCTGCCCTGCCTTACTGATGTCTCCTGTGACACCCCTGCCCTGCCTGTGGTCTCCTCCTCACACCCCTGCCTGCCTGTGGTCTCCTGTGACACCCCTGCCCTGCCTGTGGTCTCCTCACACCCCTGCCTGCCTGTGGTATCCTCCTCACTCCCCTGCCTGCCTGTGGTCTCCTGTGACACCCCTGCCCTGCCTGTGGTCTCCTCCTCACTCCCCTGCCTGCCTGTGGTCTCTTGTGACACTCCTGCCCTGCCTGTGGTCTCCTCCTCACTCCCCTGCCTGCCTGTGGTCTCCTGTGAAACTCCTGCCCTGCCTGTAGTCTCCTCCTCACTCCTCTGCCTGCCTGTGGTCTCCTGTGACACCCCTGCCCTGCCTGTGGTCTCCTCCTCACTCCCCTGCCTGCCTGTGGTCTCCTGTGACACTCCTGCCCTGCCTGTGGTCTCCTCCTCACTCCCCTGCCTGCCTGTGGTCTCCTGTGACACTCCTGCCCTGCCTGTGGTCTCCTCCTCACTCCCCTGTCTGCCTGTGGTCTCCTGTGACACTCCTGCCCTGCCTGTGGTCTCCTCCTCACTCCCCTGCCTGCCTGTGGTCTCCTGTGACACCCCTGCCCTGCCTGTGGTCTCCTCCTCACACCCCTGCCTGCCTGTGGTCTCCTGTGACACTCCTGCCCTGCTTGTGGTCTCCTCCTCACTCCCCTGCCTGCCTGTGGTCTCCTGTGACACCCCTGCCCTGCCTGTGGTCTCCTCCTCACTCCCCTGCCTGCCTGTGGTCTCCTGTGACACTCCTGCCCTGCCTGTGGTCTCCTCCTCACTCCCCTGCCTGCCTGTGGTCTCCTGTGACACTCCTGCCCTGCCTGTGGTCTCCTCCTCACTCCCCTGCCTGCCTGTGGTCTCCTGTGACACTCCTGCCCTGCCTGTGGTCTCCTCCTCACTCCCCTGCCTGCCTGTGGTCTCCTGTGACACCCCTGCCCTGCCTGTGGTCTCCTCCTCACACCCCTGCCTGCCTGTGGTCTCCTGTGACACTCCTGCCCTGCTTGTGGTCTCCTCCTCACTCCCCTGCCTGCCTGTGGTCTCCTGTGACACCCCTGCCCTGCCTGTGGTCTCCTCCTCACACCCCTGCCTGCCTATGGTCTCCTGTGACACTCCTGCCCTGCCCTGCTTGTGGTCTCCTCCTCACTCCCCTGCCTGCCTGTGGTCTCCTGTGACACTCCTGCCCTGCCTGTATCTCCTCCTCACTACCCTGCCTGCCTGTGGTCTCCTGTTACAGTCCTGCCCTGCCCTGCTTGTGGTCTCCTCCTCACTCCCCTGCCTGCCTGTGGTCTCCTGTGACACCCCTGCCCTGCCTGTGGTCTCCTCCTCACACCCCTGCCTGCCTGTGGTCTCCTGTGACACTCCTGCCCTGCCCTGCTTGTGGTCTCCTCCTCATTCCCCTGCCTGCCTGTGGTCTCCTGTGACACTCCTGCCCTGCCTGTATCTCCCCCCACTCCCCTGCCTGCCTGTGGTCTCCTGTTACAGTCCTGCCTACTGTCTCCTGACGCTCCAGCCTCCCATTGGCCTGAAGAGATCACAGCATGAACTTGATTCCCCTTTGTGTTTTCTCACTCTTCAGTGTTGACTCTCGGGACGTAACCTGCTCTGTGACTGCCTGAACTTCTCTATGACGTCGCCCCTGTCCTGTGACGTCACACTCACCTGTGGGGCAGCAGCCGTGGATGGGCTCCCAAATGAGTCCACTGATGACAGATACTGAGACTCAGCCGAGGGGGAGGAACTGGAGGAGTCGTATCCCTGGTACATGTCCCCCGGATCCTGAGCTGCGGCCTCGATGCCAAACAGTAGATCCCGAGTGTCCAAACGTCAGGAATCTCCTCAGCACTAAGCAGAGATCAGCTGTGGATGGGATCTCAGGGATCCGCAGTAAGTAGTGTCTTCCCTTCTGTAGGGATCAGCAATGGGATCTCCTAAGCCTTCTGTAGGGATCAGCTGTGAGAGCTCTTCATTCTTAGGTAGGGATCAGTGATGGGATTTCCTGCTTCGGAGAGATCAATATTAGGATCCACTCCTGTGTGCAAATCCACGTTAGGCCCCTCTAAAGGAATAAATGAGGGGATTTCCTTAGATATTTGTACAGATAAATAATGGGGTTTTCTCCTGTGTAGGTCTCCGTGATGGGACAAAGAAGGAAAGCTCAGAATTTAATTGGGGTCAATAATGGATCTTTATCAGACTTTTGTAGTAAAATAAGTGATGGGATCTCCTGTGTAAGATCCAAAGAAGGGATCTCCTCCTGTATAGGGATCAGTGATGGGATCTGTTCCTATGTAGGGATCAATGATGGGATCTCCTCCTGGGCACAGATAATAAAAGATGATATCTCCTCCTGTATAGGGATCAGTGATGGGATCTCTTCCTGTGTACAATAAATAAATAATAAGATCTCCTCCTGGCTACAGGTAATAAATGATGGGATCTCCTCCTGGTTACAGGTAATAAACAATGGGATCTCCTCCTGGTTACAGGTAATAAATGATGGGATCTCCTCCTGTATAAGTGATGGGATCGCTTCCTGGTTACAGGTAATAAGTGATGGGATCCTATTCTGCGTTGGGATCAATGATGAGATTGGATCTCCTCCTGGTTACAGGCAATAAACGATGGGATCTCCTCCTGTATAAGTGATGGGATCTCCACCTGTATAATTGATCTCTCTGTCAGTAATATGAGGATCTCCTCCTGGTTACAGGTAATAAAATGGATTCCTGTAAGTATGGATCTCCACCTGTATAAATTGATCTCCTCTGGTTACAGGTAATAAATGATGGGATCTCCTCCTGGTTACAGGTAATAAATGATGGGATCTCCTCCTGTATAAGTGATGGGATCTCCTCCTGTGGAAGTGATGGGATCTCCTCCTGTGGAAGTGATGGGATCTCCTCCCGGCTACAGATAAGTCCTCGGGTGCCGCAGTCCGGTCAGGGCGCCCCCAGCGGCCGTGGTGCAGCACAGTGTACGGCAGCAGCGTCCGTCCTCACGCTCCGCTTTTCCTCAGATTTATGAATGAAACTCTCCGCTCGCAGCTATTTATACCGGCGCCGCCCGCCCCCTCTGCACACGTCACGCACTCTTTTGCCGATATCTTCTCGCTGACTGCACCGAGCGCCCCCAAACTCTCCAGTCCGCAGCCCCGGAGCTCCCCGCCTGCTCTCCCCGACTTTCAGCCCCAAAGATGCCCTGAGAGCTCTGATCCGAGGACCTAGAGGACACGGCGGGAGGCTCCGCCCACCCGGAGTTCCTGTGACGTACATAGCCATATAAGGTGTTGTCTTTGCTGTGTTTATCTGGTTACCAAGCAGTAACGTCAGAGGGAATCCCTGTTCTCAGCTCGGCGGAGAGGAGTATTAATAGCTTTATGTCGCTACTATGCCGGAGACAGCGCGGCCGGGGCATGTGTGTGAGCGCTAGAAATACCCGGGAGAGGGACACCGGACTGTCACTGCTGCAATGTACCGGCCAGCGTGGAGGAAACGTGCTGCAGTAAAGGCCCGTACACATTACACTAAAGTCGGCCGACCGACTGATGTCCAACTTCACACAACAATCTCAGTGTTCTCCTGTAAATGAGCCCCTGCTGAAGCCTCAGCACAGACATTGTCATAGAAAACCCAGGAGAAAGCGGCGGAACCAGCGCTCCAGTGTATAGAAGGTAAGATTGGGCCGTCTGAGGCAGCGATGGGTAATCCGCCCGACCACTAATGTGTATGTGCACAATGTGACCGCCTCCATCATCAGTATCTGGTGACCATCCGTCTCCATGATCAGTATGTGGTGACCGCCCATCTCCCCCATCATCAGTATATGGTGAACGTCCGTCTCCTCCATCCTCAGTATCTGATGTCCAGCCATTGCCCCCATCCTCAGTATCTGGTGTCCAGCATTGCCTCCATCCTCAGTATCTGGTGACCGCCCATCACCTCCATCCTCAGTATCTGGTGACCGCCCGTCTCCCTCATCATCAGTATATGGTGAACGTCCGTCTCCTCCATCCTCAGTATCTGATGTCCAGCCATTGCCCCCATCCTCAGTATCTGGTGACCGCCCGTCACCTCCACCTCAGTATCTGGTGACCACCCGTCACCTCCGTCCTCAGTATCTGGTGACCACCGTCACCTCCGTCCTCAGTATCTGGTGACCGCTCGTCGTCTCCGTCCTCAGTATCTGGTGACCGCCCGTCGCCTCCATCCTCAGTATTTGGTGACCATCCGTCTCCATGATCAGTATGTGGTGACCGCCCATCTCCCCCATCATCAGTATATGGTGAACGTCCGTCTCCTCCATCCTCAGTATCTGATGTCCAGCCATTGCCCCCATCCTCAGTATCTGGTGTCCAGCATTGCCTCCATCCTCAGTATCTGGTGACCGCCCATCACCTCCATCCTCAGTATCTGGTGACCGCCCGTCTCCCTCATCATCAGTATATGGTGAACGTCCGTCTCCTCCATCCTCAGTATCTGGTGTCCAGCCATTGCCTCCATCCTCAGTATCTGGTGACCGCCCGTCACCTCCATCCTCAGTATCTGGTGACCACCCGTCACCTCCGTCCTCAGTATCTGGTGACCACCCGTCACCTCCGTCCTCAGTATCTGGTGACCGCTCGTCGTCTCCGTCCTCAGTATTGGTGACCACCCGTCGCCTCCATCCTCAGTATCTGGTGACCGCCGTCACCTCCGTCCTCAGTATCTGGTGACCACCCGTCCCTCCGTCCTCAGTATCTGGTGACCGCCCGTCGCCTCCATCCTCAGTATTTGGTGACCACCCGTCGCCTCCATCCTCAGTATCTGGTGACCGCCCGTCGCCTCCATCCTCAGTATCTGGTGACCGCCCGTAGCCTCCATCCTCAGTATTTGATGACCGCCCGTCGCCTCCATCATCAGTATCTGGTGACCGCCCGTCGCCTCCATCCTCAGTATTGGTGACTGCCCGTAGCCTCCATCCTCAGTATTTGGTGACCGCCCGTCGCCTCCATCATTAGTATCTGGGACCGCCCGTCGCCTCCATCCTCAGTATCTGGTGACCGCCCAGCCTCCATCCTCAGTATTTGGTGACCGCCCGTCGCCTCCATCCTCAGTATCTGGAGACCGCCCGTCACCTCCATCCTCAGTATCTGGTGACCGCCCATCGCCTCCATCCTCAGTATTTGGTGACCGCCCGTCGCCTCCATCCTCATATTTGGTGACCGCCCGTCGCCTCCATCCTCAGTATCTGGTGACCGCCCGTGCCTCTCGCCTCCTCCTCATTATCTGGTGACCGCCTGTCGCCTCCATCCTCAGTATCTGGTGACCGCCCGTCGCCTCCATCGTCAGTATCTGGTGACCGCCCGTCGCCTCCATCGTCAGTATCTGGTGACCGCCCGTCGCCTACATCATCAGTATCTTGTGACCGCCCGTCGCCTCCATCCTCAGTATCTGGTGACCGCCCGTCGCCTCCATTCTCGGTATCTGGTGACCGGCCGTCGCCTCCATCACGCTTTCTCGATCACTTGTACACAGGTTATGAAGGACCTCGGCTGGAGGTTACAGGATTATAGTTGGGCGTATGTGTAACCATTTATACCAGACAAGTGGTAATGATCATTATTTTCATATGTAGGTGAAAACAGTCATTAACTGAAACAGAAACAGCTGTGTAGGAGGTTTAAAAGCAAATGAGGAAAAGTCAAACTCTGCTACAATGGTAATGATGTGGAAGGTTTCATGTCACAGGCCGTTCACCATGGCAAGACTGAGCACAGCAACAAAGCACAAGGTAGTTATACTGCACCAGCGAGGTCTCTCCCAGGCAAAGTCACAGCAGACAGAGGTGTAATGATGTGCTTTTCAAGCTCCTCTGAAGCAACAAGAAATGAGTGACGCTCAGGACTGAAGACACAGAAGTCGGACAAGGAAACTTAGTGCAGTAGATACATAATACCTCCTGTTGATATTGTTAGATGTCCAGCAATGCCATCAACTAAGAACTGACAACAACCAGGGACCCAGCTACACCCGTCTCCTGTTCGGAGGAGTCTGGCCAGAAGTGACCTTTATAGAAGAACTGTGACCAACACACAGACCTTCTGCGCCAAAACATAGGGACTGGGGGGCAGAAAAATTTACAGCAGCTGCTCTGGACAGAGGAGTAACGTGAAATATTTAACTAACAGAAGCAGATGGTTTTGGAGAGGGGCACAATAATGAGGGTCTGTAGGAGCAGCGACACACGGTGGAGGGTCCATCAGGTTTGTGGCCGCACTTCAGTAAAGGATTAGTGGATTTGGTCAGGATTAATGATGTCCTCATTGCTAAGAAATCCAGGCAGATTCTTACCTATCGTGTAATATCATCAGGAGGCGTCTGATTACCTCCAAATGTATTCTGCAGCCGGACAATGAACCCCAACATCCAGCCAATGTCATTAATAACGAGGAGTCCTGGGGGTGATGATCCCCACAGAGCACTGATCTCACATCATCTGGTTCGTCTGGGATTAGATACTTCTCAACATTAAGATTGAACCTCCCAGAAGAAAAATATCATGGAATAAAGAAAATCACAGGATGAAGATGTCACTGATCTCCAAATGATGAAAAAAATGGAATCAAAACCTCTGGATTGATCCAGTCCAGAGTCTGAACCTCGTCTACAAATCCCGGCACCTCCGATCTCGGCTGCTGTCACCGAGGTTATTAATAGTCGTCTGAGAAAGGTTCTGCCGCTAAATGCATCTGGGCAAATCATCAGGATATGCTGCCGGCAGCTCCTGTGTAATCATCGACCAATGACGTCCTCAATGTGCTTGATGGAGACAAGTCTGGAGACGCTGCAGCCACGGAGACAAGTCCTGAGACGCTGCAGCCACAGGAGACAAGTCCTGAGACGCTGCAGCCACAGGAGACAAGTCCAGAGACACTGCAGACACAGGAGACAAGTCCGAGACGCTGCAGCCACAGGAGACAAGTCCGGAGATGCTGCAGACACAGGAGACAAGTCCGGAGATGCTGCAGACACAGTTGACAAGTCCGGAGATGCTGCAGCCACGGGAGACAAGTCTGGAGATGCTGCAGCCACAGGAAACAAGTCTGGAGATGCTGCAGACACAGGAGACAAGTCTGGAGATGCTGCACCCACAGGAAACAAGTCTGGAGATGCTGCAGCCACAGGAGACAAGTCTGGAGATGCTGCAGCCACAGGAGACAAGTCTGGAGACGCTGCAGCCATGGGAGACAAGTCTGGAGACGCTGCAGCCACAGGAAACAAGTCTGGAGATGCTGCAGCCACAGGAGACAAATCTGGAGATGCTGCACCCACAGGAGACAAGTCTGGAGACGCTGCAGCCACAGGAGACAAGTCTGGAGACGCTGCAGCCATGGGAGACAAGTCTGGAGACGCTGCAGCCACAGGAAACAAGTCTGGAGATGCTGCAGCCACAGGAAACAAGTCTGGAGATGCTGCAGCCACAGGAAACAAGTCTGGAGATGCTGCACCCACAGGAGACAAGTCTGGAGATGCTGCACCCACAGGAGACAAGTCTGGAGACGCTGCAGCCACAGGAGACAAGTCTGGAGACGCTGCAGCCATGGGAGACAAGTCTGGAGACGCTGCAGCCATGGGAGACAAGTCTGGAGACGCTGCAGCACAGAGACAAGTCCGAGACGCTGAGACACAGGAGACAAGTCCGGAGACGGTGCAGCCATGGGAGCAGATTGAGGCCTATTCTGCAGATAAAGGACGGTGACCAAATATGGATCTGATTCCGATTTCTCTTTTGTTCATTCACTTTGAATTTTGTTAACAAAAACAAACTATTATCATGTCTATTTTCAAAAGTATTCTGACTTTGCAGAATCTTTTCCACACATAAAACATTGCCACAGTGCTGTGATGGCACTGTTATCAGATTATATCTGACCCCAATGTGAAAATGGGCCACTGTAAAAAGTAAAGCAAACCATTGATCACTACCGTTTTGGGAGAGAAATGTTGTCCCCTTCTTGTCTGATGTTGGATTCTTGCTGCTCCAAAATTTGGGGTCTTTGTTTCTTATTGTGATATTTTTTTTTCTTGGTGAAAGGTCTGGATTGCAGGCGTCCGGTTAGTCACTGAACTCTTCTTCTACAGAGCCATGCTGCTGTTATAGATGCAGTATAAGGTTTACCATTGTCCTGCTGAAATATACAAGGTCTTCCCTGAAATAGACTTTGTCTGGATTGAACAGATGTTGTTCTATCACCTTTAAATAACGGTCAGAGTTGATGGCACCTTTCATGTGCAACTGATCCTGCCACAGGAACTAATGCTCACCATACCATCAGAGAACTGTGTGCTGATAACAAGCTGGATGGTCCCTCTTATCAATAACAAGCTGGATGGTCCCTTTCATTGATAACAAGCTGGATGATCCCTCTTAGGCCTCTTTCAACATCAGTTTTTTTGACTTCAGGCGCGATCCGGCGTGTTGTTAAAAAACGGATGGGGCACCCGGATGGGTTTTTTTAGCATTGACTTTCATTAGCGCTGGATCGCGCCTGATGTTTGTTGCATTGCATCAGAGAGAGAGAGAGAGAGAGAGAGACCTTGGACTCCGGATCAGTTTTCTGACGGATTGTCAAGAAACTGGTCCGGCACCATAGACTTTCATGTTTCCGGCCGCCTGAAGTGCCGATTCAGGCACTGTCAGGCGTCTCCGGAAAAAAAAAATGTTACAAAAACCGTCTTGTCCGGCCGCCGGAATGTACAATTCCGACGGATCCGGCCAAAAACGGATGCAACGCAGTGACATCAGGCGCGATCCGGCGCTAATGTAAGTCAATGCTAAAAAAACGATCGTACCGGATCCGTTTTTTTAGAAACACGCCGGATCGCGCCTGATTCAAAAAGCCTGATGTGTGAAAGTAGCCTTATCGATAACAAGCTGGACAGTCCTTCTCCTTCTGAGTCTGCAGGAAACGGCGTTCAGGTTTCCATAAAGAATTTCACGTTGATTTCTCCGACCACAGAAGTTTTACATTTTGCCATTGAAAATGCGCTTCGTCGCAGAGAAGACGGCATTTCTGGATTATGTACATATACGGCTTCTTTACACGATAGAGATTTCACAAAATTTGTGTATTGTACGGCGACCTCTCATCACAGAATGATTTCGGGATTATTCCTGAGCCCATGCAGGGATATGCAGGACTGAATCATTCCGGTATTTATTGCCGTGTGACCTGAGGGCCGAGAGACAAGAGCATTTAATATTGACCGTCGTCCTTGTTACTTGTACACAGGATTTCCCCAGAATCTCTGAATCTTCTGATATTATGTGCTATAAATGGTGGACACGCAAAGTCTTTGAAGTTGTACATTGAGGAATATTTTTCTGAAATTGTTCTACAACTTTTAGCCGCAGTTGTCCACAGATCTCCGACCATCTTTGCTTCTGGGAGACTCTGCCTCTCTCACATGCTCTTTATACACAGTCATGCCACTTAGTTGAGAATTGACCCTCCGGCTGATTTTCATTACTACCAATTGTCCAGCCTTTGGTTATTCCCGTCCCAATTACTAATGATCAGTGTATATGGCCCCGGCAGATGCTCCGACACCTGCCTCAACCCCTTACACAAGACTGGATGTAGTTCCACTGCGAGTATAAGGCCGGCGTCACACTGGCGAGTTTGATGCGAGTAAGTCGCACGACTTTCTCGCATCAACACCCGGCACGGCCGCTCGCTCTCGGACCTGAGTGTGTGGCTGCATGTATTTCTATGCAGCCGCGTACTCGGGTCCGAGAGCGGGCGGCGTGCCGGGTGTTGATGCGAGAAAGTCGTGCGACTTACTCGCATCAAACTCGCCAGTGTGACGCCGGTCTAATGTACAATACCTGGGGCCAGCGCGGATATAACTTCATACCGTGTGCACGATTATTAGGTCATTTGTATTTTTGATTGATGTTATTACTGATCATCTCTGGGTCATCAGTCCAAAAGGTGAATAAACCTGAATAGAAAAGAAAGTCACGGTGCAATTTACCTTTCTTAGAATATGAGAGAATTATTGGGCGGCTAACGAGACGTAAATTATTGTGCGTCTTTTTCTCTCAACTTTTGCCCTCTGTTGACATTTGCAGTAAAACATCTCCTGTTCTGTGATTCCCGATATCTGTCAATCACAGGAGCTGCGTCCTCGGGTCACATCCGCACAGATGGTAATGTCCGGTACCTGTGACACTGTGCCTACATAATATCAGACCCTCTAGAATCTGAGTCTAGATTAACCCTTGAGAACCTGCACGTTAACAGTACAGTGCTGGCAGGACGTCAGAGGACCCTCACGGTGATTTTACACACTGACTACTCAGACACGATGAGCAGGACCACGACTGTAATACACGGCCTCTGACAGCACGTTGGACCCCAAGATGCAATCGGTGGGTTATCACAGCAGCTTGAAGCCCAACAGGGGCCCCAATGTCAAGTCCCTTTTACGTGGACACGATGGTTTCTTGGCAGAACATCCTCGCGTGAACATGGGTTGTGCCGCTGACAATAATGGAACCTTTGGGGAACTGCCGATTGTACCAACTGCGCAAGTTATCACCAATCTATTGGTTGTCTATGGGACTGATGGAGAAAGTTCAGCCCTACGTCCCCTCTGACCGTCCACAAACTATCACAAAAGTGGTGGCCACGTCTCCATTCAACAGAGCTGCTCCCCCATTCTCAGGTTCTGTAGACGACCCATCGTGTGTTGTGCAGAGGTGTTGTGTCTGGCTGGGACAATGACCCGGGAGCGGCCACTACACCTTATGGCGCTGCGCAGCCCCTCACTGTACACTGGTGACATCCGGCCACTGCAGGAGCTGATCGGCTGGGCCTCCGACCTATACGACCTGATATTGATGGCCTGTCCTCAGGATAACCCATCACTATCACAGTAGTGGACGACCCTCCATCACTGCAAACATTTTTTAAAGGTTTCAACACACATTAAAGATGGTGGAGACAGCGGATTCCGTGGAGACAGGTGACTATTAACACTTTCCTCTTCTGTTCTCTAACTACATAAACCGATGACAGATACAGTGAGCGTTCATGTACAGGGAGAGTCAGGAGACATGCTGATGTCGGCAGACTGGAAGGGGAACCAGAGAGGAGTACCGAGGAGCGGAGTACAGAGGAGCAGAGCACCAAGGAGCGGAGTACGGAGGAGCAGAGTACAGAGGAGCCGTGTTGGGAGAAGTGTACGGAGAAGAGTATGGAGGTGTATCACGGCGGGGTGGGGTGACATGGGTGTACCAAAGCGGGGTTTAGGGATGTTGAGGGTGTATCAGGCGGGAGTGGGGTGATGGAGGGGTTTCACGGCGGAGGTGGGATGATGTTGGGGGTGTATCAGACGGGTAAGGTGACGTTGGAGGTGTATCATGCGGGGGTGGGGTGACGGGGGTGTATCACGCGGGGTAGGGTGACGTTGTAGGTGTATCTCTGCGGGGGTGGGGTGACAGAGGTGTATCACGCGGGGGTAAGGTGACGTTGGAGGTGTATCACTGGGGGTGGGGTGACGCAGGTGTATCTCTGCGGGGGTGGGGTAACGCAGGTGTATCACGCGGAGGTTGGGTGACAGAGGTGTATGTCTGAGGGGGTGGGGTGACGTTGGAGGTGTATCACGTGGGGTGGGGTGACGGAGGTGTATCTCTGCGGGGTGGGGTAATGCAGGTGTATCACGCGGGGGTGGGGTGATGCTGTAGTTGTGCAGCAGCGTGCCAGGCGGTGGTCGTGGCAGGGGTGGGTTTGGCTTCTTGATGGGTTACTTGTGTGACTCGCGATGTCCACAGGTTATTCCGGGGTCAGTCAGTCACCAGCAGCCGCCTCCTGTGCCTGATTCACTTCTCATAGGGCTCAGTCATGTGGATAAGTAAGTGCCCCCCTGTACAATGTCACGTGTCCCTATTTGCACATCCATCAGCTCTGGGCCCTGTGTGGGAGGAGCCGACGCCGTCCACATGTGTCAGTAATGGGAACCTGAGCAGATGAACTGTGTGAACTCCGCGGTAAAAACCAAAGAGGAAAACTATAGAGCCCGAGAGAGAGCGGAGCGCCCGGAGTCACTGCACAGCTGCCCGCTCTGCTCTCTGCCCCCGGGGGTCCGCCTGCTCTCTGTCCCCGGGGGTCCGCCTTCTCTCTGTCCCGGGGTTCCGCCTGCTCTCTGTCCCCAGGGGTCCGCCTGCTCTGTCCCCGGGAGTCCACCTGCTCTCTGTCCCCGGGGGTCCGCCTGCTCTCTGTCCCCGGGGGTCCGCCTGCTCTCTGTCCCCGGGGGTCCGCCTTCTCTCTGTCCCGGGGTTCCGCCTGCTCTCTGTCCCCAGGGGTCCGCCTGCTCTGTCCCCGGGAGTCCACCTGCTCTCTGTCCCCGGGGTCCGCCTGCTCTCTGTCCCCGGGGGTCCGCCTGCTCTCTGTCCCCGGGGGTCCGCCTGCTCTCTGTCCCCGGGGTCCGCCTGCTCTCTGTCCCCGGGGGTCCGCCTGCTCTCTGTCCCCGGGGGTCCGCCTTCTCTCTGTCCCGGGGGTCCGACTGCTCTGTCCCGGGGGGTCTGCCTTCTCTCTGTCCCCAGGGGTCCGCCTGCTCTGTCCCCGGGAGTCCACCTGCTCTCTGTCCCCGGGAGTCCACCTGCTCTCTGCTCTGTCCCCGGGGGTCCGCCTGCTCTCTGTCCCCGGGGGTCCGCCGCTCTCTGTCCCCGGGGGTCCGCCTTCTCTCTGTCCCGGGGTTCCGCCTGCTCTCTGTCCCCAGGGGTCCGCCTGCTCTCTGCTCTGTCCCCGGGAGTCCACCTGCTCTCTGTCCCCGGGGTCCGCCTGCTCTCTGTCCCCGGGGGTCCGCCTGCTCTCTGTCCCCGGGGGTCCGCCTGCTCTCTGTCCCCGGGGGTCCGCCTGCTCTCTGTCCCCGGGGGTCCGCCTGCTCTGTCCCCGGGGGTCCGCCTTCTCTCTGTCCCGGGGGTCCGACTGCTCTGTCCCGGGGGGTCTGCCTTCTCTCTGTCCCCAGGGGTCCGCCTGCTCTCTTTGACCCCGGGGGTCCGCCAGCTTTGTCCCCGGGGGTCCGCCTTCTCTCTGTCCCCGGGGGTCCGCCTTCTCTCTGTCCCCGGGGGTCCGCCTGCTCTCTGCTCTGTCCCCGGGGGTCCGCCTTCTCTCTGTCCCGGGGTGTCCGCCTGCTCTCTGTCCCCGGGGGTCCGCCTGCTCTCTGTCCCCGGGGGTTCGCCTGCTCTCTGTCCCCGGGGGTTCGCCTGCTCTCTGTCCCCGAGGGTCCGCCTGCTCTCTGTCCCCGAGGGTCCGCCTGCTCTCTGTCCCCGGGGGTCCGCCTGCTCTCTGTCCCCGGGGGTCCGCCTGCTCTCTGTCCCCGGGGGTCCGCCTTCTCTCTGTCCCGGGGTCCGCCTTCTCTCTGTCCTGGGGGTCCGCCTGCTCTCTGTCCCGGGGGTCCGCCTGCTCTCTGTCCCCGGGGGTCCGCCTTCTCTCTGTCCCCGGGGGTCCGCCTTCTCTCTGTCCCGGGGGTCCGCCTGCTCTCTGTCCCGGGGGTCCGCCTGCTCTCTGTCCCCGAGGGTCCGCCTGCTCTCTGTCTCCGGGGGTCCGCCTTCTCTCTGTCCCGGGGGTCCGCCTGCTCTCTGTCCCCGGGGGTCTGCCTGCTCTCTGTCTCCGGGGGTCCGCCTTCTCTCTGTCCCGGGGTCCGCCTGCTCTCTGTCCCCGGGGGTCCGCCTTCTCTCTGTCCCGGGGTCCGCCTGCTCTCTGTCCCCGGGGGTCCGCCTGCTCTCTGTCTCCGGGGGTCCGCCTGCTCTCTGTCCCGGGGGTCCGCCTTCTCTCTGTCCCCGGGGGTCCGCCTTCTCTCTGTCCCGGGGGTCCGCCTGCTCTCTGTCCCCGGGGGTCCGCCTGCTCTCTGTCCCCGGGGTCCGCCTGCTCTCTGTCTCCGGGGGTCCGCCTTCTCTCTGTCCCGGGGGTCCGCCTGCTCTCTGTCCCCGGGGGTCCGCCTGCTCTCTGTCTCCGGGGGTCCGCCTTCTCTCTGTCCCGGGGTCCGCCTGCTCTCTGTCCCGGGGGTCCGCCTTCTCTCTGTCCCGGGGTCCGCCTGCTCTCTGTCCCCGGGGGTCCGCCTGCTCTCTGTCTCCGGGGGTCCGCCTGCTCTCTGTCCCGGGGGTCCGCCTGCTCTCTGTCCCCGGGGGTCCGCCTTCTCTCTGTCCCGGGGGTCCGCCTGCTCTCTGTCCCCGGGGGTCCGCCTTCTCTCTGTCCCGGGGTCCGCCTGCTCTCTGTCCCCGGGGGTCCGCCTTCTCTCTGTCCCGGGGGTCCGCCTGCTCTCTGTCCCCGGGGGTCCGCCTTCTCTCTGTCCCGGGGGTCTGCCTGCTCTCTGTCCCCGGGGGTCCGCCTGCTCTCTGTCCCGGGGTCGCCTGCTCTCTGTCCCCGGGGGTCCGCCTGCTCTCTGTCCCGGGGGTCCGCCTGCTCTCTGTCCCCGGGGGTCCGCCTTCTCTCTGTCCCGGGGGTCTGCCTGCTCTCTGTCCCCGGGGGTCCGCCTTCTCTCTGTCCCGGGGGTCTGCCTGCTCTCTGTCCCCGGGGGTCCGCCTTCTCTCTGTCCCGGGGGTCCGCCTGCTCTCTGTCCCCGGGGGTCCCGCCTTCTCTCTCTGTCCCGGGGGTCCGCCTGCTCTCTGTCCCGGGGGTCTGCCTGCTCTCTGTCCCCGGGGGTCCGCCTTCTCTCTGTCCCGGGGGTCCGCCTGCTCTCTGTCCCCGGGGGTCCACCTTCTCTCTGTCCCGGGGGGTCCGCCTGCTCTCTGTCCCCGGGGGTCGGTGCGGGCTCCGGGGCACTCGCTTGTCTCGTCTCCTTCGCTACCACGTGTGCCAGGGCCGCAGGTAAACACTCCTCCTGTTACCGTGGGAACAACGCTAATACCAACGTCACGACGTTCCGCTTGTCTTTATTTGTGTTTCCTAGCAACAAAGTCTGGGTCTGCCTGAGTGGGCGGGGCAAACGTTTCGAGGTGTGGCTTCAGTTAAAGGCGCAGTGCTGCCATTTCCTGCAGCGACTCCGAGCGTGACGTCACCTCTCCGGTGTGCTGCTGCAGCTGATTGCATGGTTACTCTGAGCAGCAGCCCGGTTGCTATGGGTTACACTACACTACAGGTTAGTAAGCTTCAAGATGCTGACGGGGCAGCGCTGCTGGTCAGCTCTGGGGGCTGTGATTGACATGGGTGACTGCAGGCAGCTGAGCAACTGCAGTTACTATGGGCAGTGGCTGTGTTGCTATGGATGACTAGCAGGTTGGTTGCTACGGGTTACTCTCATTGCTGTGGGTGACTAGCAGGTCGGTTTCTATGGGTGACTAGCAGGTCAGTTGCTATGGGTTACTCTCGCATTGTTATGGATGACTGCACAGGTCGGTTGCTATGGGTGACTGCAGCTGGTCGGTTGCTGTGGGTGAATCCACAGGTCAGTTGCTATAGGTGACAGCACAGGTCGGTTGCTACGGGAGACTCCTGTTGCTATTGGTGACTCCTGTTGCTATGTGACTGCACAGGTCGGTTGCTATGGGTGACCTCCGTTGCTATGTGTGACTTGCACAGGTCAGTTGCTATGGGTTACTCTCATTGCTATGGGTGACTGCACAGGTCGGTTGCTATGGGTGACCTCCGTTGCTATGTGTGACTCCACAGGTCGGTTGCTATGGGTGACCTCCGTTGCTATATGTGACTCCACAGGTCTGTTGCTATGGGTTACTCTCATTGCTATGGGTGACTGCACAGGTCGGTTGCTATGGGTGACTCCCGTTGCTTTGGGTGACTTGCGAAGGTCGGTTGCTATGGGTGACTCCCGTTGCTATGGGTGACTGCAGCTGATCGGTTGCTACGGGTTACTCTCGCATTGTTATGGGTGACTGCAGCTGGTCGGTTGCTGTGGGTGACTCATCGCTATGGGTGACTCCACAGGTCAGTTGCTATAGGAGACAGCACAGGTCAGTTGCTACCAGCGACTCCTGTTGCTATTGGTGACTCCTGTTGCTATGTGTGACTGCACAGGTCGATTGCTATGGGTGACCTCCGTAGCTATGTGTGACTCCACAGGTCGGTTGCTATGGGTGACCTCCGTTGCTATGTGTGACTCCACAGGTCGGTTGCTATGGGTGACCTCCGTTGCTATGTGTGACTGCACAGGTCGGTTGGTATGTGCGACTCCTGTTGCTATTGGTGACTCCTGTTGCTATGTGTGACTGCACAGGTCAGTTGCTATGGGTGACCTCCGTTGCTATGTGTGACTTGCACAGGTTGTTTGCTATGGGCGACTCCTGTTGCTATTGGTGACTCCTGTTGCTATGTGTGACTGCACAGGTCGGTTGCTATGGGTGACCTCCGTAGCTATGTGTGACTCCACAGGTCGGTTGCTATGGGTGACCTCCGTTGCTATGTGTGACTCCACAGGTCGGTTGCTATGGGTGACCTCCGTTGCTATGTGTGACTGCACAGGTCGGTTGGTATGTGCGACTCCTGTTGCTATTGGTGACTCCTGTTGCTATGTGTGACTGCACAGGTCAGTTGCTATGGGTGACCTCCGTTGCTATGTGTGACTTGCACAGGTTGGTTGCTATGGGTGACTCCTGTTGCTATGTGTGACTGCACAGGTCGGTTGCTATGGGTGACCTCCGTTGCCATGTGTGACTCCACAGGTCCGTCACTATGGGTGACTGCACAGGTCGGTTGCTATGGGTGACCTCCGTTGCTATGTGTGACTTGCACAGGTTGGTTGCTATGGGCGACTCCTGTTGCTATTGGTGACTCCTGTTGCTATGTGTGACTGCACAGGTCAGTTGCTCTGGGTGACCTCCGTTGCTATGTGTGACTTGCACAGGTTGGTTGCTATGGGCGACTCCTGTTGCTATTGGTGACTCCTGTTGCTATGTGTGACTGCACAGGTCGGTTGCTATGGGTGACCTCCGTAGCTATGTGTGACTCCACAGGTCGGTTGCTATGGGTGACCTCCGTTGCTATGTGTGACTCCACAGGTCGGTTGCTATGGGTGACCTCCGTTGCTATGTGTGACTGCACAGGTCGGTTGGTATGTGTGACTCCTGTTGCTATTGGTGACTCCTGTTGCTATGTGTGACTGCACAGGTCAGTTGCTATGGGTGACCTCCGTTGCTATGTGTGACTTGCACAGGTTGTTTGCTATGGGCGACTCCTGTTGCTATTGGTGACTCCTGTTGCTATGTGTGACTCCACAGGTCGGTTGCTATGGGTGACCTCCGTTGCTATGTGTGACTCCACAGGTCGGTTGGTATGTGCGACTCCTGTTGCTATTGGTGACTCCTGTTGCTATGTGTGACTGCACAGGTCGGTTGCTATGGGTGACCTCCGTTGCTATGTGTGACTGCACAGGTCGGTTGGTATGTGCGACTCCTGTTGCTATTGGTGACTCCTGTTGCTATGTGTGACTGCACAGGTCGGTTGCTATGGGTGACCTCCGTTGCTATGTGTGACTGCACAGGTCGGTTGCTATGGGTGACCTCCGTTGCTATGTGTGACTGCACAGGTCGGTTGCTATGGGTGACCTCCGTTGCTATTTGTGACTGCACAGGTAGGTTGCTATGGGTGACTCCACAGGTCGGTCGCTATGCTCCCGGCAGGCTGCGCGCCGTCCTCACGTCAGCTCGGGGCTATTTCTGGCTCGGGCTATTCTTAGCCCTGTGTGTAGCCCCCCGCTCGCTCGCCGGGGTCGCCCCCTCTCTCCGTCAGCTCCTCTGACGCGCTGGCTCTGACTCACTGACCCTGTGCGGCTGCAGAGCCTCTCGCCTCTACCGTCCACTGTCTGCAGAGCATCTCCCCCTCAGCGCCACCCGCGGACACCGAGCGGCCCCGCCCCGCACCGAGAGCCCAGCGGACCAGCGTGCATTGCGGACGTTTGCATACGCCCCGCCCTCCGCTTCCTCTGGTTTCTCCGGTGGTTGCAGCGCTTCCCGGTCACCGGACACGTCTGTAATCACGGAGTGGCCCGTGAGCCGCCAGGAGGCCGGTACCGGAGGCTCCGCGCCGCGCTCTCCATGAGGCAGGCGTCCCCGGGCCGGCGGCCCTTATATAGCGGCGCCGCCGCCTCTGGTCCCGCCCGGATGAGCCTCAGTGGTCTGGGGTGCAGGCTTCAAACCTGTAGCTGTCTAGGGACAGAGTGGTTCAATTCCACCCTCCGGGCGGAAACCGCCAGCAGAAGACGCGGCATCGTGTGAACTGGTGGTGAGAAGGCCGGACGTTATTTCACAATTTGTTTTGTTTTTTTCTCCTCTAAACCGTTTCCAGACTTCTCCCTTCTGCTCCTGTTTGTGACCCTGCAGTGACTGCGGCTCCTCTCCAGTGTCCTCTGGACTATTAATCTCTGCACAGCGTCTCCGGATCCGTCCTGGACAGAGATGGCGGACGCCTGGATGGTCCGTTACCAGAACAGCAGCCGAACCCGGTATTCTCAGGCTGCTAAGGGGCCATGGATATCGGCCCCCCAGCCTAAAAATAGCAGCCGAACCAGAAAAGGCGCAGCTGTTACATGCGCCAATTCTGCCGCTTTGCCCGGCTCTTCCCACTTGCCCTCTATAGCGGTGGCAAGTTAGGTTCATATTTGTAGGGTTGATGTCACCTTTGTATTGTCAGGTGACATCAAGCCCACGACTTAGTAATGGAGAGGCGTCTATCAGACACCTATCCATTACTAATCCCATAGTTACATGGTAAATAAAGGCACAGCCAGAATAAAGTCCTTTATTAGAAATAAAACTAAACACTTTAACTTTTTACACTCACCTAACGCCTGTTCCACCGCAGCCCTCGTCTCATGTAATAAAACTAAAATAAAAACACAACAATTTCCCTCCCCTGTCCATCGTTCTATCCCACGCCGTAAACCATGTCTGCGGGATAACCAGTTTTCAACCTGGACGGTGCCAAGATGCGACTGTCCAGGCTGAGAACCGCTGGTGAATAAGCTGCTGCGAGTGCCACCTCCGTGACCTTTGGTGATGTCATCGAGGTCACCGCCGGTCACTGAGTCTGCGTTCCAGGCCGGGCTGAACTGCTGTGACCTCGGTGAGATCTCCGCTAGCACCGTGAGAAAAACTCATTCCGAACCTCGCACTCCTGTCTCCAAGACGTCTCTTGTGCTGCACCAATTCTCTGGAATGAACTAACAATTCGATTAATTCCCAATATCCACAGTTTTCAGCGTGCCCTAAAAACACATTTCCTAGACCGACCTACCATCTCATTTATCTCACTATCCCCGTTTTGCTCATACAAAACTCTCTTCAAAATCAGGACCCTCGTATCATCTGTTCACACCCTCCACTCACTTATTAGCCCTCGGTGTCGGTACACACACCGGCCGGTGACCGCTTCATGCAGCATTATGTGAACTCCCCTATGTAATATCTATATATAACGTACAAGTAGCTGCTACCATTCTCCTTTCGTGTCCCCCTATTTCCTCATAGAGTGGAGTTTGTGAGCAGCCGGACCCTCACTGCTCCGGGTATCGGAGTTTTCTGTAATATCTTTATCGTCTGTACAAGACCCCTCAAAAATGTAAAGCGCTGCGGAATATGCTGGCGCTATAGAAATAAAATGTTTATTATTTTTTATTATTATTATTATTATATACTAGTGACTGCACCAGCAGAATAGTGAGTGCAGCTCTGGGGTATAATACAGGATGTAACTCAGGATCAGTAATGTAATGTATGTACACAGTGACTTCACCAGCAGAATAGTGAGTGCAGCTCTGGAGTATAATACAGGATGTAACGCAGGATCAGTAATGTATGTACACAGTGACTGCACCAGCAGAATAGTGAGTGCAGCTCTGGAGTATAATACAGGATGTAACTCAGGATCAGTAATGTAATGTATGTACACAGTGACTCCACCAGCAGAATAGTGAGTGCAGGTCTGGAGTATAATACAGGATGTAACTCAGGATCAGTAATGTAATGTATGTACACAGTGACTGCACCAGCAGAATAGTGAGTGCAGCTCTGGGTATAATACAGGAGGTAACTCAGGATCAGTAATGTAATGTATGTACACAGTGACTGCACCAGCAGAATAGTGAGTGCAGCTCTGGAGTATAATACAGGAGGTAACTCAGGATCAGTAATGTAATGTATGTACACAGTGACTGCACCAGCAGAATAGTGAGTGCAGCTCTGGAGTATAATACAGGATGTAACTCAGGATCAGTAATGTAATGTATATACACAGTGACTGCACCAGCAGAATAGTGAGTGCAGCTCTGGAGTATAATACAGGTAGGTAACTCAGGATCAGTAATGTAATGTATGTACACAGTGACTGCACCAGCAGAATAGTGAGTGCAGCTCTGGAGTATAATACAGGAGGTAACTCAGGATCAGTAATGTAATGTATGTATACAGTGACTGCACCAGCAGAATAGTGAGTGCAGCTCTGGAGTATAATACAGGAGGTAACTCAGGATCAGTAATGTAATGTATGTACACAGTGACTGCACCAGCAGAATAGTGAGTGCAGCTCTGGAGTATAATACAGGAGTAACTCAGGATCAGTAATGTAATGTATGTACACAGTGACTGCACCAGCAGAATAGTGAGTGCAGCTCTGGAGTATAATACAGGATGGTAACTCAGGATCAGTAATGTAATGTATGTACACAGTGACTGCACCAGCAGAATAGTGAGTGCAGCTCTGGAGTATAATACAGGAGGTAACTCAGGATCAGTAATGTAATGTATGTAACAGTGACTGCACCAGCAGAACAGTGAGTGTAGCTCTGGAGTATAATACAGGAGGTAACTCAGGATCAGTAATGTAATGTATGTATACAGTGACTGCACCAGCAGAATAGTGAGTGCAGCTCTGGAGTATAATACAGGAGGTAACTCAGGATCAGTAATGTAATGTATGTACACAGTGACTGCACCAGCAGAATAGTGAGTGCAGCTCTGGAGTATAATACAGGAGGTAACTCAGAATCAGTAATGTAATGTATGTACACAGTGACTGCACCAGCAGAACAGTGAGTGTAGCTCTGGAGTATAATACAGGAGGTAACTCAGGATCAGTAATGTAATGTATGTATACAGTGACTGCACCAGCAGAATAGTGAGTGCAGCTCTGGAGTATAATACAGGAGGTAACTCAGGATCAGTAATGTAATGTATGTACACAGTGACTGCACCAGCAGAATAGTGAGTGCAGCTCTGGAGTATAATACAGGAGGTAACTCAGGATCAGTAATGTAATGTATGTACACAGTGACTGCACCAGCAGAATAGTGAGTGCAGCTCTGGAGTATAATACAGGAGGTAACTCAGGATCAGTAATGTAATGTATGTACACAGTGACTGCACCAGCAGAATAGTGAGTGCAGCTCTGGGGTATAATACAGGATGTAACTCAGGATCAGTAATGTATGTACACATGACTGCACCAGCAGAATAGTGAGTGCAGCTCTGGGTATAATACAGGAGGTAACTCAGGATCAGTAATGTAATGTATGTACACAGTGACTGCACCAGCAGAATAGTGAGTGTAGCTCTGGAGTATAATACAGGAGGTAACTCAGGATCAGTAATGTAATGTATGTACACAGTGACTGCACCAGCAGAATAGTGAGTGCAGCTCTGGGTATAATACAGGAGGTAACTCAGGATCAGTAATGTAATGTATGTACACAGTGACTGCACCAGCAGAATAGTGAGTGCAGCTCTGGGTATAATACAGGATGTAACTCAGGATCAGTAATGTATGTACACAATGACTGCACCAGCAGAATAGTGAGTGCAGCTCTGGGGTATAATACAGATGTAACTCAGATCATCAGTAATGTATGTACACAGTTGACTGCACCAGCAAATAGTGAGTGCAGCTCTGGAGTATAATACAGGATGTAACTCAGGATCAGTAATGTAATGTTGTACACAGTGACTGCACCAGCAGAATAGTGAGTGCAGCTCTGAGTATAATACAGGAGTAAACTCAGATCAGTAATGTAATGTTGTACACAGTGCTGCACCAGCAGAATAGTGAGTGCAGCTCATGGAGTATAATACAGGATGTAACTCAGGATCAGTAATGTAATGTATGTACACAGTGACTGCACCAGCAGAATAGTGAGTGCAGCTCTGGAGTATAATAACAGATGTAACTCGATCAGTAATGTAATGTATTACAAGTGACTGCACCAGCAGAATAGTGAGTGCAGCTCTGGGGTATAATACAGGATGTAACTCAGGATCAGTAATGTAATGTATGTACACAGTGACTGCACCAGCAGAATAGTGAGTGCAGCTCTGGAGTATAATACAGGATGTAACTCAGGATCAGTAATGTAATGTATGTACACAGTGACTGCACCAGCAGAATAGTGAGTGCAGCTCTGGGTATAATACAGGATGTAACTCAGGATCAGTAATGTAATGTATGTACACAGTGACTGCACCAGCAGAATAGTGAGTGCAGCTCTGGAGTATAATACAGGAGGTAACTCAGGATCAGTAATGTAATGTATGTACACATGACTGCACCAGCAGAATAGTGAGTGCAGCTCTGGAGTATAATACAGGAGTAACTCAGGATCAGTAATGTAATGTATGTACACAGTGACTGCACCAGCAGAATAGTGAGTGCAGCTCTGGAGTATAATACAGGATGTAACTCAGGATCAGTAATGTAATGTATGTACACAGTGACTGCACCAGCAGAATAGTGAGTGCAGCTCTGGAGTATAATACAGGATGTAACTCAGGATCTAGTAATGTATGTACACAGTGACTGCACCAGCAGAATAGTGAGTGCAGCTCTGGGTATAATACAGGATGTAACTCAGGATCAGTAATGTAATGTATGTACACAATGACTGCACCAGCAGAATAGTGAGTGCAGCTCTGGGTATAATACAGGATGTAACTCAGGATCAGTAATGTAATGTATGTACACAGTGACTGCACCAGCAGAATAGTGAGTGCAGCTCTGGGTATAATACAGGATGTAACTCACGATCAGTAATGTAATGTATGTACACAGTGACTGCACCAGCAGAATAGTGAGTGCAGCTCTGGAGTATAATACAGGATGTAACTCAGGATCAGTAATGTAATGTATGTACACAGTGACTGCACCAGCAGAATAGTGAGTGCAGCTCTGGAGTATAATACAGGAGGTAACTCAGGATCAGTAATGTAATGTATGTACACAGTGACTGCACCAGCAGAATAGTGAGTGCAACTCTGGAGTATAATACAGGATGTAACTCAGGATCAGTAATGTAATGTATGTACACAGTGACTGCACCAGCAGAATAGTGAGTGCAAGCTCTGGAGTATAATACAGGATGTAACTCAGGATCAGTAATGTAATGTATGTACAGTGACTGCACCAGCAGAATAGTGAGTGCAGCTCTGGAGTATAATACAGGTGTAACTCAGGATCAGTAATGTAATGTATGTACACAGTGACTGCACCAGCAGAATAGTGAGTGCAGCTCTGGAGTATAATACAGGATGTAACTCAGGATCAGTAATGTAATGTATGTACACAGTGACTGCACCAGCAGAATAGTGAGTGCAGCTCTGGAGTATAATACAGGATGTAACTCAGGATCAGTAATGTAATGTATGTACACAGTGACTGCACCAGCAGAATAGTGAGTGCAGCTCTGGAGTATAATACAGGATGTAACTCAGGATCAGTAATGTAATGTATGTACACAGTGACTGCACCAGCAGAATAGTGAATGCAGCTCTGAGTATAATACAGGATGTAACTCAGGATCAGTAATGTAATGTATGTACACAGTGACTGCACCAGCAGAATAGTGAGTGCAGCTCTGGAGTATAATACAGGATGTAACTCAGGATCAGTAATGTAATGTATGTACACAGTGACTGCACCAGCAGAATAGTGATGCAGCTCTGGGTATAATACAGGATGTAACTCAGGATCAGTAATGTAATGTATGTACACAGTGACTGCACCAGCAGAATAGTGAGTGCAGCTCTGGAGTATAATACAGGATGTAACTCAGGATCAGTAATGAATGTATGTACACAGTGACTGCACCAGCAGAATAGTGAGTGCAACTCTGGAGTATAATACAGGATGTAACTCAGGATCAGTAATGCAATGTATGTACACAGTGACTGTACCAGCAGAATAGTGGATGCAGCTCTGGGTATAATACAGGATGTAACTCAGGATCAGTAATGTAATGTATTACACAGTGACCGCACCAGCAGAATAGTGAGTGCAGCTCTGGAGTATAATACAGGATGTAACTCAGGATCAGTAATGTAATGTATGTATACAGTGACTGCACCAGCAGAATAGTGAGTGCAGCTCTGGAGTATAATACAGGGTGTAACTCAGGATCAGTAATGTAATGTATGTACACAGTGACTGCACCAGCAGAATAGTGAGTGCAGCTCTGGAGTATAATACAGGTGTAACGTAGGATCAGTAATGTAATGTATGTACACAGTGACTGCACCAGCAGAATAGTGAGTGCAGCTCTGGAGTATAATACATGGTGTAACGTAGGATCAGTAATGTATGTATACAGTGACTGCACCAGCAGAATAGTGAGTGCAGCTCTGGAGTATAATACATGGTGTAACTCAGGATCAGTAATGTAATGTAATGTACACAGTGACTGCACCAGCAGAATAGTGAGTGCAGCTCTGGAGTATAATACATGGTGTAACGTAGGATCAGTAATGGCTGGTTTGTATCATGACCTGGTCGGGGATACACCACTCCACCAGTGGTTTTCCTGGGATTTCTCAGCCATACATGGGGGACGTGCGTTGTTACTGCGTAGCGGTGTCAGACATATGTATCAACAAAACAGAATGTTCTGGAAAAATTTTTATTTCTGTATCATTGTTTTCCGCGCTGTTGTTCGGACTCTGGGGCTTCTTCGGTTGTGCCGCTCCCGTCTTGTATTCTGCTTGTTTGTGATTTGGATACAGATTTTTAGAAGATGCCGTCGCTCTACGTCCTGGAAATGAGAATATGGAACAATAAGGAAGAAGAGGACGTTTTAGTGTAAATGGTTCCCAGCAGCAGCACTGGCGGCCTCCATCACCTGCAGCTGACGTTTGTGCATTTCCCCTTCGGGTGTCGGTCTCTTACCTGTTCCCGGCTTCTTTCTCTTGGTGCACCCTGATATAGAAGTTCCCCTCCTGGTTGGCGTCATATGTGGATGGTACAATCACGTATTCTCCTGCGGTCAGAGATGCCCTCATTGTCACCCCACGGCTGTTCTGTGCAGTGCCGGTGTCCGCCACCGGGCGGTTCCTCGTGAAGAATCCGCGATCAAGATGTGGACGGGGAACCTGGGACATGGATCGGGCTGTCAGATTATTCTGGGCAATTTCACTCCTCACACCCTACATTGCCACATTACCCCGGCAATAGTCCGCCATCATAGGAGTTACACTGTGGAGACGAGAGAGATGGGACCTGGGTCAGGAGCGTTCAGGTCCTTCTATAAAGTGAATCGATCATCTGGCCCTTTGCTCTGAACTCAATCGCAGAGAAAGAAAGTTCTTGTTTCTTCTGGATCTACTCTGACAAATTTTGACCGTGCATGTGCCGCTTTTGTGTCGTGCAAAGCGTGCGCCACCTCGTTGGTGTGCAATGTGTACGCACTACGCTGACTCTGTGCCGTGCAATGAGTGTGCTGCCTCCTTGCCGAGCAACGCGTCCAGCGCCTCCTTGCTGTGCAGCGCCTCCTTGCCATGCAATCGTGCAGCCCCTCCTTGCTGTGCAGCGCCTCCTTGCTGTGCAGCGCCTCCTTGCTGTGCAGGCCTCCTTGCCATGCAATGCGTGCAGCGCCTCCTTGCTGTGCAGCGCCTCCTTGCTGTGCAGAGCCTCCTTGCTGTGCAGCGCCTCCTTGCTGTGCAGCTCTTGCGTGCAGCGCCTCCTTGCTTTGCAGCGCTCCTTGCTGTGCAGCGCCTCCTTGCCATGCAATGCTGCAGCGCCTCCTTGCTGTGCAGCGCTCCTTGCCATGCACGCTTCCTTGCGGTGCAGTGTGAATGCCTCTTCTCCGCCGTGCAATGCGTGTGACGCGTTCTTGACATTCCTGGAGGGCTGATGGGTTGTGGACTAACGAGACCCAAGTGTGATCTATCTATTGCCCCTATTTCCACGTTGGTCTGATGCGCCGCCCTGGTGGGGTGAGGTGAACAGTGATCCCGCGGCAGATTCTCACCAGCTCTTCAGGAACCTAAGAAAGAAAAAAAACAAAACTATATTAGCTGCCAACAAGGAGGAGAAGAGCAGCCGACAGTAAGTGCAGCTCCAGGATGTCACGGAGGCTGCCGTCTAGTCCGATGTCAGGGATTCACATGCCGGAGCAGCTCTCGGGCCCTAGAACACGGGGCCACACACATCTGCTCTTGAACCGCACATCTGGGGGGATATTTGGACGGCTCGTATTCTGTACATGGATGGCATGTTGTCACACATTATCCTATATATCGGGATCAGTGGCTGGTACTCGCCCTGTACAGGTGACACGTCATGTGGAGTTTCGCGGCTCTTCTGTCCGTCTGCAGCAGCTCCGCTAACACCGTCCAGCGCTCCTCGTTCCCCGGCTCAGTGACGCCCAAGCGGAAGCGGAATTGTGGGTTGGTGAAGAACGATTCTAAAACATTGTAATTCGGGTTGTTAGTGACTGTGGTGGGTGACGCTGGAGGGTCTCTGCACAGCATAGCCCTAATTACTGCCCCAGTCATAGCAGATGTTTACAGAAATCAGCAGTACTGTGAATACAAGAAACTGAAATACATGCAGCCAACACCCCCTCCCTGGCCTCAAGATGTCTGTAAATGTGCAGATACCACAGCCGCAAAAATCCATGTATGAGATAGAAGACGGGGGATGCAGCTGCAGATTTTCTCTGTGAGACTCATGTTGTCAGCGGGGAGGAGGGGGATGCAGCTGCAGATTCTCTCTGAGACTCGTGTTGTCAGAGAGGAGGAGGGGGATGCAGCTGCAGATTCTGTCTGTGAGTCTCGTGTTGTCAGAGAGGAGGAGGGGGATGCAGCTGCAGATTCTCTCTGAGACTCATGTTGTCAGAGAGGAGGAGGGGGATGCAGCTGCAGATTCTGTCTGTGAGACCTGTGTTGTCAGAGAGGAGGCGGGGAATGCAGCTGCAGATTCTCTCTGTGAGTCTCGTGTTGTCAGAGAGGAGGAGGGGGATGCAGCTGCAGATTCTGTCTGTGAGACCTGTGTTGTCAGAGAGGAGGAGGGGGATGCAGCTGCAGATTCTCTCTGTGAGTCTCCTGTTGTCAGAGAGGAGGAGGGGGATGCAGCTGCAGATTCTGTCTGTGAGACCTGTGTTGTCAGAGAGGAGGAGGGGGATGCAGCTGCAGATTCTCTCTGTGAGTCTCGTGTTGTCAGGAAGGAGGAGGGGGATGCAGCTTTAGATTCTCTCCGTGAGACCCATGTTGTCAGAGAGGAGGAGGGGGATGCAGCTGCAGATTCTGTCTGTGAGACCTGTGTTGTCAGAGAGGAGGCGGGGGATGCAGCTGCAGATTCTCTCTGTGAGTCTCGTGTTGTCAGAGAGGAGGAGGGGGATGCAGCTGCAGATTCTGTCTGTGAGACCTGTGTTGTCAGAGAGGAGGAGGGGGATGCAGCTGCAGATTCTCTCTGTGAGTCTCCTGTTGTCAGAGAGGAGGAGGGGGATGCAGCTGCAGATTCTGTCTGTGAGGCCTGTGTTGTCAGAGAGGAGGAGGGGGATGCAGCTGCAGATTTTCTCTGTGAGTCTCGTGTTGTCAGGAAGGAGGAGGGGGATGCAGCTTTAGATTCTCTCCGTGAGACCCGTGTTGTCAGAGAGGAGGAGGGGGATGCAGCTGCAGATTCTGTCTGTGAGACCTGTGTTGTCAGAGAGGAGGAGGGGGATGCAGCTGCAGATTCTCTCTGTGAGTCTCGTGTTGTCAGAGAGGAGGAGGGGGATGCAGCTTTAGATTCTCTCCGTGAGACCCGTGTTGTCAGAGAGGAGGAGGGGGATGCAGCTGCAGATTCTGTCTGTGAGACTCGTGTCAGAGAGGAGGAGGGGGATGCAGCTGCAGATTCTGTCTGTGAGACCTGTGTTGTCAGAGAGGAGGCGGGGGATGCAGCTGCAGATTCTGTCTGTGAGACCTGTGTTGTCAGAGAGGAGGCGGGGAATGCAGCTGCAGATTCTCTCTGTGAGTCTCGTGTTGTCAGAGAGGAGGAGGGGGATGCAGCTTTAGATTCTCTCCGTGAGACCCGTGTTGTCAGAGAGGAGGAGGGGGATGCAGCTGCAGATTCTGTCTGTGAGACTCGTGTCAGAGAGGAGGAGGGGGATGCAGCTGCAGATTCTGTCTGTGAGACTCGTGTCAGAGAGGAGGAGGGGGATGCAGCTGCAGATTCTGTCTGTGAGACCTGTGTTGTCAGAGAGGAGGCGGGGGATGCAGCTGCAGATTCTCTCTGTGAGTCTCGTGTTGTCAGAGAGGAGGAGGGGGATGCAGCTTTAGATTCTCTCCGTGAGACCCGTGTTGTCAGAGAGGAGGAGGGGGATGCAGCTGCAGATTCTGTCTGTGAGACTCGTGTCAGAGAGGAGGAGGGGGATGCAGCTGCAGATTCTGTCTGTGAGACTCGTGTCAGAGAGGAGGAGGGGGATGCAGCTGCAGATTCTGTCTGTGAGACTCGTGTCAGAGAGGAGGAGGGGGATGCAGCTGCAGATTCTGTCTGTGAGACCTGTGTTGTCAGAGAGGAGGCGGGGGATGCAGCTGCAGATTTCTCCTGTGAGTCTCGTGTTGTCAGAGAGGAGGAGGGGGATGCAGCTTTAGATTCTCTCCGTGAGACCCGTGTTGTCAGAGAGGAGGAGGGGGATGCAGCTGCAGATTCTGTCTGTGAGACTCGTGTCAGAGAGGAGGAGGGGGATGCAGCTGCAGATTCTGTCTGTGAGACTCGTGTCAGAGAGGAGGAGGGGGATACTGCTGCAGATTCTGTCTGTGAGACTCGTGTCAGAGAGGAGGAGGGGGATGCAGCTGCAGATTCTGTCTGTGAGACTCGTGTCAGAGAGGAGGAGGGGGATGCAGCTGCAGATTCTGTCTGTGAGACCTGTGTTGTCAGAGGAGGAGGGGGATGCAGCTTTAGATTCTCTCCGTGAGACCCGTGTTGTCAGAGAGGAGGAGGGGATGCAGCTGCAGATTCTGTCTGTGAGACTCGTGTCAGAGAGGAGGAGGGGGATGCAGCTGCAGATTCTGTCTGTGAGACTCGTGTCAGAGAGGAGGAGGGGGATACTGCTGCAGATTCTGTCTGTGAGACTCGTGTCAGAGAGGAGGAGGGGGATGCAGCTGCAGATTCTGTCTGTGAGACTCATGTCAGAGGAGGAGGGGGATACTGCTGCAGATTCTGTCTGTGAGACTCGTGTTGTCAGCACGCGGGGAGGAAGGGGATGTAGCTGCAGCTTCTCTCTTTGAGATATATGCTCTCAGAGTGGAGGAGGGGGATGCAGCTTCTGTGAGAATCGTGTTGTCAGAGGAGAGGAGGGGGATGCAGCTGCACTTCTCTCTGCGAGATCGCTGCTTTCAGCAGGGAGGAGGGGGATGCAGCTGAAAGGTAACACCCGACATTCCACAATCCACAGCTGTAGCAGGAGGGTGAACCATTGTTTTTCAGCGTCTTCAGCTGCCGGAGGGGTAATGACCGCAGAAGCAAATTTATCACAACTGTCTAAAAAAATAATCTGCCTTCATTACTCACAGCATCCAATCACAGGGCAGCTTACATTTTACCATCACAGTTTTAAAAAGTAAAGCTGCGCTGTGATTGGTTGTTGCAAACAGGTTTTATTTGATGGATGAAACCCATTGTGTCGTTGTGCACAGTGTTGTACTCACTCAGTCTCCGTCCTCCTCCTGCATTGATCCCACGCCCCAGCGACCCGTCAGTTCAGTGACCTTGTACCGAGATGAGTCCTGGTGTTCACAAATGACGATCCATGAAAAGAGGCTGCAGAAATCATCACAGAGCATCCTGCAAAGAGAGACAGCGGGGTCAGCCAGAGCACAGAGAAAGTCGTGGGGCAAACCAGAGCGCAGAGAGATGGCAGGGTCAGCCAAAGCACAGAGAGAAGCGGCGGGGTCAGCCAAACCACAGAGAGAGGTGGCGGGGTCAGCCAGACCACAGAGACAGGTGGCAGGGTCAGCCAAAGCTCAGAGAGAAGCGGCGAGGTCAGCCAAACCACAGAGAGAGGTGGCGAGGTCAGCCAGTGTACAGTGAAAGGTGACTGGGTCAGCCAGAGCACAGAGACAGGTGGCAGGGTCAGCCAAAGCACAGAGAGAGGCGGCGGGGTCAGCCAAACCACAGAGAGAGGCGGCGGGGTCAGCCAGTGTACAGAGAGAGGCGGCGGGGTCAGCCAGTGTACAGGGAGAGTTGGCGGGGTCAGCCAGTGTACAGGGAGAGGTGGCGGGGTCAGCCAGTGTACAGAGAGAGGTGGCGGGGTCAGCCAGTGCACAGAGAGAGGCGGCGGGGTCAGCCAGTGTACAGGGAGAGGTGGCGGGGTCAGCCAGTGTACAGGGAGAGGTGGCGGGGTCAGCCAGTGTACAAGGAGAGGTGGCGGGGTCAGCCAAAGCACAGAAAAAGGCGGCAGGGTCAGCCAGTGTACAGGGAGAGGTGGCAGGGTCAGCCAGTGCACAGAGAGAGGCGGCGGGGTCAGCCAGTGTACAGGGAGAGGTGGCGGGGTCAGCCAAAGCACAGAGAGAGGCGGCAGGGTCATCCAATGTATAGAGAGAAGCGGCGGGGTCAGCCAAAGCACAGAGAAAGGCGCAGGGTCAGCCAGTGTACAGGGAGAGGTGGCGGGGTCAGCCAGTGTACAGGGAGAGGTGGCGGGGTCAGCCAAAGCACAGAGAAAGGCGGCAGGGTCAGCCAGTGTACAGGGAGAGGTGGCGGGGTCAGCCAGTGTACAGGGAGAGGTGGCGGGGTCAGCCAAAGCACAGAGAGAGGCGGCAGGGTCAGCCAGTGTACAGGGAGAGGTGGCGGGGTCAGCCAAAGCACAGAAAAAGGCAGCAGGGTCAGCCAGTGTACAGGGAGAGGTGGCGGGGTCAGCCAGTGCACAGAGAGAGGCGGCGGGGTCAGCCAGTGTACAGGGAGAGGTGGCGGGGTCAGCCAAAGCACAGAGAGAGGCGGCAGGGTCATCCAGTGTATAGAGAGAGGTGGCAGGGTCAACCAAAGCACAGAGAGAGGTGGCAGGGTCATCCAGTGTATAGAGAGAAGCGGCGGGGTCAGCCAAAGCACAGAGAAAGGCGGCAGGGTCAGCCAGTGTACAGGGAGAGGTGGCGGGGTCAGCCAGTGTACAGGGAGAGGTGGCGGGGTCAGCCAAAGCACAGAGAGAGGCGGCAGGGTCAGCCAGTGTTAAAACTGCTTAATTAATATTTAACAGCCAGTGTACAGAGAGAGGTGGCAGGGTCAGCTAAAGCACAGAGAGAGGCGGCAGGGTCAGCTAAAGCACAGAGAGAGGCGGCAGGGTCAGCCAGTGTACAGAAAGAGGTGGCAGGGTCAGCCAAAACACACAGAGAGGCGGCAGGGTCAGCCAGTGTACAGAGAGAGGCGGCGGGGTCAGCCAAAGCACAGAGAGAAGCGGCAGGGTCAGCCAGTGTACAGAAAGAGGCGGCAGGGTCAGCCAGTGTACAGAGAGAGGCGGCTTGGTCAGCCAAAGCACAGAGAGAGGTGGCGGGGTCTGTGAGAGCACAGAGAGAGGTGGCGGGGTCAGTCAAAGCACAGAGAGGCAGCTGGGTCAGCGAGAGCACAGAGAGAGATGGCAGGGTCAGCCAAAGCACAGAGAGAGGCGGCAGGGTCAGCCAAAGCACAGAGAGGCGGCGGGGTCAGCCAGTGTACAGAGAGAGGCGGCAGGGTCAGCCAAAGCACAGAGAGAGGTGGCGGGGTCAGACAGTGTACAGAGAGAGGCGGCAGGGTCAGCCAAAGCACAGAGAGAGGTGGCGGGGTCAGACAGTGTACAGAGAGGCGGCAGGGTCAGCCAAAGCACAGAGAGAGGCGGTGGGGTCAGCGAGAGCACAGAGAGAGGCGGCGGGGTCAACCAGTGTACAGAGAAAGTCACCAGGGTCATCCAGAGCCCAGAGAGATGGCAGGGTCAACCAGAGCCCAGAAAGAGGCGGCGGGGTCAGCCTGAGGGCAGAGAGAGACGACGGGGTCAGCCTGAGGGCAGAGAGAGGCGACGGGGTCAGCCTGAGGGCAGAGAGAGGTGACGGGGTCAGTCTGAGGGAAGAGAGAGGCGGCGGGGTCAGCCTGAGGGCAGAGAGAGGCGGCGGGATCAGCCTGAGGGCAGAGTGGCGGAGGGGTCAGCCTGAGGGAAGAGAGAGGCGGCGGGGTCAGCCACAGATCAGAAAGACCACAGGAGAGAAGAAATCATGGACAGAGAAGACCATAGGCTCTTGGGTCTGTGGAGATGTTCATGATTTACGGCAGACAAAGTGGGTAGCTCGACGTCCCTTATTGTGTGGTCTCGCACTGGAGCCGTTAGTGTCTCTGTGACCGAGGACGGTTCTCTGGTTTTGATATTGGATTCCCATAATGGGAATGTTATATGGCCGCAGCCGTGGGAGGGTAATGGCCTTTGAAAGATGGTGGCTACAGGGTCCTGCAGAGGTGCATGATGGACCTCTCCAGGCGGTTGCAGGCTGCACAAACGACGGGCTTTGGAGACCCTTGGCGGGACAGAATGTGCAGCCTACAGTATTTTTAACCCAACCCAACCTGGTGGGATCGCCTGTAGAGTCGAGATTCCAATGTTACGTACTCCGCTGTTACGGCGTCACCTGTAATTCGATGGATCTGTTTCGCTGCAATGTCTGTGGCTACGCGGAGCTGCTCTTATGTGTCACCACGTATCAGTAAAACGTGTCGATCTGGAGTGCAGACAGATTGTGGGCAACCACCATGTAGTCACCTTCTGAGCTCAGCCCTTCTGCACACCCCATATTACGGCATATGCTCAGAGCCCCCTTCATACGTGAGAAATGTCTTTACCAGAACTCGCCATCTTCTTTCTGGAGGTTCAGCGCTTTCCGCTCTATGTCTGACACCGAACTCCATTCCTGGGATCTGCAAGGGAATCACAAAGACACAATGACTTGATCAAAGCAAAGTAAGACCCCCCTACCATAAGCACCACGGGAATGGAGGGGCTCCAGCCTTCTCCTGACTCCAGGTCCAACCATGAGTAGGAATGGACACCTGTAAGTGATCATCTCCTGCCCCGATCCTCCGCTGTAACATGAGCTTGCTCCCACTCACTTGTCGCTCCAGGGACCGTTATACTCGGTGAAGCCCAGGGATTCCTCAGCCTGATAAGTGTGATCTCCCCGGAGCTGAGTTTCACCTGGACGGAGAATTGGTGAAAAGTGGTGAGGAGACGGGAGTCAGATCCTGCGTCATCATCCAGTGTTATTGTATGACATATGTGGGGCCAGGAATAAACCAAATCACCAGCCCAGTCTGCAGGAAAACCCCATATTCCAGTGGTCCGATGGCGGACGCCCCCCTAATCATCGTCTTCTTTCTGGGTGAGGGGTGTGGGCAGCTGGTGACCCTTGGTGGATTGTGTCATGGTTGCACTTACCTCCTTGGCCCCAAGAACGGAGTATGCGTGTCCCATCACCAAACCGTCCTCATCCACACGTCCGACGTCAGCCGGATCTGAAACCTTCCAGGGGACAGGGACTTAGTGTAGAATCTGAGCTCAGTGCAATACTCAGGATGGACAGTGGAGAACGCTATTCACCTGGATATAGCAGGCCATGAGGGACTTTCTGCTCTCCGCCTCTGTGACCATCTCCCAGACCTCCTCCGATGGGTATCTACTCAGACTCACACTCTCTGCTATTCCACCAGTGAAATCTTCCAGTGTCTCAGCGATGGTTCCACCCTGCAGTGCAGAGTAGCCTCCGCACACCCTAAGAGGACACACACGGAGGGAATGAGGAGTCTGGATGTATTACAACTCCCACAGCTCAGATACATGTGAGGGACATGGTACAGAGAGAACCTGGGGCACTCCAAGTCTCAGCGGCCTTAGTGTGGAGCTCGGGTTGAGCGATGGACGTACTTGGCATAGGCTTTCTCCAGCAGCGCACTCCATAGTTCCGTTTGATAGTCGCTCTTCGTATACACAAGTCGACCTTTTTTGGTTGGGAGTTTGTCGTCAATCACCACATCAAACCATTCACCAAACTGCCACAACTGCAGAGACAAGGGGGAGATCATCAGTATGTCTACCAGATAGACCCACACCCCCTGCTCCGACCACATCCCAGTCTGCACCCCTGCTCCGACCACATCCCAGTCTGCACCCCTGCCCCGACCACATCCCAGTCTGCACCCCTGCTCCGACCACATCCCAATCTGCACCCTTTGTTCCAACCACATCCCAGTCTGCACCCCCTGATCCGATCACATCCCAGTCTGCACCTCATGCTCCGACCACATCTGCACCTCCTTCTCTGTCTACATCTCAGTCTGCACACCCTTCTCTGTCTACATCCCAGTTTGCACCCCTGCTCCATCTACATCTCAGTCTTCTGCATCCCTGCCCAGACCACATCTCAGTGTGCACAGCCTGCTCCGACCACATGCCAGTGTGCACCCACTGCTCTATACACATCCCACTGTGCACCTCCTGCTCTGACCACACCCCAGTGTGTACTCCCTGCTCCGACTACGCCCCAATGTGCTCCCCCTGCTCCAATCGTATCCCAGTGTGCATCGCCTGCTCCGAGGACATCCTAGTCTGTACCCCTGCTCCAACCACATCCCAGTGTGCACTCCCTGCTCCAACCACATCCCAGTGTGCACTCCCTGCTCCAACCACATCCCAGTGTGCACTCCCTGCTCCGACCCCATCCCAGTCTGCTCCCCCTGCTCCGACCACATCCCAGTGTGCACTCCCTGCTCCGACCACATCCCAGTGTGCACTCCCTGCTCCGACCACATTCCAGTCTGCTCCCCCTGCTCCGACCACATGCCAGTGTGCACCCACTGCTCTATCCACATCCCACTGTGCACCTCCTGCTCCGACCACACCCCAGTGTGTACTCCCTGCTCCGACTACGCCCCAATGTGCTCCCCCTGCTCCAATCGTATCCCAGTGTGCATCGCCTGCTCCGAGGACATCCTAGTCTGTACCCCCTGCTCCAACCACATCCCAGTGTGCACCCCCTGCTCCGACCACATCCCAGTGTGCACCCCTGCTCCGACCACATCCCAGTCTGCTCCCCTGCTCCGACCACATCCCAGTGTGCACTCCCTGCTCCGACCACATCCCAGTCTGCTCCCCCTGCTCCGACCACATCCCAGTGTGCACTCCCTGCTCCGACCACATCCCAGTCTGCTCCCCCTGCTCCGACCACATCCCAGTGTGCACTCCCTGCTCCGACCACATCCCAGTCTGCTCCCCTGCTCCGACCACATCCCAGTCTGCTCCCCCTGCTCCGACCACATCCCATTGTGCACTCCCTGCTCCGACCACATCCCAGTCTGCTCCCCCTGCTCCGACCACATCCCAGTGTGCACCCCTGCTCCCACCACATCCCAGTCTGCACCCCCTGCTCTGATCACATCCTGACACCCCCTTCTTCATCTACATCAGGACCTCATTTTTGTTTCGGTCAGTTGATAGGACACCTCTTCCCACCTTAAAATGGAATATTCCACAGTAACCATCACTGGGGCTGAAGTTCTGATCGGTAGGGACCACTCGTGAGAACAGTGAGGGGTGGAGTGTGAGAGAGGAGATAGTGGACAGGAGCCAGCAGTCACCTAGGGGAAAACAGAGACGTAAGACCAGCCAATACATGTGTCCTGGTGCGAGTCCCTGCTCTGAACATCCACTGGCCACTCCAATTATCACTAAGATTTCATCTCATGCCCACATCCAGAGGCTCAGACTGGGAAGGGGCCCACAAGAGGATATTATACTGAGGGGCCCCTGGCAACTGCACAGGGCAAGTAACGGGTCACTAAACAAGCTAAAATAAAGTGATAGAGGCCAATGGTGATAGAGGCCAGCGGTGATAGAGTCCGGTGATAAAGGACGGCGGTGATAGAGGTAGAGGCTGGCAGTGGTAAAGGCCAAGGTGATAGAGGCCAATAGTGATAGAAGCCGGCAGTGATAGAGGCCAGTGGTGATAAAGGTCGGCGGTGATAGAGGTAGAGTCTGGCAGTGATGGAGGCCAATGGTGATAGAGGCAGAGGCAAGCAGTGATAGAGTCCAGCAGTTGTAGGTGTTATTACTCACGCTGTCACCTTTACTTTTTACTGCTGACATGCCAGTCTTACAGCTAGGGACCATTATGATATTGGGGTCAGCATTGGACCCCTTTGTCCAATATTGGCGTGTGAATGGGAGTCCCCTCCTCTCCGCTAAGCCTTATGGCTCAGGACGGTGACATGTTGCAGGTCGGGCTGGCCTCCGCTTACCTAGATCCCCCTGGCAGACGTCCGTGCTGCTGAATCCACTCTCAATGAATTTGGGATTGGAGAAAAGATCCTGCAGAATTAAAAAAGAGCAGAACAAAATGTGCGTCGTCTCGAGGTCCCGCTCCACATCCAGGAGCCTCAGGTTCCCACACTGCCCCCCAGATGTATCTGCTGATAACAGCTCACTATTGGGAGTCACTGCAGTGAGACCCTGGGATCAGATTATTTCTGGGGGGTTTCTTTTCACAAACAGGGATTACAAAAACAGGAAAATACTCCAGACTCACCGGGGGCCTCTTCCACTCAACATTAGGATCAGGAACATCTCGGGGAAACGCAGGGTCCTCAAATAGTTGTCCCTTCTCCAAGCAGAGAGTGCGAAGAGTCTGGTAATCCTGCGCGGCCCACATGGCGGAAGAGATCGATAGATTAGATGAGATTATGGCGGACGCCTTCCCGGGTATCTGCCTGTTCTGCCGTTGCAGGTGCCGTCACCTCTTATACCTGCGGCTCGGTATCTACGCCCTTTTTCTATGTATTCAGAGATAAAGTGTCACGGATATTCCCTGCTCGCGGTGTAGAAGGATTATGCTGTGGTTGTTGGAGCCAGGACAGTGGTGTGACGAGGAGCGCTGTTCCCACACCTCAGGGGGCGACGTGATTGGTGGGCGCTGACGCTGCTCATATAGGGGGTATATGACACTGGTCACAGCCGGGGACTGGCACTGTAGGGCCATGTGCAGACACAGCTTTTCTAGTGGAAACCGCTGCAGGTGTCTCGACCACGCACCACAATTGTGGGTTACCAGGGCAATGGGGTACTCAGAGCCGAGCCCGTAGAAGTCTATGGGATTGTCACAGGTAGCGGTGGCTCGGTCTGTGGCCCTGGCGGTCAGGCGTATGTTGGGGGGTATATTTACAGGGGATATATATATACAGTTCGTGACGCCACCTGTAGTCTTCTGGTAATTTGTACCAGCGCTGCTGTAGATCTCTGAGGGGATGGTGAGGCAGCTAGATGTCGGGTCCCCTACAGGTGGGACTCTTCCCTCAGGTCGATGGTTATGATAGGGTAGTGCAGGAATGCAATCAAATAACACAGTCTCACACATCAGCGTCTTTCCATACCTTTACTTCAAGTTGTTCAGGCAGGTCCCAGGGAGGCTGATCCAAGGAGAATGTATTTCGAGATAGCAGCTGGACAAGTTAGGGGCCTCCTTTACTTTCAAATGATGATGAGTACAACCAGCATGAAGCATAGTTCCCTCTATAACTCCAGCTATTCCAAAGCTGTACTGCCCAGTCAGTTTTGTGGTCGGAGCCTTCCTGTGAGAGAGCTGAATTACTATCTTGTCCTGCAGAGACTCAAGGTCCTCACTCCCCCTGACCCCAGTTACGTACCGACTATTTAGGGGCTGCTTGCCGCGACCTAAGGTCCGATAAGCCTCTGGTTTTCTTACCACTAAGCTTGAAACTATAGTGATCCTTCGGTCCCCAGTGACCGGTAACAATGTGCAGGACTTCTCCAATCCAAAAGCACTTTTAAATATTCCTTCCACTGTGCCTTTCGCCTTGTCCGCGCTTGTAGCATAAACACTCACACTTGCAAAGAGTCATATAATCACTCCCTTCTTTTCTTCCTTCAGAGTTAGTTACCAGACTCTCAGTAATCTTCTAGGCAGGAGCACGTCTCTGAACCTTCACTGTCCTTGAGACAGGAGACTGAAGTATTTCTGTACTAAACTCTTCCTTCTTTATCAATGTCTTCAGTGAGGTACAGCTCTGACCAGGCTGAGGTGATCTATATCTCGCCCTTACTGGCCTCCACTTGCTGAACTGCTGATAGAACCAAGCTGGACTGCTTCCTCCCTCCAAGTCCCAGCTAGACTCCACACGTCTGCTCTGTCCGAAGACAGGAAACTGACTCTAAATCACTCAACGAATCTACACTGACCACTCCCTAAGAGTCACTACACTACCCTAAGGGTGTGTCTAGTGTATATTGAGTGAATGGGTATAGAGCATTAAACTGCTATCTCTCCACACATTCTCCAGGGTACTGCGTGTGCCTTCACACCAGGGCTACACATTCCCCCATGGTAAAAGACAGCACTCCCGGGCTGTAAAATACAAAGAGACAATTTTGTTTATGCATTAAACATCAACATTAAACATTAATTCGTCCCATCCGGGAGGTAAGGATGTCTTGAACGTTGCAAAACAAAACATTAAATATAGAAAAATACAATATTAAATAACATTTTCATATAAATAGACAATATGCTTGTGAAGGACCCGCACCAAACCTTCAACGTGGGTCCTGGGTGGGCTGCAGGACATCCGAATGCAGACCTCACTCAGTGCCACACCACACGGGTTTTATTATTCAGAGGTAGTTGTGGTGGTTTTATGTAAAACCAAGATAATGCACTAGGTGCAACTATATACAAAATCAGTTCTTGGGCTGGCTCAGTCCTCAGCCTCGAAGTCCAATGTAAAACAAAGACACATTATATCAAATCACATCACAATAAAGTGCAAAAACTTTTTATCTGATTACCCAGCCGGGCATTCTACTTTTGGCAATATATATATACGTTATATACACATTTAACTTGTGCAAAACATTTTCACTTTTATAAAACTTATGTACATCTTCTTAGTTGCGGTAAACCCTGTCTGGGTCCTACCGTTCTTCACATTCTCTTGACTTCAATGACATCTTCCACCCCGGGGGCTGGAACAATGCGATGGTCCCTAGATCCCATGACTAACAAGTCGTGTGCTGCTATTAGGGTCTGGGTCGCCACAGTTCTCGTGCGAACCTCTAGGGGCGCAACGGGTACTTTCTCCTTGCGAGACACCGATTGCGTTTCAATTTGCGTTACAGTTAGCGATATCGATCGTGTCATAGATTGCGATGGAAATTTGGGGTCGCAAGTTGCGATGCAGAAGGATGACAAGATAATGAAGAGTATGTAGACGTTGCTTCCATTTGCGAGGAGCCTGCAGGGGGCGATGCTGGGGCACGGCCTGGTGCTGTTTGAGCTGGAGACGGGGACGCTGCGGTAGTGGTGACGTTACCTGCGTCGGGGACGGGGTCACGGACGATTGTGACATTAAGGGCATACCATCCTTTCATACCCCAGTGTCGTGTATATGTGACAATGTCTCCATTAACTAGGTCCCTCCCGGGATGGCCTTGCGGTAGGTGGGATTCTACATCACGTCTGCTGACAAAGACCCCTGGGTAGAGGCCCGGTTCTCTTATGAAGCCCCAGCCCTTCCGGAGCTGGAACTCTGTCACACACCCCTGCCGCCGCGGTTCCCTTAGAGTACCTTTCTCTCGACGGACACTCTCCTTGTCCGCGATCAGCTCTGCATGTTGCCGCTGTCGATTCCGCTGAGCTTCCCGCTCTTCCTCCTGCTGGCGTTGTTGTTTCTCCTCACGACGCTGCCACTCACATTCCCACTGGGCGGTGTAGGCGACGTCATCCAGGCGCGCCATCTCGTCCCAGTCCACGTCTGGTAATGACGGACAGGACCCCTCCGGTGTCCCTGCCGGGGAGCGATCATCTGCTGCGGCCTCCTGGCCGGGCGGGCGTTCCGGAACTGGCGGTACCTCCTCAACCTCCTTCGCCTCCACCGCTTCACCGGTGGGATCAGGATCGGTACTTTCGGGGGCAGCCTCCGGTTGCTCCTTTGCCTTGGGCAGCAGAAGTTTTGGTAACTCCAGACGTAGGGGGTCATCGAAGGGAGAGATCACCGCGTCCCACAGCCGCCGCTGCTCCAGGGTACGCCGGCGTCTCTCGATCTCCTCAAATCCAGGTTGTGGCAAAATCATCTTTTTCAGTCGTGCATTTTCTTCTTTGACTTCCAGCAATGCTTGCTGCAGGTGCAGGACCACGGATGGTTCCGGTGCTGGTGGCAGCTTGGCTGGGGCACGGGGCCTGCCTTCCTCCGCTTCCCTGCTCGGCTGCACACGTCCTGCTTCCATGATGTTCCAGAGCGTTCTTTCATCTTCCTCTAGAGACGTCCGGTCTCTTCCGTGGAGGCGGGGTTTGCGTCTCCTCCTCTTTGCAGGGAAGGTGAAGAGGAGGCGGACCTCCTTTGCTGTAGGGCAGGATCGCATATTGTAATAGCACTTTGAGAGGGCAGGCATTTTCTTCGCGCCACAGGGGGGTACACGCCCACGAAGGTACGCCCACCTTCTTCTCCAGCGCCTGAGGGCGCGAATATGGCGACAAAGATGGCGATTTTTGGCGCCAAAAGTGCAAACAGTCCTTTTTCACAAAAACAACTCCATAGGCACACAGGGCTCGCAATTTTGCGAGTTTCGCATCCTGTTCGTGACGCCAATTTTGTCTCGACCACGCACCACAATTGTGGGTTACCAGGGCAATGGGGTACTCAGAGCCGAGCCCGTAGAAGTCTATGGGATTGTCACAGGTAGCGGTGGCTCGGTCTGTGGCCCTGGCGGTCAGGCGTATGTTGGGGGGTATATTTACAGGGGATATATATATACAGTTCGTGACGCCACCTGTAGTCTTCTGGTAATTTGTACCAGCGCTGCTGTAGATCTCTGAGGGGATGGTGAGGCAGCTAGATGTCGGGTCCCCTACAGGTGGGACTCTTCCCTCAGGTCGATGGTTATGATAGGGTAGTGCAGGAATGCAATCAAATAACACAGTCTCACACATCAGCGTCTTTCCATACCTTTACTTCAAGTTGTTCAGGCAGGTCCCAGGGAGGCTGATCCAAGGAGAATGTATTTCGAGATAGCAGCTGGACAAGTTAGGGGCCTCCTTTACTTTCAAATGATGATGAGTACAACCAGCATGAAGCGTAGTTCCCTCTATAACTCCAGCTATTCCAAAGCTGTACTGCCCAGTCAGTTTTGTGGTCGGAGCCTTCCTGTGAGAGAGCTGAATTACTATCTTGTCCTGCAGAGACTCAAGGTCCTCACTCCCCTGACCCCAGTTACGTACCGACTATTTAGGGGCTGCTTGCCGCGACCTAAGGTCCGATAAGCCTCTGGTTTTCTTACCACTAAGCTTGAAACTATAGTGATCCTTCGGTCCCAGTGACCGGTAACAATGTGCAGGACTTCTCCAATCCAAAAGCACTTTTAAATATTCCTTCCACTGTGCCTTTCGCCTTGTCCGCGCTTGTAGCATAAACACTCACACTTGCAAAGAGTCATATAATCACTCCCTTCTTTTCTTCCTTCAGAGTTAGTTACCAGACTCTCAGTAATCTTCTAGGCAGGAGCACGTCTCTGAACCTTCACTGTCCTTGAGACAGGAGACTGAAGTATTTCTGTACTAAACTCTTCCTTCTTTATCAATGTCTTCAGTGAGGTACAGCTCTGACCAGGCTGAGGTGATCTATATCTCGCCCTTACTGGCCTCCACTTGCTGAACTGCTGATAGAACCAAGCTGGACTGCTTCCTCCCTCCAAGTCCCAGCTAGACTCCACACGTCTGCTCTGTCCGAAGACAGGAAACTGACTCTAAATCACTCAACGAATCTACACTGACCACTCCCTAAGAGTCACTACACTACCCTAAGGGTGTGTCTAGTGTATATTGAGTGAATGGGTATAGAGCATTGAACTGCTATCTCTCCACACATTCTCCAGGGTACTGCGTGTGCCTTCACACCAGGGCTACACACAGGGAACGCTCCTTGCTTGGGAAATGTTGGAGACGTTTTTATTTGCAGTCTCTGCAGCCTTTTGATTGAACGGTGACTATTTTGGAGAGATTTCAGGCCCCAAAGAATTTTTTTTTCTCGTTATTCAAAACCTCTTCAGAAGAAAGAAAAAACCCTCATATCAACCGCAAAGTGTATAATCCATATCATTGTGTGGGATTTTGTATTGGGTCCAAAAGAATAATCCTGAAGTGACTGTGACCTGCCTGACTGCGGAAGTGATCGCGGTTTTGCAGACTGGGAGTCGCTGGGAGTGGAGAACGTTCCCTGAAGGGCAGCGCGCGGCCGTCCGGTCTGCTCTTCATGGATGGAACCGAAAAAAGAAAAAAACCTTGAACTTTATGGTCTAAAAAAAGGTACAAGGACTAATAAATGTTTTAAATAAAAATCCCTTTATTGAACAGAAGTGGTAAACGGTAGCACTATAGCAAAAAATGTGCACGTGCTTGGAATGTAAGATCAATAATAATAAAAACATACAATGACGGAAAAACCAGCAGACCAAAAAGAGGGGTAATAATATAGAACACCTAATAGTTACTTAGATAACTAGATAGATAGATAGTCGGCTTGCCGCACTTGCGCTTTGAAAAAGGCCCTCGCGCGTGCGCAGTAATGATTTTATGCTTTGCCCACTGTTGGGAAAGACACAATGCGCTCGCGCGAGGGCCTTTTTCAAAGCGCAAGTGCGGCAAGCCGACGTACAGGAAATAAAAGAAGTGCGTACGGCAAGAATGGAGGCGGTGGGGGGATGCGAATAACCGCCGCCCATCGGACCGGACCGCAAGTATTTGCATACAGAAATACGAAGTTTACAAAGGTATTTTGCCATGAAAGCTTGGGTGTCAGAATATATGATAGGTACCTATAGATTACTTATGGGACGCACTATTCAGTCATATCTTTATCTGATATAGCAAAAATGGGGTGACAGATTCCCTTTAACGAGTGTAGCAGGCTTGTGCCATAAAATAAATAGGTGTGAGGAAAAGGGGGCATGAAAAATACAATAAATACTTAGTGGCCCTGCAAGCAGAGAGTAAGTGTAGATAAAAAGTAATGAGTGTTAAAGTGCAATAGCAGCAGCTCAGGGGGAATATACCTTTAAGGTCTGCCGGTCCAAGTACAGCGCACACCCTGAAGCGCGTTTTGGAACCGAGTCCTGAGTGCTTCTCCACTGTTCCTCCAGACTCTGGGACCGCGATTTCCAAATGAAATGCAAAATTTACTTTCATCTGAACACAACACCTTGGAGCACTGACAACAGTCCGGTTCTTCTTCTCCTTGGCCCAGGTAAGACGCTTCTGGCGGTGTCTATTGGTCATGAATGGTGATACAAGGAATGTGACACTTGTAGTCCATGTCCTGGATATGTCTGTGTGTGCTGGCTCTTGAAGCAATGACTCCAGCAGCGTCCGCTCCTTGTGAATCTCCCCAAATTTTTGAATGGCCTTTTCTTAACAATCCTTTCCAGGCTGCGGTTGTCCCGGTTGCTTGTGCACCTTTTTCTACCACACTTTTTCCTTCCACTCCACTTTCCATTAATCTGCTTTGATACAGCACTGTGAGAACAGCCGGCTTCTTTACCAATGACCTTTTGTGGCTTCCCCTCCTTGTGGAGAGTGTCAGTGACTGCCTTCTGGACATCTGTCAGGTCAGCAGTCTTCCCCATGATTGTGGAGCTACAGAAACAGACTAAGGACCTTTATAAACACTTAGGAGCCTTTACAGGTGTTTATTGTTAATTATTCTAATTTACTGAGATAATGACTTTTGGGTTTTCATTGGCTGTAAGCCATAATCATCAACATTAACAGAATTATCACGTGGAATAGATCACTCTGTGTAATGGCTCTATAGAATAGATCACTCTGTGTAATGACTCTATAGAATAGATCACTCTGTGTGTAATGTCTCTATAGAATAGATCACTCTGTGTGTAATGACTCTATAGAATAGATCACTGTGTGTAATGTCTCTATAGAATAGATCACTCTGTGTGTAATGACTCTATAGAATAGATCACTCTGTGTGTAATGACTCTATAGAATAGATCACTCTGTGTAATGACTCTATAGAATAGATTACTCTGTGTGTAATGTCTCTATAGAATAGATCACTCTGTGTGTAATGTCTCTATAGAATAGATCACTCTGTGTGTAATGTCTCTATAGAATAGATCACTCTGTGTGTAATGACTATAGAATAGATCACTCTGTGTAATGACTCTATAGAATAGATCACTCTGTGTGTAATGTCTCTATAGAATAGATCACTCTGTGTGTAATGTCTCTATAGAATAGATCACTCTGTGTGTAATGACTCTATAGAATAGATCACTCTGTGTAATGACTCTATAGAATAGATCACTCCGTGTGTAATGTCTCTATAGAATAGATCACTCTGTGTGTAATGACTCTATAGAATAGATCACTCGTGTGTAATGACTCTATAGAATAGATCACTGTGTGTAATGACTCTATAGAATAGATCACTCTGTGTGTAATGACTCTATAGAATAGATCACTCTGTGTGTAATGACTCTATAGAATAGATCACTCTGTGTGTAATGACTATAGAATAGATCACTCTGTGTAATGACTCTATAGAATAGATCACTCTGTGTGTAATGACTCTATAGAATAGATCACTCTGTGTGTAATGACTATAGAATAGATCACTCTGTGTGTAATGTCTCTATAGAATAGATCACTCTGTGTGTAATGACTATAGAATAGATCACTCTGTGTGTAATGACTTTATAGAATAGATCACTCTGTGTGTAATGACTCTATAGAATAGATCACTCTGTGTGTAATGACTCTATAGAATAGATCACTCTGTGTGTAATGACTCTATAGAATAGATCACTCTGTGTGTAATGACTATAGAATAGATCACTGTGTGTAATGACTCTATAGAATAGATCGCTGTGTGTAATGACTATAGAATAGATCACTCTGTGTGTAATGACTCTATAGAATAGATCTCTCTGTGTGTAATGACTCTATAGAATAGATCACTCTGTGTGTAATGACTCTATAGAATAGATCGCTGTGTGTAATGAGTATAGAATAGATCACTCTGTGTGTAATGACTCTATAGAATAGATCTCTCTGTGTGTAATGACTCTATAGAATAGATCACTCTGTGTGTAATGACTCTATAGAACAGATCACTGTGTGTAATGACTCTATAGAATAGATCACTCTGTGTGTAATGACTCTATAGAATAGATCGCTGTGTGTAATGACTATAGAATAGATCACTCTGTGTGTAATGACTCTGTGATGAACGGGCACACGGTCCGCCACACGGTAGCCCGGGGTATCACGACTTGTGATCCCACCGCTGCCACCAATATGTGATGAAACGGTGCACACACACGACGGCTGCTGCCGTCCGACCCGGTAAACTGCAGGGATTTATAATTATCCCACTTCCACTTAGGAACTTGCAGCTCTCTGGCGCCCCCCTTACCCTCAGGTCAGTCAGGGAACTGCACCTAGGATAATCAGTCGCCAGACGGGTCACTTGGATGTGTGCTGGCTATTGGGCACGCTGCAGTGAGGGAATTATAATTACTCCGAGCCGCAGCCGGGTAATACACTTATAATACCCGCTCCGTCACTGCCAACGCCACCCATATGTCAACACTTAACACCCCCTTCTTTTAAGCTGCCACCAGCTACGGTTTTTCTTGCTGAACAATTTATCAAGAGGGTCTGTAGCAACCCCAAAACAGTAGCGTAGTGCTTCAGGCACGTGCAAATTCGTTTATAGAGCAGGAGAAACAAACTAATAAATTTATAGGTTTATTCCTTAAAAAAACAGGCAGTGCTTATACAATATAAAAAAAGATATAACAAACTGAGGCAATATAGTTATGTACAAATGCAGTTATAAAATAAACGGGATTAAGAATGAAAGACTCACATGATAGTTAGATCATTTACAGGCAAGCCAGGCTGGGGGGGAGGAGCCACACGTCATAGTTCATTTGCAGATCTCTTAAGGGTATGCCACACTAAACAATATCGCTAACGGGATCGCTAAAAAAACGTCACTATTTAGCGATCCCGTTAGCGATGTTGTTCAGTGCGGCAGCTTCCAGCGACGAGCTTCCTGCTGTGATCTCGCTCGTCGCTGGAATCGCTCCGGACCCTATTTTCTCGTCGGCGCTCCCGCTGGGTAAGTATCTAATCGCTGTGTGGCACCTTTTCTTAGCGATTTAGCGGTACTTTTGTACCGCTAAAGTCGTTAAGAAGATCGCTAACGGCGATAGCGTCGTTAACTATATCGCTAAATGCGGCAGCATTTAGCGATATAGAAACAATCCCGCTAGCGATCGCATTAGTATGCGTCGTTATCGTGATCGCTAGCGGGATTGTTTAGTGTGGCAGTACCTTAAGTCAGGACATCACAGCAAGGACTGAGAAAGGGGGGCTCACTGCCAGACTTATACCTGAGGCTGCTGACCTCAAGAAAAGGGGAGGGTTTTTCTGGCCACCTCCCAGGGACAGAAGTGTATGATTTGAGCTCTGAAAGTCATAAGGACCATAACTCGTCCTGTGAGCCTAGCAGAATAACGGCAGACCTATCAATGATCTTACTTTAAAATGACAGTTCAAATGAGTCCAAACTTGGCTGAGCTAGTCCATGAGGAATCCGAGAATTCCATTTCTCGGGTTCTGTTGGAGTTACGGGTTCACCAGTACCACGGGAACGATGCCCATGGACACAGGCTTCAAAACAGTAACTTTCGTGTTTCTGACGCAAATCCCTACCGTGTTATAACCAAAACAGAATGAAGTCTCCAAAATGGCTGCTAGGGTAGGGACAGCACATGTTGCTGACAATGGGACCCCCGCTGTGAAGCGGGACAACTCTAGCACTGGCAGTTCACATTACACTGCCTGAGTGCAGGCTGGGAGGGGGTTGATGGGAAGCATGAGAGAGGGAGGGGGGAAACTTGGCTCCGTGGGCTGTCAGTACAAAACAGGATGAGGACTGTAGTTCTAGCAACAGCACAAGACATGGAGCTCCAGTATCATCACACCTCCCCCCTTTAGAGGACGCTACGGAGGCATGACCTGTCGGTAATCCGACATGCGCACCTCAGCGGGTTCGCCACGTCGTGATAACCCATCAGCATTCCCATGTTCGCTGCCTTTCTTGTGTTGTACGGCAAAATCATACTGCTGTAGGGCAAGGCTCCAGCGTAGCAACCTACCATTGGTTCCGGACACTGTGTGCAGCCAGCTCAGAGGGTTGTGGTCGGTGACCACCTTGAAGGTGCGCCCGTACAGGTAGGGCTGCAAACGTTGCAGTGCCCAGACCATGGCCAGGCACTCCTTCTCGATGGTGGAGTATGCCACTTCCCTTGGCAGAAGTTTCCGGCTCAGGTACAACACGGGGTGCTCCTGGTTCCCCGAATAAACCTGGCTGAGTACAGCACCGAGGCCAAATTCGCTGGCGTCAGTCTGTACCAGGAATGGCCGACTGCTGTCGACGGCTTTCAACACTGGAGAGCTGCACAGGGCTGTTTTCAAAGCTCGGAATGCCGCCTCACAGCCATCTGTCCAGTTGACTGTTTGGGGTAGACCGCCCTTGGTGAGGTCCGTCAAGGGTTTTGCAATGGCGCTATAGTTCGGTACGAAACGCCTATAGTACCCTGCAGTGCCCAGGAAGGACTTCACCTGCTTTTTGGTCCTGGGGGTGGGCCAGGACACGATCGCGTCCACTTTCTCGGGCTCTGGACTCATGGAACCCCTGCCTACCCGGTGCCCCAGGTAGTGGACCTCCCTCATGCCCATCTGGCATTTTCCCGGCTTGATGGTCAGACCTGCCTGGTGAATACGCTTGAGCACCTCCTGGAGATGCTGAAGGTGTTCCTCCCAGGTGGAACTGAAGATGGCAATGTCGTCCAGGTACGCCACAGCGTACTCCTCCAGTCCCTGAAGCAGGTGGTTGACCATCCGCTGGAAAGTGGCAGGGGCATTATTCATGCCGAAAGGCATGACCGTGGACTCGTACAGTCCAAAAGGGGTGATAAAGGTGGATTTCTCCTGCGCCTCAGGGCTCAGGGGAATCTGCCAGTATCCCCGTTTAAATCCATGATGGATATGTACTTGGCATTCGCCAACCGCTCCAGCAGATCCTCGATGCGTGGCATTGGGTGCGCATTAGAGGTAGTGATGGCGTTGAGCCCCCTGTAGTCCACGCAGAACCGGGTGGTCCGATCCTTTTTTGGCACGAGAACTACAGGTGAGGCCCACGCGCTTTTGGACGGCCGGATCACCCCCAGCTGCAACATCTCCTGGATCTCCTGGCGCATAATCTGCTGCACTTCCTCAGAGATCCGATAAGGTGTCCGCCGTAACGGGGCGCGATTCCCGGTGTCCACCTCGTGGACTGCCAACTTGGCCCTTCCGGGTCGGTTTGTGAACTCGGCCCGGAAGGGTTCCAGAGTGGTCAGCAATTGCAACCGCTGGGAGACGGTTAGCGAGGCATTTACCTCCATGTCCTCAATGGACCCATTGGCCTGGGCTTGGGCCAGCATGTCCAGGAGGGGATCCTCTTCCCCGTCCTCGGGCAGATTGCAGACCGGTAGGACGCAGGCTTCACGTTCGTGATGGGCCTTCATCATGTTGACGTGAAAGGCCTTGCGCCTACCCCGAGTGTGGTCAAGCGTGACCACGTAGGTGACTGGGTTGAGCTGTTGGTGCACGACGTACGGGCCTTCCCAGGCTGCCTAAAGCTTATCCTTTGGTACGGGGACCAGCACCCACACCTTTTGACCCACCTGGTAGGTCCGCTCCCGGGCGTTCTGGTCGTACCAGTGCTTCTGGACAGCCTGAGCCTGCGTCATGTTGTCATGCACCAACTGCGTCAAGGTCTGCATCTTGTCGCGGAAGCGCATGACATAATCCACAATGGACACTTCCGTGGGGTTTGGCTCATCTTCCCAGGATTCTCTTATCAACCCAAGGGGTCCCCGGACTCGCCTGCCATACAGGAGCTCAAAGGGGGAGAACCCCGTCGAGACCTGCGGGACTTCTCTGTAGGCAAACAGCAGGTGTGGGAGGTACCGCTCCCAATCGCGTCCCTGGGTCTCAACCAGCATGCGGAGCATCTGTTTGAGGGTACCGTTAAAGCGCTCACACAAACCATTGGTCTGTGGGTGATACGCACTCGATACCATACGCGTCACCTGCATTTTGCTGCAGAGAGCCTTCATTAGGCGAGACATAAATTGGGTCCCTCGATCGGTAAGCATCTCCCTGGGAAATCCTACCCGTGAAAAGATGGTCACCAGTGCATCCGCCACCTTATCTGCCCTAGTTGAGGACAGAGCTACTGCCTCCGGGTACCGGGTAGCTGTAACGCTGGTATTGTCTGTACTTTGTTTTCCAGCGTTACTTTGCATGTTTTTTGCATTAACCCTTTTGCTCCTTTCCCCCTAACCAGCTGGGATACTGTTGTCTGTTACCTATATGGATGCTGCTCAGTTCCCGGCTCTGCTGCGTACCCGTACTTGCGTGAGTGGCTCCGCTGCTTTGCATGACCGCCCGCATGTGCGGTTCCTGACTTGCTGTGAAAGCCGTCCGTAGCTTGAAAAGTCCTCTGCAGTGGTGCATGACTTACTGCGTGGTTGGCAGCAGCCATTGTTGGGTTCCCTCTGTGTTGTGCTGTCTGGCTCTGCATAGGGGGCGCGGCCCACACCTGTCCTGCTTTTATGTGGATTGGGTGTTTACTAGAGTTACTGCTCCAGCCTATCGCTGTGAAGCAGCTCATATATAAAGTTCCCCAGCCCTAGTGGGCGTGGCCAGAGCTTCGCATTGAATCCACACTGAATCCCTGAACCTAGCCGTATGTGGTTGTGTGTTCAGCTCCTGCTCTGAAGTTGATCAGCTCTGGAGAGCTGATTCCCTGTTCCTGCTGTGTCTTGTTCCCTGATCCTGGATCAAACCCGGTACCTGAATGTCTGAATTGTGTCTTGTGTTTCCGCCTATGCTGGGGGCTGATTACCCAGATCGCCGTTCCTGGAGGCTGTATATCCAGGCCTGTTCCTGCTGTGTCTAATTACCTGAACCCTGATCTTGGATCGCATCCTGTACCTGACTTTCTGAACTGTGTCCTCTGTGTTATGTTCCTGAAATCCTGCTGTGTCCAGAACCCTGTGCCAGTGACTGTGAATCCTTGCTATATAACCTGAGTTCATCTTGGAAGGAGGAGTCCGGTGTGTGCTGAGTTTCTGTTACTCTGTGCTCAGCCTCTGTGCAATCCCCGGCCAGCTCCCGTTGAGCCTGGCGGGGCTTGCACCAGACCGCTGGGGTTCCTTTTCAGGTCGCTGCCAGATGTCCGGATCCTATGCCTGATGACCATGGCCTGATGTCCGATGTCCGACGACCACTTCCAGATGTCCGGATCCTATCCTTCCTGCCTGATGTCCGGATCCTGCCGATCATTGCCAGATGTCCGGAGCCTGCTGATCGGTGCCAGATGTCCGGAGTCCGAGGCCTGTGTTCCAGTCCGTGTTCCTGTGATTCAATCCATGTTCCTGTCCGTGTTCCTGACTCCCTGAGACCCAGTCCGTGTTCCTGTCTGTGTTCCTGACTCTCTGAGATCCAATCCGTGTTCCTGTTGTTCCTGTGCAGTCTAACTCTGTTTCAGCCATCAGCTCCTGATTCCAGTTACCTGTCTGTTACCTGTCGGCTTGCCTGTCTGCCATCCGTCTGCAGTTCCTTCCAGAGGTTCGGACGTCATCTGCAGAGATCCCCGGCTCTTGCCTGCTCACCTAGGAGCGATCATCTGCCATCCGACTGCAGCTCCATCCGGAAGTTCGGACATCATCTGCAGAGATCCCCGGCTCTTGCCTGCTCACCTGGGAGCGATCATCTGCCATCCGACTGCAGCCTACCTGGAGGCTCCACCATATCAGGTCGTATATACCTGCCTGTCTAGAGACTGCCTGGTCACTTACTGTGACAACCTGCCTGTCTAGAGACTGCCTGGTCACTTGCCGTGACAACCTGCCTGTCCAGAGACTGCCTGGTCACTTTCCGTGACAACCTGCCTGTCCCAGAGACTGCCCTGGTCACTTTCCGTGACAACCTGCCTGTCCCAGAGACTGCCTGGTCACTTGCCGTGACAACCTGCCTGCCTGGTCACTTGCCGTGACAACCTGCCTGCCCTGGTCACTTGCCGTGACAACCTGCCTGCCCTGGTCACTTGCCGTGACAACCTGCCTCCCTGGTCACTTGCCGTGACAACCTGCCTGTCCCAGAGATTGCCCTGGTCACTAGCCGTGACAACCTGCCTGTCCCAGAGACTGCCTGGTCACTTGCCGTGACAACCTGCCTGTCCTGCCGGTTCCTCCTTGGTCTACCCTGTGATGACGTCTGTCCTGGGTCGGTGTCTGATGTTCTCCTGCTGAGCCTGTGCTACGCCTGAGGCTTGAGAGAGAGGCCGTCCTAGTATGCCCGTGCCAGATGACCCTGGACTTCATCAACCCGTGATGACCCCGCCATCGTCTGACGTTCGTCCTGGGCCGGTGTCTGATGTTCTCCTGCTGAGCCTGTGCTACGCCCGAGGCCTGAGAGTGTGGCCATACTAGTATGCCCGTGCCAGATGATTCTGGACTTCATCAACCCGTGATGACCCCGCCATCGTCTGAAGTCTGTCTGAGGTCGGTGTCTGATGTTCTCCTGCTGAGCCTGTGCTACGCCTAAGGCCTGAGAGAGAGGCCGTCCAAGTATGCCTGTGCCAGATAACCCTGGACTGCATCTACCCGTGATGTCCTCCAGCACTCGTCTGTGATCCTGAGTTGTGTACCCTTCTCTGATGTGCGGAATCGGGAGCCCGGTCTTATGTTATGTTTATTTACTTTGTTTCTTTAAGTAAACTTTATGTTTCTTCTTACCTGAAGTTGTGCGGTGTTGTCTAGTCCTGCAGGTCGCCACCTTGCCACATGCTCAGCTGCCACGGATCCCGGTCGCTGCCCTTCCCTAGTCCGGGCAGGCCCGGGTCTCCCTCCGTGGTCCAGTGGGTCCACATTCTCTTACCATCTGGGACCCATGCCTCACGTCGTCGTGGACTGGCGGCGTGGGAGCATTGGCTAGCTAGGCAAGCTATGCCATGTCCCGACGCCCCACAGCCGTGGGAAGCGCTACAGTAGCGTGGTCTACCACAGTAAGGATGTATTGCTTTCCAGAGCTGCTGGGGACGGCCAGCGGGCCCACAATGTCCACCGCGATCCTCTGGAAAGGCTCCTCTATCACTGGCAACGGGATCAGGGGAGCCTTAAGAGCAGGCCCCGCCTTCCCCACTCTTTGACAGGTGATACAGGAGCGGCAGTAGTTAGTCACATCTGTCCCCATCTTGGGCCAATAGAAGTGTTGAGACAGCCGTGCCTTAGTTTTGCTGATCCCCAAGTGTCCAGCGAGTGGAATCTCATGGGCAATCCTCAACAACTCACCTCGGAACTGGTGCGGGACGACCAGCTGTTTTTCCCTCAACCACTCCTTTTGGGAATCTCCGGGTACTGTCTCCCGGTACAACCTTCCTCGTTCCCAGAACACCCTCTCCTTATCAGTCACGGAGGTGGGCGTCTCGGCGAGGTGCCTCAAGTTCTCCAGGCTCGCATCTGAGTGCAGAGCGGCCTGGAACTCCTGGCTGGAGGCAGCCAGAAGTGACGTCAGGGTTCCTTCCTCACTGGGACCCTCTGGGACCGGCTCTGGGTCCAACTCTGGTTCAGTCTCTCCTGTAGCGGAGGAGGGTCCAGATGGTAGGGCGCTACCTGCAATCCGGGCACTCTGATGCGGGTGACAGCAGCTACATATGCCGTCTCCCGGGGTTTCTATAGACCCATCAGCCTGCGCTGCTATGGGCTCTACCCCCCCATCCACCCCCAACACTTCAGGAGCAGTGCTACTTATGGGCCAGTTACCTTCCTCGGTGGCACTGGTCAGTGTCATGGCGTCACCTTCCTCCCGGTTCCCATGCACCTCCCCATTTCCTTGAGCACTGTCGCTTGCTCCTGCTAGGGGTTCCTCAGCCGTCTCACTCCGCAGAGCGACGGGACTGAACGCTCCTGTACCTGTGGACACATCTACCACTTCAGAGAAAGGGTTAACAGATTCAGATGGCACAGATACATCACTATCAACATCATTCCTGGGGAAAGAAAGGTTATCAGTTGCATCATCACTTCGCAAAGCATTAGCAGGTAACACAATCAGTTTCCCATCATCATCAACATCAACATCATGGTTAACGTTAACCTTATCATCAGATTGGGAAGGGGTGTCAGGGACATAGTACGCCACCATCCTCCCAGATCAGTCCCCAATAAAACATCAGTGGGCAGGTTGTCGGACACCCCCACTTCCTTCACCCCGCTCCCGGCACCCCAGTCAATGAAAACTCGGGCTATCGGCAAGGGGTAGTGGACGCCCCCAATCCCTGTGACAGTTAAGGTTTTCCCCGGAATCAACTCTTCAGGGGCCGCCAGTTCGGGTCGGATGAGGGTTCGTTCAGCCCCGGTGTCCTTGAGGCCTGTAGCAAGACGGGCCCCCACGCGGACGGGCTGCACGTTGTCATCAACCCTCCCACCACACCACCCACCCAAAGAACAGAGGCGTTGGGCCCGGGGGCCCTTGGCTGGTGGGTTCTTCTGCCTCTCCGGACAGGTGGCGCTGATGTGGCCTGTCCGTTTACAGGAGAAACACTGGCGGGGGTCTGATGTAGGCCTGGCGCTGGCAAAGGGGATTGTGCCTCCAGAGGTACGGCTGGCAGGGGCACTGGGTTGGTTGCAGGCTTACCCCCTCCCCCAGCGGGTGGTGACGGGCTTCCGCACCTCGGTTTTCCGGTTGGCCTCATAGCTGTCGGCGATCCGTGCTGTTCTGACCACGTCCTCCGGTTCTCGGTCCAGGATGAACTGTCGGACCTCAGCTGGGCACAGATGCAGGAACTGGTCTTTGACCATCAGGTCCCTCAGGTTCTCAAAGGTGTCAACTGACAGTCCATGGATCCACTGGTCAAAGTGGTTCCTGAGTCCTTGCACCACATCGCTATAAACTGTCGTGTGGGCCACGTTGGAGGTTCCGGAACTTCTTTCGGTATACCTCAGGGGTTAGCTGGTACTTGGCGATCAGGGCCTGCTTGATGGCCTGATAGTTGTCATCTTGATCCGGCGTGAGTGAAGCAAACGCCTCCAGAGCTTTGCCCTTTAGCCCGGGAGTCAAGTACCTGGCCCATTGGTTGTCAGGCAGTCGGTACTGTCTGCAGACTTTCTCAAAGGCCCGCAGAAAAGTGTCCAAGTCTCCGTCCCTTTCCAGCACGGGAAAGTGCTCCGGCCGGGGCTTGGGACTCTGAGTGCTGCTGGGCACACTGCTCTGGGCTGTGGAGGGCATTGCCCCTTGTCTGAGTAGCTCCAGTTCATGGGCTCTCTGAGCTTCCCGCTCGGCTCTCTCAGCCTCCCGCTGGGCTCTCGCAGCCTCCCGCTGGGCTTGGCGCTCGGCTCGGGCCTCCTGCTGGTATTGCTGGATCAGCTTCAGGCGCTCCTCCCGGTCGTCGGTGGGGAGTCCCTCCAGGGCCGCCTGCAGGTAAGGGTCCATCCCGCCCTGGGTGTAAGCAGTCAGGGTTGGGCCTCGGCTCCTGCGGCACCAACTTGGCTTGGGCCGGCTCCTGCGCCCTCCTCGCTCCGAGCGTGGTCCCGTGCCATCAGGGCCTGGATCACTTCGGCCTTGGTTTGGGCCATGGGGACAATCTCCCTCCACTCGCACATGGCAAGAAGAGTTTCCTTGCTATTCCGATTATACCAGTCGTATCCCCTCGTTTAGCCATGGTTGCAAATAAAAGATAGGATAGAAAAACCAAAGAGAAGGGAGGGGTAACCGCAAGTACACACAATTGTCTCAGGACTAATAAACACTGAGTCTGTTCTCCAAAACTTTAGCTGCAGGGTCGCTGAAGAACCGTGCAAGTTTTTTAGTGAATGGAATGATTGCTCAAACCCGATCACTAATGCTCTATAATCCCACCGCTCTGCCACCAATATGTGATGAACGGGCACACGGTCCGCCACACGGTAGCCCGGGGTATCACGGCTTGTGATCCCACCGCTGCCACCAATATGTGATGAAACGGTTTCACACACACGACGGCTGCTGCCGTCCGACCCGGTAAACTGCAGGGATTTATAATTATCCCACTTCCACTTAGGAACTTGCAGCTCTCTGGCGCCCCCCTTACCCTCAGGTCAGTCAGGGAACTGCACCTAGGATAATCAGTCGCCAGACGGGTCACTTGATGTTTTGCTGGCTATTGGGCACGCTGCAGTGAGGGAATTATAATTACTCCGAGCCGCAGCCAGGTTTAAAACACTTATAATACCCGCTCCGTCACTGCCAACGCCACCCCATATGTCAACACTTAACACCCCCTTCTTTTAAGCTGCCACCAGCTACGGTTTTTCTTTGAACAATTTATCAAGAGGGTCCGTAGCAACCCCAAAACAGTAGCGTAGTGCTTCAGGCACGTTTATAGAGCAGGAGAAACAAACTAATAAATTTATAGGTTTATTCCTTAAAAAAACAGGCAGTGCTTATTACAATATAAAAAAGATGTAACAAACTGAGGCAATATAGTTATGTACAAATGCAGTTATTAAAAATAAACGGGAATTAAGAATGAAAGACTCACATGATAGTTAGATCATTTACAGGCAAGCCAGGCTGGGGGGAGGAGCCACACGTCATAGTTCATTTGCAGATCTCTTAGTCAGGACATCACAGCAAGGATCTGAGAAAGGGGGGCTCACTGCCAGACTTATACCTGGGGCTGCTGACCTCACGAAAAGGGGAGGGTTTTTTCTGGCCACCTCCCAGGGACAGAAAGTGTATGATTTGAGCTCTGAATAGTCATAAGGACCATAACTCGTCCTGTGAGCCTAGCAGAATAACGGCAGACCTATCAATGATCTTACTTTAAATGACAGTTCAAATGAGTCC
>JARQOD010000008.1:10966136-11119038 GCA_033576555.1 Oophaga sylvatica | reverse complement strand
TATATATATATTATATATATATATATATATATATATATATATATCTCATGTGTGTATGTGACATCCATGTGTAATGTGCCATTTACGCCAGTGGTATGTGTGCACCAGGTGTGTATCATGTGTTATATACAGTATCTGAGTGTATACAGTGGGGGGAATAAGTATTTGATCCTTTGCTGATGTTGTAAGTTTTCCCACTGACACACAGACATGCACAGTCTATAATTTTAAGGGTAGGTTAATTTTAATATTGAGAGATAGAATATCAAAAATAACATCCTGAAAATCACATTGTATACATTTTCTGCAGTTGATGATGAGGTTTGATGTCAGGAGGAATTTTGCTCCTCTCCTCTTTGCTGATCATCTCTGAATCATTAAGATTTTGAGGTTGTCGCTTGGGAACTCGCAGCTTCACCTCCTCCATAAGTTTTCTATGGGATTAGGTCTGGAGACCGGCTAGGCCTCTCCATGATCTTAATGTGCTTCTTTTTGAGCCGCTCCTTTGTTGCCTTGGTTGTATGTTTTGGGTCATTGTCTTGCTGGAAGACCCAGCCACGACCCATTTTTAATGTCCTGGCGGAGGGGAGGAGGTTGTCACTCAGGATTTACGGTACATGGCTCCATCCATTCTCCCATTGATGCGGTGAAGTAGTCCTGTGCCCTTAGCAGAGAAACACCCCAAAACATAATGTTTCCACCTCCATGCTTGACAGTGGGGACGGTGTTCTTTGGGTCATAGGCAGCATCTCTCTTCCAACAAACACGGTGAGTTGAGTTAATGCCAAAGAGCTCAATGTTTGTCTCATCTGACCACAGCACCTTCTCCCAATCACTCACAGAATCATCCAGGTGTCATTGGTGAAACTTCAGACGGGCTGCACATGTGTCTTCTTGAGCAGGGGGACCTTGCGGTCACTGCAGGATTGTAAACCTTTACGGTGTAATGTGTTACCAATGGTTTTCTTGGTGACTGTGGTCCCAGCTGCCTTGAGATCATTAACAAGCTCCCTCCGTGTAGTTTTAGGCTGATCTCTCACTTCATCATGATCAAGGATACCCCACGAGGTGAGATTTTGCATGGTGCCCCAGATCGATATTGATTGACTGTCATTTTGTATTTTTCCCTTCACCATGACAGCACCGACCGTGAGAGTATGGTATCCGCCCCCAGGAACAGAAAACCTGTAGCAGAGATAAAAGAAGGGGGGCGGTACCTCTCCCTCAGTTTTGGTTTCCTGTTCCTGCAGGTGGATGCCTGTGGGGCAGTGTACCTGTGTGGGGAATCGTCCCCTGGATGGCCGGTCTGGAGACCGAGGTCCGATGGGGAGGCACTGCAGCTGAGCGCGGCGGCGCGCGCTCTCCATCCCGGCTTCTTGGGGGTTGCCTGGCCGCGTCTCGCCCCCCGTGGACTCCCCGGCGGCCGCTCCGAGCAGGAGGCTGAGCCGGGGTGGGCGTGTCCACCACGACGCTGGCGCCGACTGAGTGGGGCGGCTTCCGGTCGCACCAGAAGTGACGCCACACGCCGGGAGAAGCGGTGTGCTGGACACTTCCGGAGGAAGTCGCTCCAGAGACGCGCACACCGCTCTCCCCCCTGAACCCCCCCTGCATATAGCCTGCCTGAGGGCAGGAAATCGTGCCGATGAGCAGTGTTCACTGCAGAAGCGCTTCACAGCACCTGAAGATGGAAGGAGCAGAGGAGCGCGTGCCAGAGGAGGGAGGCCAGCAGACCGCTGTGGTACCAGGGGGTCGGTGGGTGAGTGCCTTTGTAAGGCGAAGAAACATATAGTGATGGCCTTTTACCCTGTTCCCCTCTCCCTAGGGCAGGAAAGCTACGGCCAAGCAAAAAAACAAAGCGTGTGCTTTGTGTAAAAAAAAACGCTTCCCAGAGATTACAGTAAAAGGTTGTGCCGTTCATGTGTGCAGAAAACGGTAGCGGAGGAATCGCCGTCCTTGTTAGAGGATATTAGAGCCGTTATTCGTCAAGAAGTGAAAACGACGGTTAAAGAGGAGTTAAAACAAAACACGCCAGTCAGTTCAGGTCATCCTCCCCCCCCCCCCCTCCTACACAAAGTGACGTAGAATCGGACGGTGAACCGACGGAGTTAAAAATCTCGGAAAGCTCAGACCTAGATTCCTCGGACGAGGAATATGATCGCCCTTATGTTTTGTCTGAAGACATTGGGAAATTGTTAAAATTGATTAGATCTACCATGGGGGTTGAGACGCCAAAAGAGCATCTTTCGGTACATGACTCTATGTTCAGTAACCTAGAGGGGAAAAAACGTAAAGTTTTTCCCTTCCATGGAAATCTATTAAAATTGATTAAAAAAGAATGGAAGAAACCCAACAAGAAAATGTCTGTGCCACAAGCATTAAAACGGAAATATCCGTTTGATGAGGAAATATGTGGGGAATGGGAAAAAGCCCCTAAGCTAGATGCCGCCATTGCTAGTACATCTAAAGGAATAGCGTTACCATTCGAGGACATGGGGGCCTTGAGAGACCCCCTTGATAAAAAAGCGGGTGCTTTTTTAAAATCTGCCTGTGAAGCATCGGCCTGGTCAATTAAACCAGGGGTAGCCGCCACGTGCACCGCTAGGGCCATGGTCAAATGGTTAGAAGAACTCAGTGAACAGATAAAAAATAAATGCCCAAGAGAAGAATTATTGGACGTAATACCGTCACTAACAAAAGCGGCAGGGTTCCTAGCAGATGCAGCGGTGGATTCAGTGCGAGGTGCCGCCCGTGCATGCGCTCTTTCTAACTCAGGTCGCAGGGCATTATGGCTTAAAAACTGGGCGGCAGACTTCCAGTCGAAGGTAAAACTCTGCTCAATCCCCTGTGAGGGACAATACTTGTTCGGAAAAGCATTGGATGAAATATTGGAGAAAGCATCGGATAAGAAGAAACGATTTCCGCTACCGTATGGTTCAAGACGTCGTTGGAATGATGCTCGCTCGTCCTTTCGTGGAGCAAGGAATAGAGGGGGCAGAGGTCGACCAGATGAGAGATCTATCCGAGGCAGGCCTTGGGGAGAGAGAAGGGAGAAAGGATTTCTCTTCAAGGGTCCTACCAGATCAGATACTAAACGTCAATGACGCCAAGACTCCGGTGGGAGGAAGACTGAGAAAATTTATACATCAGTGGGAAACATTGCCCGCCTCACGGTGGGTAACCAATCTACTATCCGAAGGCCTACGACTACGACTAAAGTTTCTCAACCTCCCACCACAGCGACTAAAGATAACTCAGGTCGCCAAAAAGAACCAGGCTACAATGGAAAAAGAAATCACCCTCCTTATGGAAAAGAAAGTGTTAGTGGAAGTACCAAGTCATCAAGAAGGAGAAGGGTTCTACAGTACCCTATTTCTTACTCCAAAACCAGACGGCTCCTTGAGGGTAATATTCAACTTGAAGGCGTTAAACCAATACATCCGAGTGGAAAAATTCAAAATGGAAACATTAAAATCAACAGTGAAGTTACTGGAACCGGGCTGCTACATGGCAGTGATCGATCTGACGGATGCATACTACCATGTACCAATCTGGAAAGAACATCAAAAATACCTAAAGATTGGTGGTACAGATTGCACAAAACCCTACGCATCTGCAGTATCAATGTCTTCTCTTCGGGATTTCGGTAGCACCCCGTATCTTCACGAAATTAATTTCAGAAGTGGCATCTTTTGTGAGAAAGGAAGATATATTACTGGTACCCTATTTAGACGACTTCCTAGTAATAGCAAATACCGAAGAGAAATGCAAGGATGCAATAAAAAGGATGTTAGAAATTTTAACCAGCCTAGGCTGGATAATAAACGTAAAAAAGTCAAAGCTACTCCTTGCCAGAAAACAAGAATTCTTAGGAATAGTGTTAGATTCCTGCAATCAAGAATGTGTCCTTCCAGACAGGAAAGTAGACTCCATTCAAAACAAAATACAACAGTTAAGATCAAGCAGGGCCATAACAATCCGACAAGCAATGTCGTTGTTGGGAACGTTAACAGCAACAATACCAGCGGTCCAGTGGGCACAAAGCCATACAAGAGAACTGCAAACGCAAATCTTAGCCGAACAGGCAAAAGATCCAACCAGCCTGAACCGGCGGTTCACCCTAACGCCACAAGTCCTCAACTCTTTGGAATGGTGGCTACAACCCAAAAACCTCAAAAGAGCCGTGCCCTGGTCAGTTCACAATCAGATAATATTGACTACGGATGCAAGTCCCTCGGGATGGGGAGCACATCTAATAGGACGACTTGTACAAGGCCTACGGGAACCCTCAATGAGGGAAACATCCTCCAATTTGAAAGAACTAACAGCAGTGAGGCTAGCGCTGTATCAATTGAAAAAAGAGGTACAAGGAAGACACGTCACAATACTATCCGACAACAACACGGCAGTAGCCTACATAAATCGACAAGGGGTACAAGATCACCATCCTTGATGGCAGAGGCAAAAGAGCTATTCGCATGGGCAGAAAACAACCTGTTATCCCTGTCAAGCACGCACTTGAAAGGGACAGACAATACAGTGGCGGATTTCCTGAGTCGGCATATACTACACCAAGGAGAATGGTCCCTAAATCAGGACATATTTGGGAAAATTTGTGCCAGCTGGGGCAGACCAGAAGTGGACCTGTTCGCTACAAAAGAAAATCGGAAAGTAAACAGATTTTACTCCTTGAACCCGAGAGAACAACCAGAAGGAGTAGATGCACTACTACACCGCTGGAAATTCAAACTGGCTTATGCTTTTCCACCATTTCCTCTAATACCAATAGTCCTGAGGAAAATACGAGAAGACAAGAGCCATGTGATCCTTATAGCGCCCTTCTGGCCAAAGAGAGCGTGGTTCACATGGCTCATACGCATGTCCGCCTCGGACCCATGGATCTTACCCGATGTTCCCAATCTACTACACCAGGGACCAGTGGAACATCCTCAGGTGCACAATCTACACCTCACTGCCTGGAACCTGAAAGGGGACTCCCATTAGCAAAGGGGTTCTCAGGACCCTTGGTGACTACCTTGCTCACTAGTAGGAAAAAGGTCACCTCGGACAAGTATTATAAAATCTGGCAAAAATTCTTAAACTTCTCGGTCGACGGTTTTTGGGGACAGTCCAGATGGTCCCGATGTCGGAGATTCTAGAGTTCCTACAAAAAGGCCTGGAAAAAGGATTGTCCACAAGCACTCTAAAGGTGCAAGTCTCAGCACTAGGTGCGCTGTTTGACAAAAAACTGGCTGATCACCCATGGATCTATAGATTCATTCGGCCTCTTTTTCAGCCAGACCCTCGAAAATTGTGCCTAAGGTACCTCCCTGGGATCTAAATTTAGTATTAAATGCGTTAACTACGGCCCCATTTGAGCCCATCTCATCTATTTCTATAAAGGCTCTAACACTAAAAACAGTGCTCTTGGTTGCCCTGACGTCAGCTCGGCGAGTCAGTGAGCTACAAGCTATTTCTGTAAATCCCCCATATACTACCTTTATGGATGACAGAGTGGTCATAAGAACCGACCCAGCCTTCCTCCCGAAGGTTAATACAAAATTTCACAGGGACCAAGAGATAATTTTGCCCTCGTTTTGTGCCAACCCAAAATCCCAGGGAGAGCAAACCTTTCATTGTTTGGATGTAAGACGTTGCCTGCTTCAATATATAGAAATCTCAAAATCTTGGCGACAGTCGTTGGCCCTTTTTGTCTCCTTCCAGGGGATAAACAGGGGTAAAAAAGCTTCAAAAGCTACAATTGCACGGTGGTTACGCATGGCTATCTCACTTTCTTATTCTTCATTAGGTCAGACTCCCCCACTGGGTGTAACTGCTCACTCCACAAGGGCTGTCGCGACATCTTGGGCCGAACGGGCAAATGCGTCAATAGAGCAGATTTGCAGGGCAGCGGTATGGTCGTCACCCTCCACCTTTTTTTCGTCATTATAGGCTAGATTTAGGTTCCTCGAATTTAGCCTTTGGTAGAAAGGTGTTATCTGCTGTTGTCCCACCCTAGGAGGCTCTTCTATTTCTTCCTCTCACGTCAGTGCTGTCATGGGGAAGGGAAAAAATGATGAAATTACTTACCGGTAATTTGATTTTTCAGAACCATGACAGCACCGTATTAATTCCCACCCTATCTTGGTGATGGTTGTGTGATTCAAAAAAAAAAATAAAAATTTTGCATGTATAAATTAATAAATAAAGAAGGTAAAGGTCGTAAATATGCTAGTATATGTGTATATATAACGACTAATTTTGGCGGTTACCTTACATACTCTGAAACAAACTGAGGGAGAGGTACCGCCCCCCTTCTTTTATCTCTGCTACAGGTTTCCTGTTCCTGGGGGCGGATACCATACTCTCACGGTCGGTGCTGTCATGGTTCTGAAAAATCAAATTACCGGTAAGTAATTATCATTTTCTTCCATTTTCTTACTATTGCACCAACAGTTGTCTCCTTCTCACCCAGCGTCTTATGGTTTTGTAGCCCATTCCAGCTTTGTGCAGGTCTATGATCTTGTCCCTGACATCCTTAGAAAGCTCTTTGGTCTTGCCCATGTTGTAGAGGTTAGAGTCTGACTGATGAAGTCTGTGGACAGGAGTCTTTTATAAAGGTGACTATGTAAGAGCTGTCTGTAATGCAGGTAACGAGTTGATTAGGAGTCTAACTGGTCTGAAGGAGCCAGAACTCTGAATGGTTGGTGGGGGATCAAATACTTATTTCTCACTGCAAAATGCAAATCAATTTATATAATTTATACAATGTGATTTTCTGGATTTTATTTTTGATATTCTATCTCTCAGTGTTAAAATTAACCGACCCTTAAAATTATAGACTGTTCATGTCTTTGTCATTGGGCAAACTTACAAAATCAGCAAGGGGTCAAATACTTATTTCCCCCACTGTATATGTATTATGTATCAAGTATGTATGTTACATCTATGTGTAATGTGTATATGTACCATATATGTTAGTAGTATATGTGTGTGTATGCACCTGGTGTGAATCAGGTAAGGCTACAATAAGTAATACCGTCTGAGATTTCCATATCATAATTGCTGTGTTCCGTAACTGAAATGATAGACAGTCGTCCAGAAAGTGGATCCTGCACCTATTAGATTAAAGGGGGTCCCCTTTACCCCCATTTAGCACTCAGGAGAGGGGAAGGCCATATGTGAATGGTCTCCAAACAGAACATGAAGGTTCTGTCACCGCATGTGCCGGACCCCAATGTGCGTTTCACTCTGCTTTGTCAGGGGGGAAATGCCTTCTGAGAAAGCAAAGTGAAACGTGTGTTGGGGCTCGGCACATGCGGTGACAGAACCTCCGTCATGTAAGGCGGCTATTTTGGCTATAACTTTATGTATCTTTATATCTTATAGTTTGTGCAGGTGGTATGCGCGCAGCACTTTACTATTAGTGTTTACTCCTTTACGTACCTACAATGATTGGTCAGAACTTTTGGCGCTGTTAGGGACTGGTTGGAGCTGATTTGTAGATCCTTTCCAGTGTGTGGCATTCCTCCTCACTCCTATGATGATACAGCTTACATAAGATGACATGGTAATGACTGTGCTCCGCTGTACACTAATGTGTGACACCATATCGTCTGCTACATCGTTGTGATTGACACAGACCGGAGTAGTGACGCTTTCATCCGTGGTTCTTTCTCACCGCTGTTCTTCCATCTGTGATGATTTTTTGCTCTTTGCTCTCTATATGTGAAAAATTTATCTTTATATTATTTTTTACTATATGTGATTTTATTTGGAGTTGCATTGCACTTTATTGGTCTCCTTGGGATTTCCCTCCTTATAGGATTCTTGATTTGTTGTTTCTCTATGATTTTGTGCATCCACATTGGTGTAATGTATATGGATCTATACAAGGATTGAGGTTAAATATTTATTCTATATGTAAAGTGTTTGCATGTATCATATATGTTTAATGTGTGTGCACCATTTATATGTAGTATGTATGCATGTATAATGTAAGTGTATTATGTGACTGTATCATATGTGTGTGTCATGTATGCATGCGCAGTGTATGTATCTTATATGTTGTGTGTCATGTATGCATGCGCGGTGTATGTATCTTATAGGTTGTGTGTCATGTATGCATGCGCAGTTTACAGTCATGGCCAAAAGTTTTGAGAATGACACAAATATTATATTTTCACATGATCTGCTGCCCTCTGGTTTTTATGTGTGTTTGACAGATGTTTTTATCACAGACAGAAATATAATAATTGCAAACATATGAGTAACAAAAGCTTATATTGACAGTTAGAATGAGTTAATGCAGTAAGTCAATATTTGCAGTGTTGACCCTTCTTCTTCAGGACCTCTGCAATTCTCCCTGGCATGCTCTCAATCAACTTCTGGACCAAATCCTGACTGATAGCAGTCCATTCTTGCACAATCAATGCTTTCATTTTGTCAGAATTTTTAGGTTTTTGTTTGTCCACCCGTCTCTTGATGATTGACCACAAGTTCTCAATGGGATTAAGATCTGGGAGTTTCCAGGCCATGGACCCAAAATCTCTATGTTTTGTTCCCTGAGCCATTTAGTTATCACCTTTGCTTTATGGCAAGGTGCTCCATCATGCTGGAAAAGGCATTGTTGATCGCCAAACTGCTCTTGGAGGGTTGGGAGAAGTTGCTCTTGGAGGACATTCTGGTACCATTCTTTATTCATGGCTGTGTTTTTAGGCAAGACTGTGAGAGAGCCGATTCCCTTGGCTGAGAAGCAACCCCACACATGAATGGTTTCAGGATGCTTAACAGTTGGCATGAGACAAGACTGGTGTTAGCGCTCACCTTGTCTTCTCCGAATGAGGCGTTTTCCTGATGTCCCAAACAATCGAAAAGGGGATTCATCAGAGAAAATAACTTTACCCCAGTCCTCAGCAGTCCACTGCCTGTACCTTTTGCAGAATATCAGTCTGTCCATGAAGTTTTTTCTGGAGAGAAGTGGCTTCTTTGCTGCCCTCCTTGAGACCAGGCCTTGCTCCAAGAGTCTCTGCCTCACAGTGCATGCAGATGCACTCACACCTGCCTGCTGCCATTCCTGAGCAAGCTCTGCACTGCTGGTAGCCCGATCCCGCAGCTGAAACACTTTTAAGAGACGGTCCTGGTGCTTGCTGGTCTTTCTTGGTCGCCCTGGAGCCTTTTGGCAACAATGGAACCTCTCTCCTTGAAGTTCTTGATGATGCGATAGATTGTTGACTGAGGTGCAATCTTTCTAGCTGCGATACTCTTCACTGTTAGGCCATTTTTGTGCATTGCAATGATGACTGCACGTGTTTCTTTAGAGATGACCATGGTTAACAGAAGAGAAACAATGATGCCAAGCACCAGCCTCCTTTTAAAGTGTCCAGTGGTGTCATTCTTACTTAATCATGACAGATTGATCTCCAGCCATGTCCTCATCAACACCCACACCTGTGTTAATGGAGCAATCACTGAAAAGAGGTTAGCTGGTCCTTTTAAGGCAGGGCTGCAATGATGTTGAAATGTGTTTTGGGGGATAAAGTTCATTTTCTAGCCAAATATTGACTTTGCAAGTAATTGCTGTTAAGCTGATCACTCTTTATAACATTCTGGAGTATATGCAAATTGCCATTAGAAAAAGTGAAGCAGTAGACTTTGTAAAAATTAAAATTTGTGTCATTCTCAAAACTTTTGGCCATGACTGTATGTATCTATGTTGTGTGTCATGTATGCATGCGCGGTGTATGTATCTTATATGTTGTGTGTCATGTATGCATGCGCGGTGTATGTATCTTATATGTTGTGTGTCATGTATGCATGCGCGGTGTATGTATCTTATATGTGTGTGTGATGTATACGTGCGCGGTGTATGTATCTTATGTGTGTGTGATGTATGCATGCACGGTGTACGTATCTTATATGTTGTGTGTCATGTATGCATGCGCGGTGTATATATCTTATATGTGTGTGTCATGTATGCATGCGCGGTGTACGTATCTTATATGTTGTGTGCCATGTATGCATGTGCGGTGTATGTATTTTATATGTTGTGTGTCATGTATGCATGTGCGGTGTATGTATCTTATATGTTGTGTGTCATGTATGCATGCGCGGTGTATGTATCTTATATGTTGTGTGTCATGTATGCATGCGCGGTGCATGTATCTTATATGTTGTGTGTCATGTATGCATGTGCGGTGTATGTATCTTATATGTTGTGTGTCATGTATGCATGCGCGGTGCATGTATCTTATATGTTGTGTGTCATGTATGTATCTTATATGTTGTGTGTCATGTATGCATGCACGGTGTATGTATTTTATATGTTGTGTGTCATGTATGCATGCGCGGTGTATGTATATTATATGTTGTGTGTCATGTATGCATGCGCGGTGTATGTATCTTATATGTTGTGTGTCATGTATGCATGCGCGGTGTATGTATCTTATATGTTGTGTGTCATGTATGCATGCGTGGTGTATGTATCTTATATGTTGTGTGTCATGTATGCATGCGCGGTGTATGTGTCTACCTGTATGTGTGCGCCGTGTATACAATGTGGGGTGATAATGCCGTAATACAGTCGTGGTGCAGATGAGCGGGGGATAGTGTATAACAGACATGACCCCTAGAGATGATGAGTCCTGTCCCCACCCTGTATACGGTGAGGAGCTGCTGTGGCCCCCGGGAGTCACTGGCTGTAGAGCGCCTCCCGGCTGTGGTTCTGATGGGGACCGGGAGGATGAGATATTCCAGGAATGTGTCCAGCGCCGGAGGGGAGGAGGTGCGAGTACAGGACCCATCACAGCCGCCTGTAGATGTTCAATTATGGAGCGTTCCCCCCTCACCTGGAGATGTCCGTCCCCGAGTCGTCTTCCTGTGTATGAGCTCAGGTGTTTCATGGATGCCATTACTGGATCCCAAAGTGTCGTCATCCCAGATGGGATAGAAATCTGCAGCGTTAAACTTCTCTCCTGCAGATCCAGCTTTGTGTCAGTCTTTACTTTAGTTTTGTCATTTTGTTCATGAACCAGGAGGCTTAGGATGAGCAAAGCTATACTGATACTGAACATGGGAGCCCAAGTTAACTGTAGGGGATAAGAAGAATGAACCAAAGCACCCCCATGAGTTACCCCACATCTTAGTCACATCCAAAGCTGCAGTCACAGATCAGTCGATTGTTCTATGTAACTGGACGCTGCTGCCTTGTCAAAGGGAAACACATTGCAGCTCTGGATGTAACTGGAGAATAATAACTGATGTAGTAGATAACCGTGACTGCAGCTCCGGGAGTGATTGCAGCACGAGACGTGATTTAAACCAGGACACACAAATTCCACAGATTTATACTGTGAGATGTTGATCATTTCTGTCAAATCCTCAGCTCAGCCGGACTCCAAATTTGGAAACCAAAATAAACCCCTGGATCAGCAGCCGATCCTAGTGATCCAGTACAGAGCTCTATAGTGTGACCGCTCTTACAGTACAGAGCTCTATAGTGTGACCGCTCTTACAGTACAGAGCTCTATAGTGTGACCTCTCTTACAGTACAGAGCTCTATAGTGTGACCGCTCTTACAGTACAGAGCTCTATAGTGTGACCGCTCTTACAGTACAGAGCTCTATAGTGTGACCGCTCTTACAGTACAGAGCTCTATAGTGTGACCGCTCTTACAGTACAGAGCTCTATAGTGTGACCGCTCTTACAGTACAGAGCTCTATAGTGTGACCGCTCTTACAGTACAGAGCTCTATAGTGTGACCGCTCTTACAGTACAGAGCTCTATAGTGTGCCGCTCTTACAGTACAGAGCTCTATAGTGTGACCGCTCTTACAGTACAGAGCTCTATAGTGTGACCGCTCTTACAGTACAGAGCTCTATAGTGTGACCGCTCTTACAGTACAGAGCTCTTAGTGTGACCGCTTACAGTACAAGCTCTTAGTGTGACGCTCTTCAGTACAAGCTCATGTGTCCGCTCTTACAGTAAAGCTCATAGGTCGCTCTTAGTAAAGCTCTAAGTGTGACCGCTCTTCGTACAAGCTTATAGTGTGACGCTCTTACAGTAGTCTATAGTGTGACCGCTTTACAGTAAGAGCTCCATAGTGTGACCGTCTTACGTACAGAGCTCTATAGTGTGCCGCTCTTACAGTACAGGCTCTATGTGTGACGCTCTTCAGTACAGAGCTCTATAGTGTGACCGCTCTTAAGTACAGCTCTTAGTGTGACGCTCTTACAGTCAGAGCTCTATAGTGTGACCGCTCTTACAGTACAAGCTCTTAGTGTGACCCTCTTACAGTCAGGCTCTATAGTGTGACGCTCTTACAGTACAAGCTCTATAGGTGACGCTCTTAAGTCAGAGCTCATATGTGACCGCTCTTACAGTACAAGCTCTTAGTGTGACGCTCTTACAGTACAGCTCTATAGTGTGACGCTCTTACAGTACAAGTCTATAGTGTGACCGCCTTACAGTACAGCTCTATATGTGACCGCTCTTACGTACAGAGCTCTTAGTGTGACCCCTTCGTACAAGCTCTTAGTGTGACCTCTTACAGTACAGTATGTGCCCTACAGTACAGAGCATAGTGTGACCCTCTTACAGTACAGAGCTCTTAGTGTCCGCTCTTACAGTAAAGCCTATATGTGCCGCTCTTACAGTACAGAGCTCTATATGTGCCGTCTTACATACAGACTCTATATGTGGCCGTCTTACAGTACAGAGCTCTATAGTGTGCGCTCTTACTACAGGCTTTAGTGTGCCGCTCTTACAGTACAGAGCTATAGTGTGCGTCTACAGACAGACTCTATAGTGTGCCGTTTACAGTACAGAGCTCTATATGTGCGCTTTACAGTAGCTCTATAGTGTGACCGTCTTAAGTACAAGCTCTATAGTGTGACCCTCTTACAGTACAAGCTCTATAGTGTGACCTCTCAGTACAAGCTCTATATGGCCGCTCTTAGTACAGCTCTAAGTGTACCGCTTTACAGTACAGAGCTCTATATGTGACCGCTCTTACATACAGAGCTCATAGTGTGACGCTCTTACAGTCAAGCTCTATGTGCGTCTACATAAGGCTTAAGTGTGCCGCTCTACGTACAGAGCTCTAAGGTACCGCTCTTACAGTCAGAGCTCTATGTGACCGCTCTTACAGTACAAGCTCTATATGTGCCGCTCTTACAGTACAAGCTCTATAGTGTGACGCTCTTACATAAAGCTTAGGTGACCCTCTACAGTACAGAGCTCTATAGGGACCCTCTTACATACAGAGCTCTATAGTGTGACCGCTCTTACAGTACAAGTCTATAGTGTGACCGCTCTTACAGTAAGAGCTCTATGTGTGACCGCTCTTACAGTAAGGCTCTATAGTGTGACCGCTCTTACAGTACAGAGCTTTGTGGCCGTCTTACAGTACAGCTCTATAGTGTGCCGTCTTACAGTACAGAGCTCATAGTTGACCGCTCTTACAGTACAAGCTCTATGTGTGCGTCTTCAGTACAGAGCTTATATGTGACGCTTTACAGTACACAGCTCTAAGTGGCCGTCTTACGTAAGGTCATAGTGTGCCGTCTTACATACAAGCTCTATGTGTGCGTCTTCGTACAGAGCTCTATATGTGCCGCTTTACAGTACAGCTCTATAGTGTGACGCTTTACAGTACAGCTCTATAGTGTGACGCTCTACAGTACAAGCTCTATATGGACCGCTCTTACAGTACAGCAAGTACCGCTCTTACAGTCACTCTATATGTGACGCTCTTACAGTACAGAGTCTATAGTGTGACCGCTCTTACGTGCAGAGCTCTTAGTGTGACCGTCTTACAGTACAGCTCTATAGTGTGACGCTCTTACAGTAAGAGCTCTATATGTGACCGCTTTACAGTACAGAGCTCTGTGTGACCGCTCTTACAGTACAGAGCTCTATATGTGACCGCTCTTACAGTACAAGCTCTTATGTGACCCCTCTTACAGTACAAGCTCTATATGTGACCTCTACAGTACAGAGCTCTATAGTGTGACCTCTTACAGTACAGAGCTCTAATGTGACCTCTTACAGTACAGAGCTCTATATGTGACCCGTCTTACAGTACAGAGCTCTATAGTGTGACCGCTCTTACAGTACAAGCTCTATAGTGTGACCGCTCTTACAGTACAGAGCTCCATAGTGTGACCGCTCTTACAGTACACAGCTCTATAGTGTGACCGCTCTTGCAGTACAGAGCTCTATAGTGTGACCGCTCTTACAGTACACAGCTCTATAGTGTGACCGCTCTTACAGTATAGAGCTCTATAGTGTGACCGCTCTTACAGTACAGAGCTCTATAGTGTGGACCGCTCTTACAGTACAGGCTCTATAGTGTGGACCGCTCTTACAGTACATAGCTCTATAGTGTGACTGCTCTTACAGTACAGAGCTCTATAGTGTGACCGCTCTTACAGTACAGAGCTCTATAGTGTGACCGCTCTTACAGTAAGAGCTCTATAGTGTGACCGCTCTTACAGTACACAGCTCTATAGTGTGACCGCTCTTACAGTACAGAGCTCCATAGTGTGACCGCTCTTACAGTACACAGCTCTATAGTGTGACCGCTCTTGCAGTACAGAGCTCTATAGTGTGACCGCTCTTACAGTACAAGCTCTATAGTGTGACCGCTTCTTACAGTACGGAGCTCTATAGTGTGACCGCTCTTACAGTACAGAGCTCTATAGTGTGACCGCTCTTACAGTACAGAGCTCTATAGTGTGACCTCTCTTACAGTACAAGCTCTATAGTGTGACCTCTCTTACAGTACAGAGCTCTATAGTGTGACCGCTCTTACAGTACAGAGCTCTATAGTGTGACCGCTCTTACAGTACAGAGCTCCATAGTGTGACCGCTCTTACAGTACAGAGCTCCATAGTGTGACCGCTCTTACAGTATAGAGCTCCATAGTGTGACCGCTCTTACAGTACAGAGCTCTATAGTGTGACCGCTCTTACAGTACAGAGCTCCATAGTGTGACCGCTCTTACAGTACAGAGCTCTATAGTGTGACCGCTCTTACAGTACAGAGCTCTATAGTGTGACCGCTCTTACAGTACAGAGCTCTATAGTGTGACCGCTCTTACAGTATAGAGCTCTATAGTGTGACCGCTCTTACAGTACAGAGTTCCGTAGTGTGACCGCTCTTACAGTATAGAGCTCTGTAGTGTGACCGCTCTTACAGTATAGAGCTCTGTAGTGTGACCGCTCTTACAGTATAGAGCTCTATAGTGTGACCGCTTTTACAGTACAGAGCTCCATAGTGTGACCGCTCTTACAGGACAGAGCTCTATAGTGTGACCGCTCTTACAGTACAGAGCTCTATAGTGTAACCGCTCTTACAGTTTAGAGCTCTATAGTGTGACCGCTCTTACAGTATAGAGCTCTATAGTGTGACCGCTCTTACAGTACACAGCTCTATAGTGTGACCGCTCTTACAGTACACAGCTCTATAGTGTGACCGCTCTTACAGTATAGAGCTCTATAGTGTGACCGCTCTTACAGTACACAGTCTATAGTGTGACCGCTCTTACAGTATAGAGCTCTATAGTGTGACCGCTCTTACAGTACAGAGCTCTATAGTGTGACCGCTCTTACAGTATAGAGCTCTATAGTGTGACCGCTCTTACAGTATAGAGCTCTATAGTGTGACCGCTCTTACAGTACAGAGCTCTATTGTCATGACACAGCTATCAAGTGACCTGGGACCAGGGACTTCTTTCCTGGAATTAATATTAGGGGGCACCCTAGCTCGCCCTGTTGCTCGAGATACTTCAGATGGCGAACTCTTCGGGGCCTCCTCCCTTGCCTTATGTCCTAAGATTTCCCTTCGTCTGTCCCCCCTCCCACCCAGGGAAGAGAGGCGCTACTGTGCACCGCAGTATAACAATTTGATGAACAGGGCAACAATGACTAAACTAAACTGAAAACTCCACACACACCAATTATTCACTCACATATAACAGAGGTATTCACCAGGGTGTGCAGGAAGGGGAAGAAAGCAAAACAGGGAAGGATAAGGGATTATCAAGTGTACAAACCAAACAACAGTCGCTTATAACTCCTCCAGCTCTCCTCATACCAACTTCTCTCCCTCCTTTTGTCATGAAGCAAGAGCTAACTCTGACAAGGACTTTGTAATAGAGCCCAGATCATATAGGGAAAAGAAGTGGCTAACAAAGCACTTCCGAGAACAGGGATTTCCAACATTGCTAATTAACCCCTGTTCTGCTGGAAGAAATAAACACGTTTAATAAACCGGAGAAGTGCTTCTTAGCAGCGAAGTAGGAGCAACCAGAAGCTGCTACCAGGTGACTAAAGATGTCATTAATAAAGTGCTGATACACGGCGGCGCGTTCGTCAGCCCAAAAGGCATCACCAGGTTCTCATAGTGCCCTTCTGGAGTATTGAACACAGTTTTCCACTCATCCCCCTCTTTAATACGGATGAGGTTATACGCTCCCTGAGGTCCATCTTAGAGAACCATTTCGCCCCTACAATTTGATTAAAGAGGTCAGGGATAAGGGGAAGCGGATAAGGATCACGGACAGTGATCGCATTGAGTTTCCGGAAATTCAGCCATGGGCGCAACCCCCCGTCTTTTTTCTTAACAAAAAAGAACCCCGCAGTAATGGGAGATGAGGATGGTCTGATATGTCCCTTAGCCAGGATTTCCGTGATGTAGGCCTTCATGGCCTGCCTCTCTGGCCCGGAGATGTTATACAGTCTGCTCTTGGGCAGCTTGGCACCAGGAGCCAGATTGATGGCACAATCATAATGTCGATGGGGGGGAAGTTATTGGCTCCGCTGCTCCGAGAACACGTCCCCAAAGTCTGACAGGTAATTGGGCACAGACTAGACATGCACCCTGGCAAACCTGGTACCCAAGCAGTGTCCTTGACAGTATATGCTCCATTTAACCACTTCCTGTGTCTGCCATCAATTACCGGATTGTGCAGAGCGAGCCAAGAATGTCCCAGTACCACAGGTGAGGGCATGGCCCCCACCTGTAGCCGCAAGCCTCGGACCACCTGCGCAAAGTGCCCCTATGTTAGGGGGGCGGATTCGATACCAATAATGGGTATAGGTTTGGACAATGTATGTGGGACGAGGCCTTGGTCCCGGACGAACCTAGCGTCGTCCAAATTAAACCCCGCTCCACTGTCCAGGAAGGTGGAAACATCCACCTTATTTTCACCCATGTGTAATGCATCTGGTAAGAAAAATTGTGTCCTACCCACTGAGGTAATAAGTACACCCGGGTAGCCAACCTTCCCGCAACCCAGACCCACTAGTTTTCTGGTGGTTTGTTTAAATAGAGGTCAGGAAGGACGTGCTCACAAAATGGCCCTTTTTACCACAAACAAAAACACGCACCCCCTTACGCCGGACTACGGACAATTTGCCAGAATGAGGCGCCTCACTCGCCTGCATGGGTTCCTCAGTTGGCTTAGTACTGACCGCTCTTGACCCCGGACCTCCTACCCCTAGAAGTGACTCCCTATGTCTCTGGCAAAGATGGCGATCAACTCGGATCGCCAGAAACATGGCTGCCTCAAGGGAGTCGGAAGTCTCAGAGAGCCAAAGCATCCTTTACTCTCACTGTGAGACCCTCACAGAACTGACTACGGAGTGCGGGGTCCTTCCACCTAGTGTCCGTGGCCCACCTCCAGAACTCGGAGCAAGTACTCCTCTGCCGGCCGGTCTCTTTGTTGAAGTTGGCTTAGAGAGGACTCGGCCAAAGAGACGTGATCGGGGTCATCATATATAAGGCCCAGTGCATCCCTCTACCGTCTGGAGTGACTGTGAGTCAGACGGAAGAGAAAATTACCACGCATGTGGGCCCCCTGGAGGAGCGAGATAACTATCCCCACAGGTGGGCCCCTGGAGGAGCGAGATAACTATCCCCACAGGTGGGCCCCCTGGAGGAGCGAGATAACTATCCCCACAGGTGGGCCCCCTGGAGGAGTGAGATAACTATCCCCACAGGTTTCTCCTCTGTACCTCAGGATACTGGACGCAACCTGAAATAAAGATTACAGGCCTCACGGAACACAACAAACTTGTCGCTCCCTCAAGAGAACCTGTCCGGTAACGTGACCTTGGGCTCCACAATGGTTTACCTGGAGAGCGAGATTCCCACACCAGATTAATAGGGTGCTGTGAAACCACTGCGCAAATCCGCTACCTCCAGTCTGAGCTGCTGCAACTGCCCCATCAGAGCGGAGATAGGATCCATCACGGATCGGAGAAAATGATTGAGGTCAGAGTTAATGTCCGGACACGGCTGTCGAGTGACCTGGGACCTATCTCGCCCTGTTCCCCGGGATACATCAGATGGCGAAGACGCCGGGGCCTCCACCCCTGCCTTATCTCCTAAGTTTGTAAGGGTACCTTCCCCCACCCAGGGAAGAGGGGGCGCTGCTGTGCACCTCAGTACACCAACCCGACAAACAGGGCAACAAAGAGGTATTCACCAGGGTGTGCAGGAAGGGGAAGAAATCAAAACAATGAAGGATAAGGGATTATCAAGTGTACAAACCAAACAACAGTCGCTTATAACTCCTCCAGCTCTCCTCATACCAACTTCTCTCCCTCCTTTTGTCAAACAGCAAGTGCTAACTCTGAAAGGACTTGGTAATAGAGCCCAGATTTTATAGGGAAAAGGAGTGGCTAACCGAGCACAGCTGAGAACAGGGATTTCCAACATGGTCGATTATCCCCTGTTCTGCTGGAAGAAATAAACACATTTAATAAACCGGAGAAGTGCTTCTTCTCAGCAGCGCAGTAGGAGCAACCAGAAGCTGCGGTAACCCGTGATATCTATAGTGTGACCGCTCTTACAGTACAGAGCGCTATAGTGTGACCGCTCTTACAGTACAGAGCTCTATAGTGTGACCGCTCTTACAGTGCAGAGCTCTATAGTGTGACCGCTCTTACAGTATAGAGCTCTATAGTGTGACCGCTCTTACAGTACAGAGCTCTATAGTGTGACCGCTCTTACAGTACAGAGCTCTATAGTGTGACCGCTCTTACAGTACAGAGCTCTATAGTGTGACCGCTCTTACAGTACAGAGCTCTATAGTGTGACCGCTCTTACAGTACAGAGCTCTATAGTGTGACCGCTCTTACAGTACAGAGCTCTATAGTGTGACCGCTCTTACAGTACAGAGCTCTATAATGTGACCGCTCTTACAGTACAGAGCTCTATAGTGTGACCGCTCTTACAGTACAGAGGTCTATAGTGTGACCGCTCTTACAGTACAGAGCTCTATAGTGTGACCGCTCTTACAGTACAGAGCTCTATAGTGTGACCGCTCTTACAGTACAGAGCTCTATAATGTGACCGCTCTTACAGTACAGAGCTCTATAGTGTGACCGCTCTTACAGTACAGAGCTCTATAGTGTGACCGCTCTTACAGTACAGAGCTCTATAGTGTGACCGCTCTTATATTACAGAGCTCTATAGTGTGACCGCTCTTACAGTACAGAGCTCTATAGTGTGACCGCTCTTACAGTACAGAGCTCTATAGTGTGACCGCTCTTACAGTAAGAGCTCTATAGTGTGACCGCTCTTACAGTACAAATCTCTATAGTGTGACTGCTCTTAAGTACAGAGCTCTATAGTGTGACGCTCTTACAGTACAGAGCTCTATAGTGTGACCGCTCTTACAGTACAGAGCTCTATAGTGTGACCGCTCTTACAGTACAGAGTTCTATAGTGTGACCGCTCTTACAGTACAGAGCTCTATAGTGTGACCGCTCTTACAGTATAGAGCTCTATAGTGTGACCGCTCTTACAGTACAGAGCTCTATAGTGTGACCGCTCTTACAGTACAGAGCTCTATACTGTGACCGCTCTTACAGTACAGAGCTCTATAGTGTGACTGCTCTTACAGTACAGAGCTCTAGTGTGACCGCTCTTACAGTACAGAGCTCTATAGTGTGAACGCTCTTACAGTGCAGAGCTCTATAGTGTGACCGCTCTTACAGTACAGAGCTCTATAGTGTGACCGCTCTTACAGTACAGAGCTCTATAGTGTGACCGCTCTTACAGTACAGAGCTCTATACTGTGACCGCTCTTACAGTACAGAGCTCTATAGTGTGACGGCTCTTACAGTACAGAGCTCTATACTGTGACCGCTCTTACAGTACAGAGCTCTATAGTGTGACGGCTCTTACAGTATAGAGCTCTATAGTGTGAACGCTCTTACAGTGCAGAGCTCTATAGTGTGACCGCTCTTACAGTGCAGAGCTCTATAGTGTGACCGCTCTTACAGTACAGAGCTCTATAGTGTGACCGCTCTTACAGTACAGAGCTCTATAGTGTGACCGCTCTTACAGTACAGAGCTCTATAGTGTGACCGCTCTTACAGTACAGAGCTCTATAGTGTGACGGCTCTTACAGTAAAGAGCTCTATAGTGTGACCGCTCTTACAGTACAGAGCTCTATAGTGTGACCGCTCTTACAGTACAGAGCTCTATAGTGTGACCGCTCTTACAGTACAGAGCTCTATAGTGTGACCGCTCTTACAGTACAGAGCTCTATAGTGTGACCGCTCTTACAGTACAGAGCTCTATAGTGTGACCGCTCTTACAGTACAGAGCTCTATAGTGTGACCGCTCTTACAGTACAGAGCTCATAGTGTGACCGCTCTTACAGTACAGAGCTCTATAGTGTGACCGCTCTTACAGTACAGAGCTCTATAGTGTGACCGCTCTTACAGTACAGAGCTCTATAGTGTGACCGCTCTTACAGTACAGAGCTCTATAGTGTGACCGCTCTTACAGTACAGAGCTCTATAGTGTGACCGCTCTTACAGTACAGAGCTCTATAGTGTGACCGCTCTTACAGTAAGAGCTCTATAGTGTGACCGCTCTTACAGTACAGAGCTCTATAGTGTGACCGCTCTTACAGTACAGAGCTCTATAGTGTGACCGCTCTTACAGTACTAGAGCTCTATAGTGTGACCGCTCTTACAGTACAGAGCTCTATAGTGTGACCGCTCTTACAGTACAGAGCTCTATAGTGTGACCGCTCTTACAGTGCCAGAGCTCTATAGTGTGACCGCTCTTACAGTACAGAGCTCTATCAGTGTGACCGCTCTTACAGTACAGAGCTCTATAGTGTGACCGCTCTTACAGTACAGAGCTCTATAGTGTGACCGCTCTTACAGTACAGAGCTCTATAGTGTGACCGCTCTTACAGTACAGAGCTCTATAGTGTGACCGCTCTTACAGTACAGAGCTCTATAGTGTGACCGCTCTTACAGTAAGAGCTCTATAGTGTGACCGCTCTTACAGTACAGAGCTCTATAGTGTGACCGCTCTTACAGTAAGAGCTCTATAGTGTGACCGCTCTTACAGTGCAGAGCTCTATAGTGTGACCGCTCTTACAGTACAGAGCTCTATAGTGTGACGCTCTTACAGTACAGAGCTCTATAGTGTGACGTCTTACAGTATAGAGTCTTATAGTGTGACCGCTCTTACAGTACAGAGCTCTATAGTGTGACCGCTCTTACAGTACAGAGCTCTATAGTGTGACCGCTCTTACAGTACAGAGCTCTATAGTGTGACCGCTCTTACAGTACAGAGCTCTATAGTGTGACCGCTCTTACAGTACAGAGCTCTATAGTGTGACCGCTCTTACGTACAGAGCTCTATGTGTGACCGCTCTTACAGTAAGAGCTCTATAGTGTGACCGCTCTTACAGTACAGAGCTCTATAGTGTGACCGCTCTTACAGTACAGAGCTCTATAGTGTGACCGCTCTTACAGTACAGAGCTCTATAGTGTGACCGCTCTTACAGTACAGAGCTCTATAGTGTGACCTCTTACAGTACAGAGCTCTATAGTGTGACGCTCTTACAGTACAGAGCTCCAAGTGTGACCGCTCTTACAGTACAGAGCTCTATAGTGTGACCGTCTTACAGTACAAGCTCTATAGTGTGACCCTTTACAGTACAAGCTCTATAGTGTGACCGCTCTTACAGTACAGAGCTCAAGGTGACCGCTCTTACAGTAAGAGCTCTATAGTGTGACCGCTCTTACAGTACGAGCTCTATGTGTGACCGTCTTACAGTACAGAGCTCTATGTGTGACCCTCTTACAGTACAGAGCTCTATAGTGTGACGCTCTTACAGTAGAGCTCTATAGTGTGACCGCTCTTACAGTACGAGCTCATAGTGTGACCGTCTTACAGTACGAGCTCTAAGTGTGACCGTCTACAGTAAGAGCTCTATAGTGTGACCGCTCTTACAGTACAGAGCTCTAAGTGTGACCGTTTACAGTAAGAGCTCTATAGTGTGACGTCTTACAGACAGGTCTATGTGACCGTCTTACAGTAAGCTTATGTGTGACCGCTCTTACAGTACAGAGCTCTATAGTGTGACCGCTTTACAGTACAGGGCTTAGTGTGACCGCTCTTACAGTACAGAGCTCTATATGTGACGCTCTTACAGTAAGAGCTCATAGTGGACCGCTCTACAGTAAGAGCTCTATAGTGTACGCTCTTACAGTAAGAGCTCTATAGTGTGACGCTCTTACAGTAAGAGCTCTATAGTGGACGTCTTACAGTCAGGCTCTATAGTGTGACGTCTTACGAACAGTGACGCTCTTACGTAGAGCTCTAGTGTGACGTTTACAGTAAGGCTCTAAGTGGACCGTCTTAAGCAGAGCCTATATGTGACGCTCTTAAGTAAGCTATAGGTGACGCTCTTCAGACGAGTATAGTGTGACGCTCTACAGTACGACCTAGTGTGGCTTACAGTAAGTCTTATTGCTCTACAGACAAGTCTATAGTGTGAGTCTTAAGTAAGCCTATAGTGTGACGTCTTCAGCAGAGCTCTATGTGTGACCGTCTACAGTCGAGTCATATGTGACGCCTACGTAGACTCTTGTGTGACCCCTTAGTGCAAGCTCTATTGTGACCGCTCTTACAGTAAGACTCTATAGTGTGACGCTTACAGTCAGGCCTATAGTGGAGCTCTTAAGTACAGAGCCTATGTGTGACCGCTCTACGTACAGCTCTAAGTGTGCCGCTCTACAGTACAGTCTTATGTACCGCTCTTACAGTAAGAGTCAAGGTGACGCTTTACAGTAAGGCCTAAGTGTGACCGCTTACGTACAGGTCTATAGTGTACGCTCTACAGTACAAGCTCATATGTGACCGCTCTTACAGTAAGAGCTCTTAGTTGACGCTCTACAGTAGAGCTTAAGGTGACGCCTTACAGTACAAGCTTAAGTGTGACGCTTTACAGTCAGAGCTATAGTGTGACGCTCTTACAGTAGAGCTCTATAGTGGGCTCTAAGTACGAGCTCAAGTGACGCTCACAGTGAGTCTATATGTGCCGTCTTCAGTAGGCTTAATGTGACGTCTACAGTACAGAGCTCTATAGTGTGACGCTTCTAAGTAACAGAGACTCAAGTTGACTTAAGTAAGGCTCTAAGTGTGACCGCTCTTACGACAGAGCTCTATAGTGGACGCTCTACAGTAGGCTATGTGTACGCTCTACAGTAAGAGCTCTATAGTGTGAGCTCTTACAGTACAAGCTCTAAGTGTGACCGCTCTCAGAAGAGTCTTGTGTGACCTCTTACAGTACAGAGCTTATAGTGTGACCGCTCTTACATAAGGCCATAGTGTGACGCTCTTAGTAGAGCTCTATGTGCCTCTTAGTCAGAGCTTATATGTGACGTCTTACAGTAAGAGCCTATAGTGTGACGCTCTTACGTAAGAGCTCTATAGTGTGACGCTCTTAAGTACAGACTTATAGGTGACCTCTTACATACAGAGCTCTATAGTTGACTCTTACAGTACAACTCATAGTGTGACCGCTCTACGTACAGAGCCTATATTGACGTCTTACTAAAGCTCTATAGTGTGACCTCTTAAGTACAGAGCTCATAGTGTGACGCTTAAGTACAGAGCTCTATAGTGTGACCTCTTACGTAAGAGCTCTAAGTGTGACGCTCTTACATACAGACTCTATAGTGTGACCGCTCTTACAGTACAGAGCTCTAAGTGTGACCGCTCTTACAGTACAGAGCTCTATAGTGTGACCGCTCTTACAGTACAGAGCTCTATAGTGTGACCGCTCTACAGTACAGAGCTCTATAGTGTGACCGCTCTTATAGTACAGAGCTCTATAGGTGGACCGCTCTTACAGTACAGAGTCCTATAGTGTGACGCTCTTACAGTACAGAGCTCTATAGTGTGACCGTCTTACAGTACAGAGCTCTATAGTGTGACCGCTCTTACAGTACAGAGCTCTATAGTGTGACCGCTCTTACAGTCTAGAGCTCTAAGGTGTGACCGCTCTTACAGTACAGAGTCTATAGTGTGACCGCTCTAAGTACAGAGCTCTATAGTGTGACCGCTCTACTTAGTAGCAGGAGCTCTATAAAGTCGTGTACCGCTCTACAGTACAGAGCTCTATAGTGTGACCGCTCTTACAGTACAGAGCTCTATATGTGTGACCGTCTCTTACAGTAAGAGCTCTATATGTGACCGCTCATTACGCACAGAGCTCTATAGTGTGACCGCTCTTACAGTACAGAGCTCCACAGTGTGACCGCTCTTACAGTACAGAGCTCTATGGTGTGACCTCTCTTACAGTACACAGTCTATAGTGTGACCGCTCTTACAGTACAGAGCTCTATAGTGTGACCGCTCTTACAGTACAGAGCTCTATAGTGTGACCGCTCTTACAGTACAGAGCTCTATAGTGTGACCGCTCTTACAGTACAGAGCTCCACAGTGTGACCGCTCTTACAGTACAGAGCTCTATAGTGTGACCCCTCTTACAGTACAGAGCTCTATAGTGTGACCGCTCTTACAGTGTAGAGCTCTATAGTGTGACCCCTCTTACAGTACAGAGCTCTATAGTGTGACTGCTCTTACAGTACAGAGCTCTATAGTGTGACCGCTCTTACAGTATAGAGCTCTATAGTGTGACCGCTCTTACAGTGTAGAGCTCTATAGTGTGACCCCTCTTACAGTACAGAGCTCTATAGTGTGACTGCTCTTACAGTACACAGCTCTATAGTGTGACCGCTCTTACAGTACAGAGCTCTATAGTGTGACCGCTCTTACAGTACAGAGCTCCACAGTGTGACCGCTCTTACAGTACAGAGCTCTATAGTGTGACCGCTCTTACAGTACAGAGCTCTATAGTGTGACCGCTCTTACAGTACAGAGCTCTATAGTGTGACCGCTCTTACAGTACACAGCTCTATAGTGTGACCGCTCTTACAGTACAGAGCTCTATAGTGTGTCCGCTCTTACAGTACAGAGCTCTATAGTGTGACCTCTCTTACAGTACAGAGCTCTATAGTGTGACCGCTCTTACAGTACAGAGCTCCATAGTGTGACCACTCTTACAGTACAGAGCTCTATAGTGTGACCGCTCTTACAGTACAGAGCTCTATAGTGTGACCACTCTTACAGTACAGAGCTCTATAGTGTGACCGCTCTTACAGTACAGAGCTCTATAGTGTGACCACTCTTACAGTACAGAGCTCTATAGTGTGACCGCTCTTACAGTACAGAGCTCTATAGTGTGACCTCTCTTACAGTACAGAGCTCTATAGTGTGACCACTCTTACAGTACAGAGCTCTATAGTGTGACCTCTCTTACAGTACAGAGCTCTATGGTGTGACCGCTCTTACAGTACAGAGCTCTATAGTGTGACCGCTCTTACAGTACAGAGCTCTATAGTGTGACCTCTCTTACAGTACAGAGCTCTATAGTGTGACCACTCTTACAGTACAGAGCTCTATAGTGTGACCGCTCTTACAGTACAGAGCTCTATAGTGTGACCTCTCTTACAGTACAGAGCTCTATAGTGTGACCTCTCTTACAGTACAGAGCTCTATAGTGTGACCTCTCTTACAGTATAGAGCTCTATAGTGTGACCGCTCTTACAGTACAGAGCTCTATAGTGTGACCTCTCTTACAGTACAGAGCTCTATGGTGTGACCGCTCTTACAGTACAGAGCTCTATAGTGTGACCGCTCTTACAGTACAGAGCTCTATAGTGTGACCGCTCTTACAGTACAGAGCTCCATAGTGTGACCGCTCTTACAGTACAGAGCTCTATAGTGTGACCGCTCTTACAGTACAGAGCTCTATAGTGTGACCACTCTTACAGTACAGAGCTCTATAGTGTGACCGCTCTTACAGTACAGAGCTCTATAGTGTGACCGCTCTTACAGTACAGAGCTCTATAGTGTGACCGCTCTTACAGTACAGAGCTCTATAGTGTGACCGCTCTTACAGTACAGAGCTCTATAGTGTGACCGCTCTTACAGTACAGAGCTCTATAGTGTGACCGCTCTTACAGTACAGAGCTCTATAGTGTGACCGCTCTTACAGTACAGAGCTCTATAGTGTGACCGCTCTTACAGTACAGAGCTCTATAGTGTGACCGCTCTTACAGTACAGAGCTCTATAGTGTGACCGCTCTTACAGTACAGAGCTCTATAGTGTGACCGCTCTTACAGTACAGAGCTCTATAGTGTGACCGCTCTTACAGTACAGAGCTCTATAGTGTGACCGCTCTTACAGTACAGAGCTCTATAGTGTGACTGCTCTTACAGTACATAGCTCTATAGTGTGACTGCTCTTACAGTACAGAGCTCTATAGTGTGACCGTTCTTACAGTACAGAGCTCTATAGTGTGACCGCTCTTACAGTACAGAGCTCTATAGTATGACCGCTCTTACAGTATAGAGCTCTATAGTGTGACCGTTCTTACAGTACAGAGCTCTATAGTGTGACCGCTCTTACAGTACATAGCTCTATAGTGTGACTGCTCTTACAGTACAGAGCTCTATAGTGTGACCGCTCTTACAGTATAGAGCTCTATGGTGTGACCGCTCTTACAGTACTGAGCTCTATAGTGTGACCGCTCTTACAGTACAGAGCTCTATAGTGTGACCGCTCTTACAGTACAGAGCTCTATAGTGTGACCACTCTTACAGTACAGAGCTCTATAGTGTGACTGCTCTTACAGTACAGAGCTCTATAGTGTGACCGCTCTTACAGTACAGAGCTCTATAGTGTGACCACTCTTACAGTACAGAGCTCTATAGTGTGACCGCTCTTACAGTACAGAGCTGTGTGTCTTTAGCTGTTTGATGTGTTGGTGTCAGGTGGTTTCTCCTCCCTCCCGTCTGTCATGTCGCCTGCTCAGGGGGTTGCGGTGTGGACACAGGAAGGACATGTTGTAACGTATAGTGGCGGCTGCTTCTTCCTGCCCCTCGTGTAATAATTGCGCAGCAGACCGCTGTCCCTCAGTTGCAGCTCTGTATATGAAGCCGGGGGGACTCGCTGCCCGCTGTGGTCGGAGGATCTCTATGACCGGCGTCATGTGTCGTCTTGCTGGTTCTGGTGATTTCTCCGTATCGTGGTGGTGTCACCCTGCTGTGGTCGGTGATGTCGCGTGACGCTGCTGGGCCCCATCGTAAAACCTTCAGCAGATATAGAAATAAACTCTAATGGCTCCACCCACAGCAAAATATGGCCCCTCCCCTTCGGGGTCACCACTGGCCGCCCCTGGTTGGCCCCACACAGTAACTGCAAAGATACTCTCTAAAAGAAATCTGCCTGGGTTGCCCTTAGTAACCAATCACAGTGCAGTTTTCATTCCGCCCGAGATGTTCAAGAAATGAAAGCTGAGCTGTGATTGGTTGCCACAGGCAACAAGGACAGTCTTGAGAAATAAGACCCGTGTCCTTGTCATGTAATTAGCTGATGGTTATTGGTGAGCTGAGGGTTTGTGTGGCCCTCGCCCTCTTTCTTATATCTTTAGACCATTTCGTAAATCTGCCCACATTATAAGGGATACAATGTCTTTGCAGCCAATCACAGCTCAGCTTTCACATCTTAGTCTGCTTCTGGAAAATGAAAGCTGCGCTGTGATTGGTTGCAATTGGCAATAATTTTTTTCCAGTGCGTTTCATAAACGTGGCGTCTCGTCACCCACAGCGCCCCCTGCAGGCTCTCTCCATACATGGAGGTTGCTGTGTGATCAGACGGGTCGCTGTTTATCTCTTCTATCTTCTCGTCTTCTGCAGGTTGTAATTAACTGCCCCCTGATCGAGGACTGAAGTACAACCAGGCGACGCCCAACTTCCACCAGTGGAGGGATGCGCGGCAGGTGTGGGGGCTGAACTTCAGCAGCAAGGAGGAGGCCGGTCAGTTCGCTGCCGGGATATTACAGGCTCTTGATTGTCTGGAAACTGGTAAGATCCGGTGTGCACCGCACAGTCATGTGACCTGAGCGCGCCGACCTGGACCCGAGCCTGTCACCGGTGTCTTTTCCGCAGGTGCGCCGTGGCCCAGTCAGAATGGACCCAAAGCAGAAGAGCTGGAGCCGCCAAGGAGGTGAGTGTCAGCAGCAGCATGGCGGCCCGCACCCCATGATGAGGCTAGGCACCGTGGTATGGAGGGCGGCCTTGTGGGCCTAGGAGATTGGTGCCTGTTTTTACCAGTCATGTCCTCCGTCCACAGGTCGCAGCCAGAACTGGAGCAAAAAGTCCAGAGTCCAGGTACGGGGTCCCCAGGGGCATAAGAGGGTCAAAAACAGCTCACGGGCCTGAATGTTAAGTCACAGGAGTAAATAAGAGACCCCCCAAGCCCCTATAATCTTATCTCAGTCTTCTGGGCAGCTAATCCTGGGTTTTCCTCTTCCCGCCATCATTTATACACATTAGGAGTCTTCTTTTTAGGGTCGGGTACAATGGCCGGCAATAACCATCACTTTTCTTTTAGTTGCTTCAGTCACCCCAGTATCAGCTGGACCACCTCCACCACCAGGACCACCACCTCCTCTTGGGGGTCCACCAGCTCCTCCTGGAGGTCCTCCAGCTCCTCCTGGCGGTCCACCAGCTCCTCCTGGCGGTCCACCAGCTCCTCCTGGGAGTGGTCCTCCTCCTCCACCACCCTTGCCTTCCGGAGGAGTGGTTGGAGGGGCTGCGTCAAGCAGCGGAGGCCTGGCAGCTGCCTTAGCTGCAGCTAAGCTGAAAAAAGTGTCAAAGGTAAGAAGGGGAATGGGGGAATGTTGTACAGGTGACCTGGGGGGAGGTGAGGGGTTACAGGTAAGATTTAGGGCAGGTGATGTGGAGAATAGCCGGTGATGGATGCAGGTGGGCTGTAGGAGGTTGGAGGAGGCAGGTAAGGGGTGGGTGCAGATGTGGCTATAGTAGACTCGAGTGGGTGAGGATGTGGGGATATTGGTGATTTATTGACCCTTTTTTTTTTTTTACTTGGTCCACCAGGAGGAATCTGGTGGCTCCTCTCCTAGCAGTGGTGGCCCGCCCAAGCAAGACGTTAGCCGCACCAGTGGAGGAGCATCGACCGGGGGTGGAGGTGGAGGAGGACTCATGCAGGAAATGAATAAAATGCTGGCCCGCAGGTAGCAATTTCAGCCTTTTGGGGGTGTCTCAGCACTGACACCGCTGGACTTGGGGCTCTTCGGACTTCATGATTTGTGATTGCGTCTTATTTCCATATACAATGTATTAGATTACACAGAGAGCACAGGTGATTCATTTCTTGGCTTCTCTCTCTAGGAAGATGATGACCCAGCAGACTGAGCGCCCGGCCCCCACGGCCACACAAGACGATAATGACGTCACCAGTGGACGGAGCCAGGCAGGTGAGTGACATCAGCATGCTGGAGGGGCGCGCTGATTCATAGGCCAATACCAGATCTCATAACATCGTTTAAGTAAAATGGTAGGAAAGTGTGAGAGCGCTTCTTGCTTAATTCAGAATCTTTGGGGACAGAGCGTGATCCCCAAAGATGGAGACCGTCTGTATTGTCGCCTTCTTTCATACTTTTTATGGTTGCTCCTCATTAGGGCAGTACTATGATTATATGATGTTGCCGTACAACTGAGGACACAAACCCTGTTTAGTTTTACATGTTGACCCCTACATTTCGTTTAGGTGCAGCCTCCGTACATATAATATCTTCAACCGTGTAGAGAATTTTTTTTAGTAAAGGTGCAAAAGCAAATATGGCCGCGGCAGAGAAGCAAAAAACGGTGCATTTGCATTGTACACTCAGCCTGACAGGAATGTACACGTTCACGCCTTACTTCTTACGCTCCTGCAGTAAGTTCATGTCATGCCCGATGTGTAGGACCCTCAGTGTGTTCGGTTACAGAAAAGAGGAGAATAAGGAAAAGACTTGTTTTTTTTCACTTCAATTGCTGTCTGTCTCTTACATTCATTCATTTTAATCACCGAGCCCCTGTCATTGCAGTCGACACCAAGCCTCCGCCATGCATCACTGTAGGCATCACTGTAGACATCACCAAATCACCACAATGCTTCACTGTAGGCAACACCAAACCTCCTCCATACTGCGCTGTAGACATCATTGAACTCCCACCATCCTCTATTGTAGGCATCACCAAGCCCCCGCCATTCTTCACTATAAAGATTAAAAAAATAAAGATTATTATTATATGCATCACCAAACACCCCCCTCCCGTGCTTCACTATAAGCATTACTAAGCCCCGGTATGCTTAATTGTAGGCATCACTAATCCCCCACCCTTTTTTACTGTAGGCATTACTGAGCCCCCGCTGTGTTTCACTGTAGGCATCACAAAGCCTTGCTTCATTGTAGGCATCACTGAGCCCCCGCTGTGTTTCACTGTAGGCAGGGTGTTCGTGTTATTTTCCGGATCTGCTTCAGCATACCCCCTCTAAACATACCTCTGATCAATGGATTTGAAAAGTGCCATTTTTTTTTCCTTGCTCTACATCCCTGAACTTCTGTATTTTTATTTGTATGGTGTTGAGCAAATTGGAGGCGATCTTTCTTTCTGGAGGTGATTTTAGGTTAGTAGGGGGGTACACCTTTGAGTTCGGACATGGAGACCTTCACCATTTAGTATGCGCCTTACTGTGCAAACTGAACCATCAGTGCCGGCTGCCACCAGATCTCGCTGCAGGTCTTTTGTAGTCATTCGATGGTTTTTGACCAGCTGCCTTCTAAGGAATCTGGTGGCAGCCGGTGACGTCCTCCTTTCTCTGCCGCGTCCAGCTAATGTAGCCGGTGCTCCTCTGTGACCTCCATCTGTATTTTTTTGGCACATTTAATACCTTGGTATCTTCTTGTATCCTTTCCGGTGTTTGTACAAGATTATGATCTCTTCTCTTAACCTTTTGGGCCACTGACTTAAGGGTATGCCACACTAAACAACATCGCTAACGGGATCGCTAAAAAACGTCACTATTTAGCGATCCCGTTAGCGATGTTGTTGTGTGCGGCATCTGTCAGCGACGAGCTTCCTGCTGAGATCCTGCTGTGATCTCGCTCGTCGCTGGAATCGTTCCGGACCCTATTTTATCGTCGGCGCTCCCGCTGGGTAAGTATATATCGCTGAGTGTGGCACCTTTTCATAGCGATTTAGCGGTACTTTTGTACCGCTAAAGTCGTTAAGGAGATCGCTAACCGCGATAGCGTCCTTAACGATATCGCTAAGTTAAGCCGCACTCAGCGATATATAAACAATCCCGCTAGCGATCGCATTAGTATGCGTCGTTATCGTGATCGCTAGCGGGATTGTTTAGTGTGGCAGTACCTTTAGGGTCTCATCACACTCTTCAATGTCCCAGTGATCCCACCAACGATACAACGTGGATGGGATCGCTGGGACATCGTTAGCTAATCGCTGGTGAGCTGTCACATAGGCAGACTCACCAGCGATCAGGACCAGCAAGCACGCTGATATCCAATGTACACATCGGGTAACTAAGCGCTGCGCGGCACCTAGTTACCCGATATGTACCCTAGATACCGGCTCTCAGCTTCTGCTGTAGAGCGCTGAGAGCCGGTATTCAATGTACACATCGGGTAACTAAGCACCGTGCGGCACCTAGTTGACCGATATGTACCCTAGATACCGGCTCTCAGCGCTCTACAGCAGAAGCTGAGAGCCGGTATCTAGGGTACATATCGGGTAACTAGGTCCCGCGCGGTGCTTAGTTACCCGATATGTACATTGGATACCAGCTCGCTGATCGTTGGTCTCCCGCTGTCACACGCAGCGATGCGCGCTGGCCAGCGGGAGACCAACGATGAAAAAAATGGTCCAGGACATTCAGCGACGATCAGCGATACCCAGCAGGGGGGCCGGTCGTCGCTGCGTGTCACACTAAGCGAGATCGCTGGCTAGGTCACTGTTGCGTCACAAAATCGGTGACGCTTCATCGATCTCGCTTAGTGTGACGGGGACTTTAGAATCAAAAGTCCGGCACCTCTGTATCACCTTTTGCATCACGCACCTCTGATGGAAATCTCAGGGGGTTCTGCTATTTAGGTGACTGGTTTCCACAACTTTATTTTAAATTATTTGAGCAAATAAGATGCTACAGAGAAAGCAGCCATGATTTGGAGAGAGCCCTGGACGTCCCGGCTTTGTGTTGCTGTTTTTTCTAAGGATCTGGAGAGGATTATGTCTTGTGGATGCGAGGGCAGGACGCCTCGATTCTTACAGGAACGCCTCGATTCTTACATACTTTTACTCCAGTCACCGTCCATTCGTCCTGGGGGAGGAATATCTGACGAGTGTGGCGACTCCCGACTAACATTTCTACCATGTGATGAATCGTCACAACCTCCAGCCCGGTCGGGTATGGGATGTGTTTATTCTCACGCCTGATATCACTGTGAGGTCCTGGATTATTACATCCGGTGCTGGAGACAATCTGTTGTGTTCGGCGATTTATTGCACATAAACCAAATTTACACTAGTGGAGGAGGGGAGGGGGAATTTTGTTTGCAGCAGTATTAATGCATTACCAGTCTTAAATCTGGGTGCAATCATTGGGGCTGAGTGGTTCTGGATCTGATTGTCACCGGGACCTGGGCTGCAATTAGTGGGGAAAAAGCAGACAAGAAATGTACGGCAACAAAGCAAACTGGACGTCGGGAGCAGGAGAGTGGGCTGCAGGTGAAGAGAGGGAATGCAGGAGAAGGGGGTGCGGTGAGGAGAGGGAATGCAGGAGAAGGGGCTGCAGGTTAGGAGAGAGAATGCAGGAGAAAGGGCTGCGGGTGAAGAGAGAGAATGCAGGAGAAGGGGCTGCGGGTGAGGAGAGGGAATGCAGGAGAAGGGGCTGCGGGTGAGGAGAGGGAATGCAGGAGAAGGGGCTGCGGGTGAGGAGAGGGAATGCAGGAGAAGGGGCTGCGGGTGAGGAGAGGGAATGCAGGAGAAGGGGCTGCGGGTGAGGAGAGGGAATGCAGGAGAAGGGGCTGCGGGTGAGGAGAGGGAATGCAGGAGAAGGGGCTGCGGGTGAGGAGAGGGAATGCAGGAGAAGGGGCTGCAGGTGAGGAAAGGGAATGCAGGAGAAGGGGCTGCGGGTGAAGAGAGAGAATGCAGGAGAAGGGGCTGCGGGTGAAGAGAGAGAATGCAGAAGGGGCTGCGGGTGAGGAGAGGGAATGCAGGAGAAGGGCTGCGGGTGAGGAGAGGGAATGCAGAAGAGGCTGCAGGTGAGGAGAGGGAATGCAGGAGTGGGGGCTGCAGGTGAGGAGAGAGAATGCAGGAGAAGGGGCTGCTGGTGAGGAGAGGGAATGTAGGAGAAGGGGTTGCAGGTGAGGAGAGGGAATGCAGAAGGGACTGCAGCTGAGGAGAGGGAATGCAGGAGAAGGGGGTGCGGGTGAGGGTGAGGAGAGGGAATGCAGGAGAAGGGGCTGCAGCTGAGAGGGAATGCAGGAGAAGGGGCTGCGGGTGAGGAGAGTGCAGGAGAAGGGGCTGCGGGTGAGGAGAGGGAATGCAGGAGAAGGGGGCTGCAGGTGAGCTGTGAGAGGTATGGAGGTTGGAAACACCTGCGATGAGGTGGAAGATGCAGATGTGGTGGGAGGGGGCTGCAGGTGACAGTAGGTGATTCATGATACTGTGGGTAGGTGGGCATACTGGTGACTTTTGCCGCTACTCCGTCCTCGGGATGGAAATCGCTCGTGCAGTTTTCAATTCAATTTTGTCAGAATTAGGAGTCAATGCCAAAAAAAAACAAAAAAAGGGAAGAATGTTTGTTCCACACTTCCCCTCTCTCTATGATTCACTCCATGTATTAAGGGCCCTCCATTCAGGGCGCGTTCCCACGGGACCTTTACAATGCTGAATTTCTCAGATTTCATTGTTGAAAAGGTCCAGATTAGCACGCATGCTGCAATACAAAGGGTTAAATCCGCAGGGGCGTCCGCAGCATAAATTCACACACTACAGATTTTACCTGCTGTGATTTTCTTAGCAGTAAATGAACGAGATCTGGAGAAATCTCATCTCCAGCGGTTTTAATGTAAAGTGCAGCAGCTTCCCCCCCCCCCATTAATTCTCGGACCCCCCGAGTCGTCATTGACCTTCGCCTCCTGACGTGGCGCATTGTTCTCACCATGGGAGAATGGTACAGGTCAGGCTGTAAAGTCTCCGCTCTGCCCTCGCTCATAAACTCCTAGGTCTGCGGACCCCTCCGGGAGCGGTGCAAGAACTTCAAAAGTTTCAAGCAGTTTTACGCGACAATTGGTGAAAGCTGCTTGATGAATTGGGGCCCGAGCCGTTCTGCCATCACCAGGGGCCGGGTCTGACAACCTCTCACACAGTATACAGGGCGGGTGTCAGTAATGGAGGATTAGCTGATGCTTTGTCAGTAATGCGGAGGGGGGGGTTGTGACTTTTGTGGTTCTGTGGACCCCTTGCATCTGTCATTGTGTCTTGCAGAGCCGGCCCGTCGCCCGTGGGACAAGGGAAGCACCACGCTGCCGAGGTCAGTGTTAGCGGTGACGGCTCGGTGGCTTTGGCCTTTTCTTCCCGTTCTCTGACTTTGTGTTCTTTGTAGGATGAAGTCCACAGTCAGCAGCCCCGCAGACGTGGCCCCGAGCGCCGAAGAGTCCGACTCAATGGAGAGGATTAAGCAGGTAACAGGACGCGGCTTCTGACCGGTGCAGGTGGATGGGGTAGTGGGAATGCAGGGAGGTGATTGTACCGGAGCTGTGGTGGTCCGTACACCCCCTTCCCACCACTGATTCTAGCTGCCTTGTGTGGGCCGTCATGGAGATGGAGTAACGTTCTGCTCCGTCCTGCGACGCTGCAGTCGTCCCTTTGGCACCTCCGGCTGAGAGGAGACACAAGTGAGGATTTTATAGCAGCGTCTGTCTGTTCCCACAGGAATTATTAGAAGAAATGAGGAAGGAGCTGCAGAAAGTCAAGGAGGAGATCATAGAAGGTGAGATCTGATGTCACGCCGCCCCTCAGCTCCTCACACTGGTCGCCGGTCTGGCCCTTTAAATACCAGATCACTGTATGGCAGGCAGCATGGCGCCCTCGTGTGGTCATGAGACACATTGTGGCTGGGCGCTCAGTAATTATTTCCGCTGTCAGGTTTTATGTTCCTCCTGGGTTTTATTTTTGTCCAAAAGCAGAAACTGATCTCAGAAGTGTAAAACCACAGACAGAAGTATCACTGCCGATATTTACGTGAACAGCTGCCTCGCTCACAGGTCTGCTGCGGACCTCCCGGCCTCGCTCACAGGTCTGCTGCGGACCTCCCGGCCTCGCTCACAGGTCTGCTGCGGACCTCCCGGCCTCGCTCACAGGTCTGCTGCTGCGGACCTCCTGGCCTCGCTCACAGTAGTTCTGCTGCTGCGGACCTCCCGGCCTCACTCACAGGTCTGCTGCTGCGGACCTCCCGGCCTCACTCACAGGTCTGCTGCTGCGGACCTCCCGGCCTCGCTCACAGATCTGATGCGGACCTCCCTGCCTCGCTCACAGTTCTGCTGCTGCAGACCTCCCGGCCTCGCTCACAGGTCTGCTGCTGCGGACCTCCCGGCCTCGCTCACAGGTCTGCTGCTGCGGACCTCCCGGCCTCGCTCACAGGTGTTGCGGAGCTCCCCGCCTCGCTCACAGGTCTGCTGCTGCGGACCTCCTGGCCTCGCTCACAGTAGTTCTGCTGCTGCGGACCTCCCGGCCTCACTCACAGGTCTGCTGCTGCGGACCTCCCGGCCTCGCTCACAGGTCTGCTGCTGCGGACCTCCCGGCCTCGCTCACAGTAGTTCTGCTGCGGACCTCCCGGCCTCACTCACAGTAGTTCTGCTGCGGACCTCCCGGCCTCGCTCACAGGTCTGCTGCTGCGGACCTCCCCGCCTCGCTCACAGGTCTGCTGCTGCGGACCTCCCGGCCTCGCTCACAGGTGTTGCGGAGCTCCCCGCCTCGCTCACAGGTCTGCTGCGGACCTCCCCGCCTCGCTTACAGTTGTGCTGCAGACCTCCCCGCCTCGCTCACAGGTCTGTTGCGGACCTCCCCGCCTCGCTCACAGGTCTGCTGCGGACCTCCCCGCCTCGCTTACAGTTGTGCTGCAGACCTCCCCGCCTCGCTCACAGGTCTGTTGCGGACCTCCTCGCCTCGCTCACAGGTCTGTTGCGGACCTCCCGAGATCCTATAATGCTTTGTGTACGATGTAGTGACTGTAAAACACTACATCTCCCACAATGCACTACTGCAGGGCCCGGTCTGTACAGTCGATGAATAAAGCAGGGATCCAGGACAAGCCAACCAGAAAGCAGCAGAATGGGGATTGCAGCTCTGGCTGTAACTGGAGTGTAAAATGGAAATCTATCTACACAATGGCTTATGCACACAGAGCCGCGCGCAGTCTGGGGCCTCGGCCATGCCTCGTATTTCCCCGACAATAGGATATGTCCAAAAGGGAAAATTTGCATCAAGTTGTGCAAATGCTTTGGATTTCTCTCACCTCGTGCTCCTCACTGCATGTCCATGGGGAAGCGAGGGGGAACTAGCGCAGCGCTGCACCCCGCGAGCCCCAGATACTGAGCAGAGCACCACCGAGCATGCTCCACCCCACAGTGGGGGCCATAGACTATCATAGTGACCGGTGAGGGTCCCATAGATCAGACATTACTCAGATGTCAGTCCCTTCAATAAAGCAGCCGTGTATCAGAGCCGATGTACAGTGCGGCCGCTCTACAGGTGCTGTATGGCCGACAGTCCCACCAGGAATCCGGCCCGGTTATTAACCTTTTTCTTTCCTATTGTATTTTGTTTTTCCAGCCTTCATGCAAGAAATGCGCAGGAGCAGCACCTCATGATTTCAGCGATCGCCTACTGTGAAGTCTCAGGCTCTACCCACTGTGCTGCACGGCAGACTCTGCAATCATTCCCATGCGGGGGGCAACGGGCGACCTGCAACCCACACAGCCCTGTACTGCTGCTGGGCCCGCCGGCTCCGGGATACTCCTCACTTCTGTGCCCTACTGAGCTACGGCTCCTGCTCGGCAGCCTCCTCACTATTTTGTGCAGTCTCTGCTGTCCTCTTCCTTGAGCTGCGGCTCCCACCCTGCTCTGTGAACCCCCCCAGAAACTACTTTGCACCCTATGCCTTAGCTGCAGCCCCCTCTTTGCACCCTATGCCTTAGCTGCGGCCCCCTCCCTGCTCCCTTTTGCCAAGCTGCGGCCCCTTCCCTGTCCCCTTTTCCTAAGCTGCGGCCCCTTCCCTGCTCCCTTTTGCCAAGCTGCGGCCCCTCCCTGCTCTCTTTTCCTAAGCTGCGGCCCCTTCCCTGTCCACTTTTCCTAAGCTGCGGCCCCCTCCCTGCTGTGTCCTGCGCCCTATGCCTTATCTGCGGCCCCCTCCCTGCTCCCTTTTCCTAAGCTGCGGCCCCTTCCCTGCCCCTTTTCCTAAGCTGCGGCCCCTTCCCTGCTGTGTCCTGCGCCTTATATGCGGCCCCCTCCCTGCTCTCTTTTCCTAAGCTGCGGCCCCCTCCCTGCCCCCTTTTCCTAAGCTGCGGCCCCCTCCCTGCCCCCTTTTCCTAAGCTGCGGCCCCCTCCCTGCCCCCTTTTCCTAAGCTGCGGCCCCTTCCCTGCCCCCTTTTCCTAAGCTGCGGCCCCTTCCCTGCCCCCTTTTCCTAAGCTGCGGCCCCTTCCCTGCCCCTTTTCCTAAGCTGCGGCCCCTTCCCTGCCCCCTTTTCCTAAGCTGTGGCCCCCTGCCTGCTCTGCGGCCTCTTCCCTGCTGTGTCCTGCGCTCTATGCCTTAGCTGCGGCCCCCTGCCTGCTCTGCGGCCCACCCTTCCGCTCTGCACCCTATTTTAACATTCCTTGCACCCTCCAGTAATCCTCATTTCCCGCACTCTCCCGAGTGTCTCTAAACGGGTTTGCAGAGGCTCCGAGCTTCAACCAATAGGAATTTTATGGGATAATTCACGGGTTCTTTTTTATTAATATTTTTTTTGAATCATTTCAATTTTGTATAAATTTTCTAGCAGAATTTGCGTCTGTATAATGGTGGCGGGTGACGGATTCCTCATCAGATGGTTTAGGATAATGGTGTCAGACACTGGAGAGCGGCGCTCGGGGGAGGTCGGGCTTTGGCCTGTTTTCTCTGATATCTATATATAATATATATATATGAGGGACTTTGTTTTTGTAAGCGTTTTCTAGAATAAAATCCTTTGCCTCTTGTGTCCGTGTCCAGACAGCAGCATTCACAGCACGGACACGGCCCTTTATTCTCTGTATACACCCTCCGGGGGCCCGGCCTCCGCGGATCTTCCTGCTCCCGAGACGGCAAATGTCCCTCAGTTGATTCCGCAGCTGGAGACGCGGCCGGCAGCGGTCCGGCCTCGGCTTTACCACAGCTCACCGGCCTCACTTTGCCACCTGCTGCCTCTCTGCGGCCCGGGCGCGCGCATCCAGCTCGTCTGTGAGGAGACCCAGTCGTGCAATCTCTGTCTTCATGGAGCTCAGCCTGGCCTCCATCTCCTCCTCTTTCCGGCGGGAGTTGGTGGCCTGCCGCGAGTATTCTGCTACCATGCAAGCGCCTCCGATTAAAAAGATGGTGGCTTCCCCTAGAAGCTCCGCACCCAAGTCTGCCGCCGCCTCCTCATTCATTGGTTTAATGGCAGCTCCGCGGAAACCCATCATCCTCATCTTCGCTCGCATCTCCACCCAATGGTACACTGCAAGAAACCAGAGGATTGTGACACGCAAGATGCAGTGCACGGCGCACCCAGCAGGGGCAGAATACACCAACAAAATCAGAGCTCAATGCATGGCGTGCAGAGCGGCGCCCTCTGCGCCCCAACACACGGCGCCCTCTGTCTGCGCCTCGACACACGGCCCCGGCGCCCTCTGTCTGCACCCCGACACACGGGCCCCGGCGCCCTCTGTCTGCGCCCCGACACACGGCGCCCTCTGTCTGCGCCCCGACACACGGCGCCCTCTGTCTGCGCCCCGACACACGGCGCCCTCTGTCTGCGCCCCGACACACGGCGCCCTCTGTCTGCGCCCCGACACACGGCGCCCTCTGTCTGCGCCCCGACACACGGCGCCCTCTGTCTGCGCCCCGACACACGGCGCCCTCTGTCTGCGCCTCGACACACGGCCCCGGCGCCCTCTGTCTGCGCCCCGACACACGGCCCCGGCGCCCTCTGTCTGCGCCCCGACACACGGCCCCCCGCTGTGACTATTAAGGTGGAGGGGGTCAGCAATGACTAGTTGGGTTCAACAGAAGAAAATACAATTCAGCGGCTTTAATCTTTTACATGAACGTCGGCAGCAAACGGGAAACCTCAAATCATCGCATTGTATATGGTGAGAGACAGGCTGGAGGGGCCGTCGTACAGCGGACTGGGGTACAGGCGGAGGCATACAGGGCGTCCATCATGGCCATGGGCAGTAGTGTAGCAGGTGTCACTTGTGAGAGCGCTATTATGGGGTAGAAGAGTATAGGGAGTCACAAGGGGGCAGAGAAGCAGAAATAATGGGGGGCATCTTATCTGCTGTTACTATTACAAATGCACTATCATGGAGATATTATATAGCAGGTGTCTATTATAGGGGGGTCATTATGAAACAGTGCATAGGTGTCATTATTATGGGGGCAGTGTAGCAGGGAGGGGTCATGGGGCAGTGTAGCGAGGAGGTCATTATTAGGGGGCAGTGTAGCGAGGGTCATTATTATGGGGGCAGTGTAGCAGGGGGTCATTATTATGGGGCAGTGTAGCGGGGGGTCATTATGGGGGCAGTGTAGCAGGCGGTCATTATGGGGGCAGTGTAGCAGGGGGTCATTATTATGGGACAGTGTAGCGAGGGTCATTATGGGGCAGTGTAGCGGGGGTCATTATTATGGGGGCAGTGTAGCAGGGGGTCATTATTATGGGGCAGTGTAGCGGGGGACATTATTATGGGGACAGTGTAGCAGGCGGTCAATATGGGGGCAGTGCAGCAGGGGGTCATTATTATGGGGACAGTGTAGCAGGCGGTCAATATGGGGGCAGTGCAGCAGGGGGTCATTATTATGGGGACAGTGTAGCAGGCGGTCAATATGGGGGCAGTGCAGCAGGGGGTCATTATTATGGGGACAGTGTAGCAGGCGGTCAATATGGGGGCAGTGCAGCAGGGGGTCATTATTATGGGGACAGTGTAGCAGGCGGTCAATATGGGGGCAGTGCAGCAGGCGGTCATTATGGGGCAGTGTAGCGAGGGTTATTATGGGGGCAGTATAGCAGGGAGTCATTATTATGGGGGCAGTGTAGTGGGGGGTCATTATTATGGGGCAGTGTAGCGGGGACATTATTATGGGGGCAGTGTAGCAGGGGGTCATTATTATGGGGCAGTGTAGCAGGGGGTCATTATTATGGGGGCAGTGTAGCAGGGGGTCATTATGGGGCAGTGTAGTGGGGGGTCATTATTATGGGGGCAGTGTAGCAGGGGTCATTATGATGGGGCAGTGTAGTGAGGGTCATTATTATGGGGCAGTATAGCAGGGAGTCATTATTATGGGGCAGTGTGGCGAGGGTCATTATGGGGGCAGTATAGCAGGGGGTCATTAATGGGGCAGTGTAGCAGGGGGTCATTATTATGGGGGCAGTGTAGCAGGGGGTCATTATTATGGGGGCAGTGTAGCAGGGGGTCATTATTATGGGGGCAGTGTAGCAGGGGGGCCATTATTATGGGGCAGTGTAGCAGGGGGTCATTATTATGGGGGCAGTGTAGCAGGGGGGACATTATTATGGGGCAGGTAGCAGGGGGACATTATGTGGGGGGCAGTGTAGCAGGGGGTCATTATTATGGGGCAGTGTAGCAGGGGGTCATTATTTGGGGGGCAGTGTAGCAGGGGGTCATTATTATGGGGGCAGTGTAGCAGGGGGATCATTATTATGGGGGCGTAGTGTAATGGGGGGTTGCAGGGTGTCATTATTGGGGGCAGTGTAGCGGGGGTCATTATTGTGGGGCAGTGTAGCAGGGGGTCATTATTATGGGGGGCAGTGTAGCAGGGGTATCATTATTATGGGGCAGTGTAGCGGGGGGTCATTATTATGGGGCGTGTAGGGGGCATTTGTAGGGCGTGAGCAGGGTCATTATTATGGGGCAGTGTAGCAGGGGGTCATTATTATGGGGGCAGTGTAGCGGGGGTGTCATTATTATGGGGCAGTGTAGCAGGGGGTCATTATTATGGGGGCAGTGTAGCGGGGGGTCATTATTGTGGGGGCAGTGTAGCGGGGTCATTATTATGGGGGCAGTGTAGCAGGGGGTCATTATTATGGGGGCAGTGTAGCAGAGGGGTCATTATTATGGGGGGCAGTGTAGCTAGGGGGTCATTATTATGGGGCAGTGTAGCAGGGGTCATTATTATGGGGGCAGTGTAGCAGGGGGTCATTATTATGGGGCAGTGTAGCAGGGGGTCATTATTATGGGGGCAGTGTGTAGCAGGGGGTCATTATTATGGGGGCAGTGTAGCAGGGGGTCATTATTATGGGGGCAGTGTAGCAGGGGGTCATTATTATGGGGCAGTGTAGCAGGGGGTCATTATTATGGGGGCAGTGTAGCAGGGGGGTCATTATTATGGGGGCAGGTAGCAGGGGGACATTAATTATGGGGGCAGGTAGCAGGGGGACATTATTATGGGGGCAGTGTAGCAGGGGGACATTATTGGGGGGCAGTGTAGCAGGGGGTCATTATTATGGGGGCAGTGTAGCAGGGGGTCATATGTTGGGGGGCAGGGTAGCAGGGGGACATTATTGGGGCAGTGTAGCGGGGGGTCATTATGGGGCAGTGTAGCGGGGGGTCATTATGTGGGGGCAGTGTAGCAGGGGGTCATTATTATGGGGGCAGTGTAGCAGGGGATCATTATTATGGGGCAGTGTAGCGGGGGTCATTATTATGGGGGGCAGTGTAGCGGGGGTCATTATTGTGGGGGCAGTGTAGCGGGGGTCATTATTATGGGGGCAGTGTAGCAGGGGATCATTATTATGGGGCAGTGTAGCGGGGGTCATTATTATGGGGGGGGCAGTGTAGCGGGGGTCATTATTATGGGGGCAGTGTAGCAGGGGGTCATTATTATGGGGGCAGTGTAGCGGGGGGATCATTATTATGGGGGGGCAGTGTAGCGGGGGGTCATTATTATGGGGGGGCAGTGTAGCGGGGGGGTCATTATTGTGGGGGCAGTGTAGCAAGGGGTCATTATTATGGGGCAGTGTAGCAGGGGATCATTATTATGGGGCAGTGTAGCAGGGGGTCATTATTATGGGGGGCAGTGTAGCAGGGGGTCATTATTATGGGGCAGTGTAGCAGGGGATCATTATTATGTGTAGCTTTTGGTCACCCCCATAATCCTCCATGTGATCAGGGTGACCTCTCAGTCACACACGTGATCGCCGCTTTACGCAGCTGCCCTGTGATTGGCTGGCGGAGGTCGTTCCCGACGTGTGATTGGTCACCTCCCTCCATGTCCCGGCAGCACAGCTGTCCCCCGGATATAGTCACCTTGAGCGGGCGGCAGGCAGATGTAGTTGCGGAAGAATTCGCTGCGTCTGGCTCCTGCTTTGATCCGGTTGGCGAGGGGCTTACTAATCTGCCGGATCCCCAGATAGAGGAGCTTCGCGATAGGAAACGCACCAACCACCATCTTTAGTGACGTCACATGCCGCAGTCTCTCCTCCAGGTCGACTACCTATACGTCTCTTCCGTGTTAGGCTCCGCCTCTTCATACTTTATCCAATCAGTGAGAAGAGCGGGAAACACAACTGGGTGGACACGTGACTCCAGTCTGAGGCGCAGTTATGACCGTGTGCTGAGGCGGCGGAGCGGTGACTGAGGCGGCGGCAGCGGGCACTGGGCTGTCACTGAGCATCTTCAGTTCTGTGATTGCAAGTTAAAAAAAAGTAATTACTATAAAAAAAAGCCACATTTTGTCCCATTGGACCCCACAGCCGGTCACATGATAACCGAGCCTCGTGCGACTCCATCGTCGAAGTCAGGACATTATAGATCTCCGGATGATTCGGAACAGGTTTTTAAGTAGTTAAAAAAACAATACAAATTTGGTAGCAGTGAGGGGTCAAAAATGGCGTGTGATCTGCGGGCGGGGAGAAAATGTGAGAATATGTGCAATAAAATCCCTGGTGTCTGGATGTGTAAGAGTCCGGTGGGCGGGACTACTAGTGACTGACGGTCTTCCCTGTATGACTGAGCTGAGATAGCTATCAGTCACTAGTAGGCCCGCCCACCGGACTCTTACACACCCAGACACCAGGGATTTCAATGTATAAAATACAAGGGCCCCGAGTTATCATTTCCTTAGGATGTAAGTGACATTTGGAAGAAGTCAGAGATCAGTAGCACCTCCGGATATTAGCAGCAGCAGTGGGTCTCACCCCCTCCGAATGTTGGAGAGCAGCAGCAGTGGTTCTCACCCCCTCCAGATGTCAGAGAGCAGCAGCGGTGGTTCTCACCCCCTCCGGATGTCAGAGATCAGTAGCAGTGGTTCTCACCCCCTCCAGATGTCAGAGAGCAGCAGCGGTGGTTCTCACCCCCTCCGGATGTCAGAGATCAGTAGCAGTGGTTCTCTCCACCTTCGGATGTCAGAGATCAGTAGCAGTGGGTCTCACCCCCTCCGAATGTTGGAGAGCAGCAGCAGTGGTTCTCACCCCCTCCGGATGTCAGAGATCAGTAGCAGTGGTTCTCACCCCCTCCGGATGTCATGGAGCAGCAGCAGTGGTTCTCACCCCCTCGATGTCGTCAGTAGCATGTCCACCCTCGATCAGAGCAGCGAGTGTTCTCACCCCCTTCAGTGTCGGATCAGTAGCAGTGGTCTCACCCTCGGATGTCAGAGAGCAGCAGCAGTGGTTCTCACCCCCTCCTGGTGTCAGAGAGCAGCAGCAGTGGTTCTCGCCCCCTCCGGATGTCAGAGAGCAGCAGCGGTGGTTGTCACCCCCTCTGGATGTGAGAGAGCAGCAGCAGTTCCCACCCCCTGTGGACATCAGAGAGCAGCATCAGCGGTTCTCACCCCCTCCAGAAGTCAGGGAGCAACAGCAGTGGTTCTCACCCCCTCTGGATGTCAGAGATCAGTAGCAGTGGTTCTCTCCACCTTCGGATGTCAGAGATCAGTAGCAGTGGTTCTCACCCCCTCCGGATGTCAGAGAGCAGTGGCAGTGGTTCTCACCCCCTCCAGATGTTAGAGAGCAGCAGCAGTGGTTCTCACCCCCTCCAGATGTTAGAGAGCAGCAGCGGTGGTTCTCACCCCTCCGGATGTCAGAGATCAGTAGCACCTCCGGATATTAGCAGCAGCGGTGGTTCTCACCCCTCCGGATGTCAGAGATCAGTAGCACCTCCGGATATTAGCAGCAGCGGTGGTTCTCACCCCCTCCGGATGTTAGAGATCAGTAGCGGTGGTTCTCACTCCCTCCAGATGTCAGAGAGCATCAGCAGTGGTTCTCACCCCCTCCGGATGTCAGAGATCAGTAGCAGTGGTTCTCACCACCTCCGGATGTCAGAGAGCTGCAGCAGTGGTTCTCACCCCTTCCGGATGTCAGAGAGCAGCAGCAGCAGTTCCCACCCCCTGTGGACATCAGAGAGCAGCAGCAGTGGTTCTCACCCCCTCTGGATGTCAGAGATCAGTAGCAGTCGTTCTCTCCACCTTCGGATGTCAGAGATCAGTAGCAGTGGTTCTCACCCCCTCCGGATGTCAGAGAGCAGTGGCAGTGGTTCTCACCCAGTCCGGATGTCAGAGATCAGTAGCAGTGGTTCTCACCCAGTCCGGATGTCAGATCAGTAGCAGTGGTTCTCACCCCTTCCGGATGTCAGAGAACAGTAGCAGCGGTTTTCACTCCCTCCGGATGTCGGTTTTGTCTGAAGGAAAAGAGTAAGGCCGGAGTCACACTAGTGATGAATACGGACGAGTGCTATGCGAGAAAACATCAAAGCCCTTGGACCAGTATTCATCTATGGGAAAGCTCCCATCACCGTTTTTTTCTCATCCGTATTCTACATGCGAGTGAAAGCACTGCATGCTGCAATTGTCTGCCGAGTCTCGGTGCACTCACACCCATATAAGTGTATGGGTGCGAGTGACAGCACACATCACTCGGATGCTGGCAATGGAGGAGATGGAGAAATTAGTTTCTCTGCCTCCACCACAGCTGTTGCTCTGATCCGCTCTGTGCGAGAGGCTCGGAGCACAGTCGCATGATGCTCGGCCCCTGCACGCAGCAGAGCAGGAGCCGAGGGTGATTAGCATATCGCATCCGATGCCATATGCTAGTCTGACCCCGGCCTAAAGCAGACGCTGATTGGCTGCAGGGCTCACATGACATAGTCACTTCATATCCATCTGTGCTGTTGTGGCGCCGGAAGGGAGTACGGGCTGTTACCAGTTTCCGTAGGGGAGTATGGTGATTGAGAAGGAATTGTCCAAGTAGTGGACGACCCTGAAAGAATAAGGCTGCAATACTAGAGCCACTAAAAAAGAACAAATGACTCCTAAAAAGTGTAGAAGCAAAATTTTTTAAATGGGACCAAGGCTTTCTAGGACTTATCCAACAAACCCATAATCACTCTGCTCAGCGGACCATATGCTGTAGCCAAAAAAAGCCTTCCCAGGTTCCTGGTAAACCAAATATTGAAGGTTCTGAATATCTGTGGCTTTTGCTTTGGGGACTTGCTGTCTGTAAAATTCCGGGATAAAAAAAGTCCTCATGACGACATCAATTTACCTGGAAAGCAGCAGCCAAATTTCTGTTTGTGAATGACTAATTATACGTAAACTTGTACATATTCAGGATTATAATACGGTTCACAGCTGACATCTTGCTATAAAAGCAGTGACCGGAGCGTACTCTGATTGCTGCTGGTTAACTATTTAAATTCTGCTTTCAGTCACTTCCAGTGGCATTTAAGTATTGTGATTGCCCCTCACTCCCACCTGCAAAGCAACCTGGGGATCCAGATTCAAGGGAGCGTGACATCTTTGTCCAGTTGTGGCTGTGCGTCATCAGAGAACATCATTTTATCTATATAATGCAATACATATTTGTGTGTATGTATAAATAATCTCAATCAGATGATTGCAGGTTCAAGTCCCTTGAGAGGACAAAAAAATAAAGTGTAAATAAAGAAAAGTTTTAACCCCTTTTTGACATCAGACGGATTATTGCGTCTGCGCAATCACCCGCGCACACGGGTGATGTGCGGGCGATCGCCGCTGGGTGTCAGCTGTGCCGTCACTTTAACCCCATCTAAGAGAAAAAAATAGTAAAAAGTAATTAATCAGTTTACGATCTCCAAAGGTTGCTTTCCCACATCTAAAACTGTCATTTTTTTCTTCTTTTTTTTTTCCTTGGATCTCAGAAAAAATTGCTGCAGTAAAAGTGTGCTATCGTTTGCTGAGCCAAACAACTTTTCATGATATAATGTTAGAGTTTGAAGGACATCCAGGGTCCTCGAGTTCATACCCCTGCTCAATGCAGGATTCATTAAACCATTTCGGACACATGTCTGTCCAGCCTCTGTTTGAAGACTTCCTTTGAAGAGAACTCACCACCTCTCGTGGCAGCCTGTTCCACTCATTGATCACACTCACTGTCAAAAAGTATTTTTTCTAATATATAATCTGTATTTTCTACCTTTCAGTTTCATTTCATTGCTTCTCATGTTTACATGTGCAAATGAGAATAATGATGATCCCTCTACACTGTGACAGCCCTTCAGATATTTGTAGACAGCTATTAAGTTTCCTCTTAGCCTTCTTTTTTGCAAACTAAATGTGCCCAGATCCTTTAACTGTTCCTCGTAGGACATAGTTTGCAGTCCACTCACCATCCTGGTAGCTCTTCGTCTTTTTTTAAAATGTGGTGCCCAGAACTGGACACAGTATTCCAGATGAGGCCTGACCAAGGAGGAGTATAGGGGAATAATTACTGCACGTGATGTAGACTCTATGCTTCTCTTAATACATCCTAGAACTGTGTTTGCCTTTTTTGCTGCTGCATCACACTGTTGACTCATGTGCAGCCTGTGATCTATTAGTATACCCAAGTCTTTATCACACGTTCTGTTGCTTACTTCTATTCCTCCCATTCTATAGATGTCATTTTAATTTTTCTTGCCCAGATGTAAAATCTTGCATTTCTCCCTGTTAAATACCATTCTATTAGTCGCTCCCCATTGTTTAAGCTTATCTAGATCCTTCTGAATCCTTTCTCTGTTTTCTCTAGTGTTAGCTATCCCTCCGAGCTTTGCATCGTCTGCAAATTTGATTAGTTTACCTTCAGTTCCCCTATGTAGATCATTCATAAAAAGGTTGAACAACACTGGGGTCAGGACAGAGTCTTGTGGTACCCCACTTGAAACACTCTTCCAATTGAATGTACAACCATTTATTACCACTCTTAGAGTATGATCACTGATCCAGTTATGATTCCACCTAATCATAGCTTTTTCAATCCAATACTGAGTCATTGTTTCAATAAGGATAGTATGAGATACTTTATGAAATGCTTTGCTAAAGTTGAGATATATCTACCACATTTCCCTGATCCACCCAGTCAGTGATTCCATCATAGAAGGAAATTAGATTAGTCTGGCATGACTTTTTTGCTTTAAACCCATGCTGGCTTGGTTAATTACTGTATTCTTATGATTGGAAAATATAACTCACCTTGCAAAAATATAGCTCAATCCCAAAATATAGTAATGAAAAATTACTGTGTTCTCAAGGGATTAAAGCCCATTTGTGAATTAGTTGATAACTTAATGATATCGATCGACTCCCCCGTACACAGGATCACACATCTCAGCCTTGTGTTCTCAGTCTGAGAGACTCTGACAAACCAAGGGATCAGCTGTTATAATCCAGTGGATGGATCCTGCACTCATCCAACATCACCTATTGGGGAAGAATCTGGAAATTCAGCCAATTTTTATATAATGTGTATTGAAACGTTAAGTCGGACTCATTTATTACCCGATCACTTATCTGATTGTTCACATGTTCTTAAATCTTTGATATTTTTCTCTGAAGAAGCGTGCAGCGCTCTGTGTGAGATAAGTGTATACTGTATTCCTGCAGTTAGACGAAAATGTTACTGGCACATAGCAATGTTTTGGGTTCTTATTAACCTCTTCAGTGCAGGGTAGGGTTCAGGACATGTTTGGGGGCAGTTATTCCTGCAATTACCTGGTGTTCTGTGTATCCTCATCTCTTCATCTCTGATGATTTCCATTTAACCCAGCCTGTTGTCTTCAGCCTAGGTAGTCAAGTGAGTTATGCTGGGTTTAAGCTAGCTGGCTTTGTGGCATTAAACTGCCACCGATCACCTACATGTTTGCCATTCGGCAGTCATTTAACAGCCTGTTTAGAAAAGTTGACCTCATTTCGAAGTGCACAGAATAATCGCTAATTTGGATCATTCCATGCATATATAAAATCATTGCTGGCTGCACATCCTGTTTACACAGGACAATGTGCGGCAGCGAACTATGATTTTTAAGCAAATATAATATAATATCACCCAGTGAACAAGCATTTTGTCCGTTCGCCGATGATTATCAGTCTGTTTACAACATGCAGTTATCAGAAAATGCCCAGTTATCACGAGTCTTATAGGAACACTCTTTCATGATAATCTTGTCTAAATGCACTCTTAATTTTGGGAATAATTCACTATGTTAGAGAGATGGGGACAGAGTGGTGTTTTGTGTGGGCAGAGGAGAAAAAAAATGCATATTATAAGCGGAAACATGTAGTTGGCTTATGTGACTTTGCTGACTTAGTGACTACTGTATGTTTGGATGTCTGTGACTTTAACCCTTTCTCTAGAGATTTGGGCCCCATGTTGGCTTACTGGATCTCAGCAGAGCTGGTGGATCAGGAATCTGCGCTCTTTAGTGGGGAATGCTATGTAAAAGATTATATTAAAAATTCCTGGATTATGAGTTGAGTACTCTGACATTTATACAGCTAAAGATGAAAGTGAATATTTATTTACAGCATGCGAAGCTGGATCCCCCGTTGCCTTTCTGGCACACAGTCTATGTCCTGGCCTGTATATGGTGGTGGATTCACTACTTTGCAGGTTTCAAATGAAGGCTGCTCTCTTGTAACATCTCCCAGATGTGCGGCCTGATAGAGACTGGAGTTTTTCCTGTAGAGTGCAAGTTCTTATACTCAGCAGGGTGTGTATGAACCTGTCAATATGTATTTCAGTTTTGTTGCTCTGTTTCATTGTTATCTTGACTACTGCATTTCACTGGTAATCGGTCTTCACCTCTCCAACCTATCCTTAATGTAGCACTCGTTGTCCCTCTATAATAGAAAGCAATTTCAACCTATCACTCACAAAGATCTTCACAATGCTGCACTGCCCCACAACTCCTTGCTCATCTCTACTGCCATACCAATACTCTCCACAGTGCTGTACTGCCCCACATCTCCTCCCTCATCTCTAATGCCCTACCAATACTCTCCACAGTGCGGCACTGCCCCACGTCTCCTCCCTCATCTCTAATGCCCTACCAATACTCTCCACAGTACGGCACTGCCCCTCATCTCCTCCCTTATCTCTACCACCCTACCAATACTCTCCACAGTGCTGCACTGCCCCACATCTCCTCCCTCATCTCTACCGCCATACAATACTCTCCACAATGGTGTACTGCCCCACATCTCCTCCCTCATCTCTAATGCCCTACCAATACTCTCCACAGTGCTGCACTACCCCACATCTCCTCCCTCATCTCTAATGCCCTACCAATAATCTCCACAGTGCTGTGAGTCGCACAACACACGGTACCAGGGCTATGGGATACTCGGCACCGAGCCCATGGAAGTCTATGGGGGATGTCACTGGCAGCAGAGCTCGGTCCGTGGCCCTGGGCGCTCATACAATGGGGAATATTTACAGGGGATAAAAAGTAATAGTTCGTGACGCCACCTGTGGTTTCTGATCAGTTGTGACCAGCGCTGCAGGGTTAATCTTCTGAGGGGATGTTATTAGGCAGCAAGATGTTAAGTCCCCCACAGGTGGGACTGGTCCCTCAAAGTCTATGGTGATGCAGGGTTCAGATAATAAGTCAGTCACACACAAGTTGTTCTCTTTCCATACCTTTACTGTTGAAGGTTGCAGGTATGTCCCGGGAAGCTGGTCAGGGTGGAGAATGCACATTCAGGTAATCACTGAGCAGGTTTGAGGCCTCCTTTCCCTTTAATGTGTATGTGAGTCCTAACTTGCATAAAGTCAAGTTTAACTCGTAATGCAACAGCTACGCCCGGTCGACATTGTGGTAGAGCCTTTTCTATCTCTGGTGACCAGATGTTGGCAAGAACAAAGTCCTTCTCTTGCAGCGTCCTGCTCAAAGTTCCTGTTCTCCCTGACTCAAGTTACGTATCGGCACTTAGGGCTACCTTCTGCGACTTGAAGTCCAGCAAGGATTCCGGTTTTCTATCACTAGCCGTGAAGTACTAGCAATGCTTCGGACCCGGTGTCCGGTTAACAAGTGACGGTGATTATCACCCAAGTCACGCTTCCTTCTTCTCCACTCGCCTGTCGCCCTGCTCTCACCCTTAACATAAGCACGGGTAGCAGTAGGTGTAGTAGTCAGCTTCTCTTCCAAGCTCACTGACCTGCTCTCAGTTAGCTCGTCGTTGTAACACTGTCGTAGTTCCCTTCCTTCTTTCCTTCAAAACTCTGTCCAGAGCAGCTCACAGGACGTTCCGTCAGACTGTATACATGCTGTAGCTCCGAGAGTCACTTTCCACGTTCTAGAGAACACAGGCAGCTTGTTCTGAGATAACAGATTCAGTTGTAGCTCTGACTAGGCTAGAGTAATTTCCTTTCTACTCGTACTAGTCTCCACTTCAGTTCAAGATGAGCTACCTAAGCTCTGTCAGGAATCAGTCTTCTCTCCTCTCCCTCCAGTCTGATCTAACTGAAGAACTGATCTGATCTACCAATCCTACTGACCTTAAGTAGTCTAAGGTTCCCTCTAGTGGTAATGTTGGGAAGTGTGACATGTGAATGAATATCAGGTTTTGCAATTACCTTTTTGTGCACTCTCCTGGGAACACGTGTACCAAGCGCAGCTGGGCCACACATCCCCCCCTAGTTATCATCAGCACTCCCGGGCTGAAATAGAAAAGAAAAAACATTTTTTTATATATAACATCAACAATATAACTCATCCCTTGCGGGAGGTAAGGACTCTTGAACGTTACAATGTATACATAGGCAAGTAGAAAAATATCAAAACCATTTTTCACATAAATACAATATAAGATTCTTGTGGAGGACCCGCACCAAAAACCTCCCACGTGGGTCCTGGGTGGGCTGCAGGACTTCTGAGCTGCAGACCTCACTCTAGGCCACACCATACGGGTTTTTTTTCAGAGGTAGATATGGCTTGGTATAAAACCAAGATGGGGCACCGAAGTGCGAACTATTTACAGATAAAGTTTTTGGGCTGGCACAGTCCTCAGCCACGCAGCCTTGCATAAACATTTCAAATAGAAAAAATCACATTTTTATACTTCACTTTACCCAACTGGGGTACTCTACTTTAAATTATGCAAATAAACATTATCAAACATTTTTCAATAAAGTGCAAATCTTCTTCATCAAACTTCTTCAAACTTTATACAGGTGCAGTAAACCCTGTCTGGGTCCTACTGGTCTTCTTCTTTACAGATTGCGATTGCTTTTTCCATCCCTGGGGCTGGAAGTGTGCGATGTCCTCTGGAGCTCATTACCAGAAGGTCATGGCCTGCGATCTGCGTTTGCGTGGCTACAGTTCTTGTCGCATTTGAGCGATCTTCTTGGGACCCCACGGGTGCCTCGTTCAGGTACAAATCTTCCATTGAGAACGCAGGTTTGCGCTGTGATCTAACTGAGGACGCACCATCCGGTTGCGTTGCAGAATAGGACGCACAATCCTGATGCACTTCAGAATAGGATGGAGGTTGCGATGCAGAGGAGTTCGCAGTATACGATGCTGGTGCGCGGCCTGGCGCTGCTGGGGACGGGGCCCGTGTCGCTGAGGCATGATGCACATTACCGGCGTCGGGGACGGGGTCGCTGACACGGGAAACATTAAGGCATACCATCCTTTTAGACCCCAGTGACGCGTATAGCTGACGATGTCCCCGTTCAGGAGATCCCTTCCCGGATGTCCAATGGGCAGATGAGACTCCACATCTCTGCGGCTGACAAATACCCTTGATACAGGCCTGGTTCATGGATGAAACCCCAGCCTTTGCGGAGTTTAAAGTCACTAACGCACCCCTGGCGCCGCGGTTCCCGGAGCGTACCTTTATCCCTCCGGACATTCTCCTTGTCGGTGAGGAACTCTTCCTGGTACCGCTGACGGAACTGCTGCACCTCTCTCTGCTCCTGCTGTCGTCGCTGCTCCTGCTCGCGGCGTCGCATTTCGTTCTCCACCTGGGCGGCGTATTCCACGTCGTCCAGGTACTCCATTTCCTCCCAGTCGACCTCGAACACGGACGGCTGGATCTCCTCCGGTGTCCCTACCGGGGATCGGCATTCTGCTGCGGCCTCCAGGCCTGGCTGGCACTCTGGAACGGGCAGGGCCTCCTCAGCCTCCGTCCTCCGACCGCATCATCGGTGGAGTCGGGATCAGCTCTTTCGGGGCTGGCCTCCGGTTTCTCATCAGCCGCTGGCTGTGGTGGCACAGGGAGCACAGGTAATGGCTTCGTTCCTGGGGGAGAGAGCACTGCGTCCCACAGCAGCCGCTGTTTCCGGGCACGCCAGCTTCTCTCCGTCTCGTCCATCTCTTCACGGCGCTGGACCATGTCCCTGAGCACCGCATTCACCTCCTCCAATTCCAACATAATTTGGTCGGTGTCCCGACCTGGGGACGGCTCCGGCACAGGCGGCAGCTCTTCTGAGGAACGGGGCCTGCGCGCCACCGCTCCTCCACACAGCGTCTCCTGTCCTTCCGCCATCTCTCTCCAGGCCAGACTGTGCTTTCCATCTGGAACAATCTGGTCTCCTCCGTGGGGGCGGGATTTGCGCTTCCTCTTTTTGGCATAGAGGATGAAGAGGAGGCGGACTTCCCTTGCTGTTGGGCAGGCTCTTGTATTGTAATAACATTTAGAGGGGGCGCCCATTGCTTTCGCGCCACAAGGGGGGTTACGCCCACGAAGGCACACCCTTCTTCACCAGCGCCTCAGGGCGCGAATATGGCGGCAAAATGGCGGAAAATGGCGCCAAAATTACAAAAGCTGCTCACAGTCTTTTTCACAAAAACAGTCCAAATAGGCACACAGGACTCACAAATTGTAAGCTTCGTATCCTGTTCGTGACGCCAAAGATGAGTCGCACAACACACGGTACCAGGGCTATGGGATACTCGGCACCGAGCCCATGGAAGTCTATGGGGGATGTCACTGGCAGCAGAGCTCGGTCCGTGGCCCTGGGCGCTCATACAATGGGGAATATTTACAGGGGATAAAAAGTAATAGTTCGTGACGCCACCTGTGGTTTCTGATCAGTTGTGACCAGCGCTGCAGGGTTAATCTTCTGAGGGGATGTTATTAGGCAGCAAGATGTTAAGTCCCCCACAGGTGGGACTGGTCCCTCAAAGTCTATGGTGATGCAGGGTTCAGATAATAAGTCAGTCACACACAAGTTGTTCTCTTTCCATACCTTTACTGTTGAAGGTTGCAGGTATATCCCGGGAAGCTGGTCAGGGTGGAGAATGCACATTCAGGTAATCGCTGAGCAGGTTTGAGGCCTCGTTTCCCTTTAATGTGTATGTGAGTCCTAACTTGCATAAAGTCAAGTTTAACTCGTAATGCAACAGCTACGCCCGATCGACATTGTGGTAGAGCCTTTTCTATCTCTGGTGACCAGATGTTGGCAAGAACAAAGTCCTTCTCTTGCAGAGTCCTGCTCAAAGTTCCTGTTCTCCCTGACTCAAGTTACGTATCGGCACTTAGGGCTACCTTCTGCGACTTGAAGTCCAGCAAGGATTCCGGTTTTCTATCACTAGCCGTGAAGTACTAGCAATGCTTCGGACCCGTGTCCGGTTAACAAGTGACGGTGATTATCACCCAAGTCACGCTTCCTTCTTCTCCACTCGCCTGTCGCCCTGCTCTCACCCTTAACATAAGCACGGGTAGCAGTAGGTGTAGTAGTCAGCTTCTCTTCCAAGCTCACTGACCTGCTCTCAGTTAGCTCGTCGTTGTAACACTGTCGTAGTTCCCTTCCTTCTTTCCTTCAAAACTCTGTCCAGAGCAGCTCACAGGACGTTCCGTCAGACTGTATACATGCTGTAGCTCCGAGAGTCACTTTCCACGTTCTAGAGAACACAGGCAGCTTGTTCTGAGATAACAGATTCAGTTGTAGCTCTGACTAGGCTAGAGTAATTTCCTTTCTACTCGTACTAGTCTCCACTTCAGTTCAAGATGAGCTACCTAAGCTCTGTCAGGAATCAGTCTTCTCTCCTCTTCCTCCAGTCTGATCTAACTGAAGAACTGATCTGATCTACCAATCCCACTGACCTTAAGTAGTCTAAGGTTCCCTCTAGTGGTAATGTTGGGAAGTGTGAGATGTGAATGAATATCAGGTTTTGCAATTACCTTTTTGTGCACTCTCCTGGGAACATGTGTACCAAGCGCAGCTGGGCCACACAGCTGCACTGCCCCACATCTCCTCCCTCATCTCTACCACCCTACCAATACTGTCCATGGTGCTGCACCACCTTACATCTCTTTCATCTGTCTACTGCTCACTCCAGCTCTCCACAGTGCTTCACCACCCTACATCTCCTCCCTCATCTCTACCACTGTACAATACTCTCCACAGTGCTGCACCGCCTTACATCTCCACTCTCATTGCTACCACCCTACAATACTGTCCACAGTGCTGCACTGCCTTACATCTCCTCCCTCATCGCTACCACCCTACAATACTGTCCACAGTGCTGCATCGCCTTACATCTCCTCCCTCATCGCTACCACCCTACAATACTCTCCACAGTGCTGCACCGCCTTACATCTCCTCCCTCATCGCTACCACCCTACAATACTGTCCACAGTGCTGCATCGCCTTTCATCTCGCTCCTCTCTACCGCCCTACCCGACCTCTTCACAATGCTGCACCGCATTACATCGCCTCCCTCATCTCTACCACGCTACACTACTCTCTACAGTGCTGCACCACCCTTCATCTCCTCCTCATCTGTACCACCCTATTATACTCTCCACAGTGCTGCACCGCCTTACATCTCCCTCATGTCTACCACTGTACAATACTCTCCACAGTGCTGCACCTCCCTACATCTCCTCCCTCATCTCTACCACCCTACAGTACTCTCCACAGTGCTGCACCGCCCTATATCTCCTCCCTCATCTCTACCACCATACAATACTCTCCACAGTGCTGCACCGCCCTACATCTCCGCCCTCATCTGTACCACCGTACAATACTCTCCACAGTGCTACACCGCCCTACATCTCCGCCCTCATCTGTACCACCCTACAGTACTCTCCACAGTGCTGCACCGCCTTACATCTCCTCCCTCATCTCTACCACCCTACAGTACTCTCCACAGTGCTGCACCGCCTTACATCTCCTCCCTCATCTGCTACCACCGTACAATACTCTCCACAGTGCTGCACCTCCCTACATCTTCTCCCTCATCTCTATCACCCTACAGTACTCTCCACAGTGCTACATTGCCTTTCATCTCCGCCCTCATCTCTATCACCCTACTATACTCTCCACAGTGCTGCATCGCCTTACGTCTCCGCCCTCATCTCTACCACCGTACAATACGCTCCACAGTGCTGCACCGTCTTACATCTCCTCCCTCATCTCTACCACCGTACAATACTCTCCACAGTGCTGCACCGCCTTATATCTCCGCCCTCATCTCTATCACCCTACAATACTCTCCACAGTGCTGCATCGCCTTACGTCTCCGCCCTCATCTCTACCACCGTACAATACGCTCCACAGTGCTGCACCGTCTTACATCTCCTCCCTCATCTCTACCACCGTACAATACTCTCCACAATGCTGCACCGCCTTACGTCTCCACCCTCATCTCTACCACCGTACAATACTCTCCACAGTGCTGCACCGTCTTACATCTCCGCCCTCATCTCTACCACCTACAATACTCTCCACAGTCCTGCACCGCCTTTCATCTCCTCCCTCATCTGTACCACCGTACAATACTCTCCACAGTGCTGCACCGCCTTACGTCTCCGCCCTCATCTCTACCACCCTACAATACTCTCCACAGTCCTGCACCGCCTTTCATCTCCTCCCTCATCTGTACCACGTACAATACACTCTACAGTGCTGCACACCCTACATCTCCGCCCTCATCTCTACCACACTACAATACTATCCACAGTGCTGCACCGCCTTTCATCTCCTCCCTCATGTGTACCACCGTACAATACTCTCCACAGTGCTACACCGCCTTTCATCTCCTCCCTCATGTGTACCACCGTACAATACTCTCCACAGTGCTGCATCGCCTTACATTTCTGCCCTCATCTCTACCACCCTACAATACTCTCCACAGTTCTGCACCGCCCTACATCTCCGCCCTCATCTGTGCCACCTACAGTACTCTACACAGTGCTTCACCGCCTTACATCTCCGTCCTCATCTCTATCACCCTACAATACTCTCCACAGTTCTGCACCGCTTTACATCTCCTCCCTCATCTCTACCACCCTACAGTACTCTCCACAGTGCTGCACCGCCTTTCATCTCCTCCCTCATCTGTACCACCTACAGTACTCTCCACAGTGATGCACCGCCCTACATCTCCTCCCTCATCTCTACCACCCTACAGTACTCTCCACAGTGCTGCACCTCCCTACATCTCCTCCCTCATCTCTATCACCCTACAGTACTCTCCACAGTGATGCACCGCCTACATCTCCTCCCTCATCTCTACCACCCTACAGTACTCTCCACAGTGCTGCACCGCCTTTCATCTCCTCCCTCATCTGTACCACCCTACAGTACTCTCCACAGTGATGCACCGCCCTACATCTCCTCCCTCATCTCTACCACCCTACAGTACTCTCCACAGTGCTGCACCTCCCTACATCTCCTCCCTCATCTCTATCACCCTACAGTACTCTCCACAGTGCTGCACCGCCCTACATCTCCTCCTCATCTCTACCACCGTACAATACTCTCCACAGTGCTTCACCGCCTACATCTCCTCCCTCATCTGTACCACCCTACAGCACTCTCCACAGTGCTGCGCCGCCCTACATCTCCGCCCTCATCTGTACCACCCTACAGCACTCTCCACAGTGCTGCGCCGCCCTACATCTCCGCCCTCATCTCTACAACCGTACAATACTCTCCACAGTGCTGCACCGCCTTACATCTCCTCCCTCATCTGTACCACCGTACAATACTCTCCACAGTGCTGCACCACCCTACATCTCCGCCCTCATCTGTACCACCCTACAGCACTCTCCACAGTGCTGCGTCGCCCTACATCTCCGCCCTCATCTCTATCAGCTTACAATACTCTCCACAGTGCTGCACCGTCCTACATCTCCTCCCTCATCTGTACCACCCTACAGTACTCTCCACAGTGCTGCACCGCCTTACATCTCCGCCCTCATCTCTACCACCCTACAATACTCTCCATAGTCCTGCACCGCCTTTCATCTTCGCCCTCATCTGTACCACCCTACAATACTCTCCATAGTCCTGCACCACCTTTCATCTCCGCCCTCATCTCTACTCATCCATTCCAAAGTTCTGCATTATCCAACATCATCTTCCTTATCTGTCTACCGCTGTGCACACGCTTTCCACAATCTGCACCGACTTTCCTCCCTCATCTGTCTACCACCCTATCAGTCCTCACTACAGTGCTGCACTGACCTACATCTCCTCCCTCATTTCTACCTCCCTATCTGTCCTCTGTGTTCTGCCAATGATTTAAGACTAACATCCTCCATAATCCGAACCTACCTCTCCCATCTCTAAGATTTTTTGTGTGCTGTACCAGATCCCTGGAATGCTTTACAGCCGTCAAGTCTTTCTGTGCATACAGACAATGTTTTTGACTGGCTTCACTAATCTAACTGACCTGTTCTCCTCTCCTACGTTTTCCTCGGAATCTGTTCTTTCCTATCATCTGATCTCCGCCCTCCATCCCTCAGTCACACTTATTATCTGTACGTATGCTGGCTAGTGACTGGTTCGCACGGTTTTATATTAATACCTTTATTATAAAGATGGCTGGGCCATCCGCCACAGGCACTTGTAATCTCGTGTGTCAGCCCTGTTTCCTTATAGATATTAAGCTTTTGTTATAGCGCCATCACTCCTATTTTGTGTTCTTGTTCCCCTCACTGTAAAGTGCTGCAAAATATGTTGGAGCTATATAAATAGAATTATTTTTTATGTATGGCTGACCTACCGTCATCAGTCACATTGCCCACATCTCCATATTCCGTGTAGATATCCGTCCCCCCAGGGACCCCACCAATAGCGAGAAGTTATGTATAAAAGGTTACAATATATTTTGCCGCTGCCGATGTGTTAAGGTGACTTTACAGTAATATAAACCTTATATGTTCAAAAACAACTTCTGCCCTAAGGACTTCGCCCTTCACGGACCGCTGAACTCACGACGCCTGTTATAATAAATGCCCATAATAAGTATAAATGTTTCTGTGTACACCTCTGGTGTCTGAAATAATATGCCTGTAATGGTTATAGGTGGGCCGCCCCTCACTACGGCTGAGGAGAGGGTCACACTTGTTTCCTCCAACCCATATTATACTCTACATAGTACATTTCTGATTAAAGGGATATTTCCATTTTCCTCCTGTTTACTCATACTCTTGTCAACATGAGGGTTTATTTGGCCGCACTGTTTCCAAATATACAGCGGTAAGAACTTCTTAATTCTGAGTAGGTTATTGATTCAACAGGCAATAGGTCAACACTTTCAGGGTGTACAGGCCCCTTCATCAGGACAAGTACTCCATTTAAAATATTACATTTGCAACCAAATAAATTTGATTTTCAGATTATATAATTGTCTTTATCCTTTGGCAGGAATTGCAGAAACTGCCAAATGGGCCATACTCTATGGTCTCCGGAGTTCCCATAGAAGTGAATGGGTTTTAGTGGAGCATGGCCCTGACAAGGGATATAGACCTGAAAATTAAATGATGTGCACTCTGTTGGTCAGGACAGGGCTGGTTTTAGGCAAAGTGTGGCCCTAGTCAAAAGTTTAAAATGGGACCCCAAATGCTAACATATTGCACATCACACAGAAGCATTTGTTGTATTTACATGCACTGAGTGCAGGCCGCTAAGCGAGTGTGATCGACAATATTGAAGTAGTTCGACGCTTGTTTCATCAATCTGTCCCCATACAGTATCATGTTATCAGCAGCACATCTACAGTTTACACCGGCGATGTGCTGCTGAGAACAATGATTTTTTGTTCCGGCATAAACAATCCAATCAATTGATGAATATGCAGAATTTTGCTTGTTTAGTATAATACACCCCACAGTCCTCCATATTGTAAAATGCACACTCCATAGTCCTCCATATAGTACACTGCTCAAAAAATAAAGGGAACACTTAAACAACAGAATATAACTCCCAAATAAATCGAACTTCTGTGAAATCAAACTGTTCACTTAGGCCTCTTTCACACTTCAGTCGTGCGACGTCAGTCAAAATCCGTCAAAATGTGAAAAAAACGGATCCGCCATTTTTTTTGGCGGATCCGTTTTTTTCCCCTTGACTTGCATTAGTGACGGATTTTGACGGATGGTCGTTCGTTAGGTCCGTTTTTTGACGGATCCGCCAAAAAATTGGCGTCCGTCATTACAAAAAAACGTCCAATGCAAAGTTTTTTTGGACGCCAAAATGGCGGACAACGGCGGATCCCCGCATCCGCCATTTTGTATAATGGCCGCCTATGGGCGGCGGATCCGCTGGCATCTGTTTTTGACGGAATCCGCCTGCGGATTGTAAATTCTCTCTCTCTCTCTCTCTTCTCTCTTTTCCGGAACGAAATTTTCACCATTTCCGGCTTAAATCTTCTTGGCGGATCCGTCAGAAAACGGACCAGTTTTGCATCCGTTTTTTAACTTTTCTGACGGATCCGCCAATTTCACGGTTGGGCGGACGTCACACAACGGAGGTGTGAAAGAGGCCTTAGGAAGCAACACTGATTAACAATCAATTTCACATGCTGTTGTGCAAATGGAATAGACAACAGATGGAAATTATTGGTAATTATCAACACCCACTCAATAAAGGAGTGGTTTTGCAGGTGGGGACCACAGACCACATCTCAGTACCAATTCTTTCTGGCTGATGTTTTGGTCACTTTTGAATGTTGGTTGTGCTTTCACACTCGTGGTAGCATGAGATGGACTCTACAACCCACACAAGTGTCTCAGGTAGTTCAGCTCATCCAGGATGGCACATCAACGCGAGCTGTGGCAAGAAGGTTTGCTGCGTCTGTCAGCGTAGTGTCCAAAGGCTGGAGGCGCTGCCGGGAGACAGGCCAGTACACCAGGAGACGTGGAGGGGGCCGTAGGAGGGCAACAACCCAGCAGCAGGACCGCTACCTCCGCCTTTGTGCAAGGAGGAACAGTAGGAGCACTGCCAGAGCCCTGCAAAATGACCTCCAGCAGGCCACAAATGTGCATGTGTCTGCACAAACGGTTAGAAACCGACTCCTTGAGGATGGTCTGAGTACCTGACGTCCACAGATGGGGGTTGTGCTCACAGCCCAACACCGTGCAGGACGCTTGGCATTTGCCACAGAACACCAGGATTGGCAAATTCGCCACTGGCTCCCTGTGCTCTTCACAGATGAAAGCAGGTTCACACTGAGCACATGTGACAAACGTGACAGAGTCTGGAGACGCCATGGAGAGTGATGTGCCTGCAACATCCTTCAGCATGACCGGTTTGGCAGTGGGTCAGTAATGGTGTGGGGTTACATTTCTTTGGCGGGCCGCACAGCCCTCCATGTGCTCGCCAGAGTTAGCCTGACTGCCATTAGGTGCCGAGATGAAATCCTTAGATCCTTGTGAGACCATATGCTGGTGCGGTTGGCCCTGGGTTCCTCCTAATGCAGGACAATGCCAGACCTCATGTGGCTGGAGTGTGTCAGCAGTTCCTGCAAGATGAAGGCATTGAAGCTATGGACTGGCCTGCCCGTTCCCCAGACCTGAATCCGATTAAGCACATCTGAGACATCATGTCTCGCTCCATCTACCAACGTCACGTTGCACCACAGACTGTCCAGGAGTTGACGTATGCTTTAATCCATCCCTCAGGAGACCATCCGCCGCCTCATCAGGAGCATGTCCAGGCATTGTAGGGATGTCATACAGGCACGTGGAGACCACACACACTACTGAGCATCATTTTGACTTGTTTTAAGGACATTACATTCCACTTTAATTTTGTGGATGACTCCAAATCCAGGCCTCCATTGGTTAATAAATTTGATTTCCATTGATGATTTTGTGTGATTTTGTTGTCAGCACATTCAACTTTGTACAGAACAAATTATAACCAACCAAAGTCCACAAAAATAAAGAAAACCACCTCCAGATAAGCATAATAGAACAACACCCCATCAAATGAATGGGGATACAGAGGCAAAATGATCAATAAAATAATTTTTATTCATAATATTAAAATTAAGACTTGACAAACAAATAATCTTCATCAGGGAAGAGAAAACCGGGTACAAAATGCCAGAAAACAACATCAATATGCAAAAATATCCAAAAGAAATAAACTTATAAAGTGCACAGTGCAAAATAATCACAGAATATTGTTAAATTCATGCAAATCCCTGTCCTGTAAATTGTTGAAAAATACACTAGTATAGCACCCATGAATAATGTATGGATGTGTGGCCAAATATTGCACCTGAATGATGCTACAAAATTGCAAAAAGAATTTATTACCAAAATCACCAAAATGTCACTGGCAAATCATAGCCACTCCATCATAATAATTAGCCACAACCATACATCTCAAGGTGCACTGTGCATTAAATATAATATGAGCATTATGGGTAGAATTACACATATCTCCACAGCAGCAAGAAATGTAAAGTGCAAAGAAAACGCTGCTCCACATGGATCAGAACAATCCCATATATGTCCACATTAATACCAAATACAACATTGATATAGTGCAATCTGAATCCTTACAAAACAGGACATGAACAGCAGAATCACGTACATGAATATCTCTGCCTGGCAGTCTGTAACACCCAGCCGTACCCCGACAGCGCCGTTTTGCCTATTTGGCTTCCTCAACTGGGGCATGTGTGTGCGCAATACCAAGGGAGGATTTAAATACCCTTCGCACAGCTGTGTCAAGCGTCCGTAAAATTTGCTGTTAATTGCGCATGCGCCGCTTTACGAGCTTTCCTGCTGAAATGAGACTTCCGGCTCAGCGCATCTGGAACGCAGGCGTGGAACGCACTGCGGACCTATGTGTGCACCGCCGGAAGTAACAGAGGTCACTCCAAGTAGCGCATGCGCCATCGAAACACGGAGGCAATACCGCATCAATATAACAAACAAATGACACTATAAACTGTAATAATTAATTCATCAATAACAGGTGTGAAAAATTCATATAATGAAACAAATATCCAATTCAATATATTAATGGTAATTTCACATATATACATACAAATATGAGTCATAAATATAAATAAATTAAAGTAACAATAAATAGACAAATCAATTACCGTACATTGAATAAATCCCACCCACTCAGATGATAAATAAATATTTAACAATAGGTATAATGATCCAGGAGTTCCTTTCTTTTATAAAACACCCATGCATGCACTGCATGCAAATAATTCCAAGACGTCTTCAGATAAATAAGATGAAGATTCTTCGTATATCATGCCCGACAAAGGTGTAAAAAAACTAGATAAATACAAGACAAAATGAATAATAGCACACACAAACAAAGTATAAAAGCAGGATAAAAATGGAGAATAAATGGAAAATAATGAACTACAAGAATGCATTAAAGCCAAAAGATTCATTGAGGCCCTGTGGGGCCATGGATCCCAATAAATACAGTGCCTACAAGTAGTATTCAACCCCTGCAGATTTAGCTGGTTTGATAAGATGCAAATAAGTTAGAGCCTTCAAACTGCAAACGAGAGTAGGGTTTATTAACAGAAGCATAAATCTTACAAAACAAAAAGTTATGTTGCTCAGTTGAATTTTAATAAATTTTAAACATAAAAGTGTGGGTCAATTATTATACAACCCTATGTTTAATATTTTGTGAATAACCCTTGTTTGCAATTACAGCTAATAATCGTCTTTTATAAGACCTGATCAGGCTGGCACAGATCTGTGGAGTTATCTTGGCCCACTCCTCCATGCAGATCTTCTCCAAGTTATCTAGGTTCTTTGGGTGTCTCATGTGGACTTTAATCTTGAGCTCCTTCCACAAGTTTTCAATTGGGTTAAGGTCAGGAGACTGACTAGGCCACTCCAACACCTTGACTTTTTCCCTCTTGAACCAGGCCTTGGTTTTCTTGGCTGTGTGCTTTGGGTCGTTGTCTTGTTGGAAGATGAAATTACGACCCATCTTAAGATCCTTGATGGAGGAGCGGAGGTTCTTGGCCAAAATCTCCAGTAGGCCGTGCTATCCATCCTCCCATGGATGCGGACCAGATGGCCAGGCCCCTTGGCTCAAACCAGCCCCACAGCATGATGCTGCCACCACCATGCTTGACTGTAGGGATGGTATTCTTGGGGTCGTATGCAGTGCCATCCAGTCTCCAAACGTCATGTGTGTGGTTGGCACCAAAGATCTCGATCTTGGTCTCATCAGACCATAGAACCTTGAACCAGTCTGTCTCAGAGTCCTCCAAGTGATCATGAGCAAAATGTAGACGAGCCTTGACATGACGCTTTGAAAGTAAAGGTACCTTACGGGCTCGTCTGGAACGGAGACCATTGCGGTGGAGTACGTTACTTATGGTATTGACTGAAACCAATGTCCCCACTGCCATGAGATCTTCCGGAGCTCCTTCCTTGTTGTCCTTGGTTAGCCTTGACTCTTCGGACAAGCTGGCCTCGGCACGGGAGGAAACTTTCAAAGGCTGTCCAGGCCGTGGAAGGCTAACAGTAGTTCCATAAGCCTTCCACTTACGGATGATGCTCCCAACAGTGGAGACAGGTAGGGCCAACTCCTTGGAAAGGGTTTTGTACCCTTGCCAGCCTTGTGACCCTCCACGATCTTGTCTCTGATGGCCTTGGAATGCTCCTTTGTCTTTCCCATGTTGACCATGTATGAGTGGTGTTCACAAGTTTGGGGAGGGTCTTAAATAGTCAGAAAAGGCTGGCAAAAGAGATCATTAATCCACACATGTGAAGCTCATTATTCTTGGTGCCTGAACTACTTCTTAATACTTTAGGGGGACCAAACAGAATTCTTGTGGTTTGAGGGGTTGAATAATAAATGACACTCTGAATTAACTTTTAACGTTTTTAAAAAAAAAAAAAAAAATTAAAACAAAAATTTTTGCTGCAGTGCATTTCCCACTTCCAGGCTGATCTACAGTACAAATGTCACAATGCCAAGTTAATTCCGCATGTGTCAACCAGCTAAATCTGCAGGGGGTTGAATACTACTTGTAGGCACTGTATATCCCATTTGCTCTCTTTCTGGGCTAAGATCTTACTCAAACTGCCCCCCTAGGCCCCAACACCACCTGATCTATGGCCTGAATTTTTAAACCTCTTGGGTCCGAATTGTGAAATAATTTAAAATGCCTAGGTAATGTTCTTAGCTTAGAGTACTCACATCTCAGACGTGGCGGACTTCTCAATATCCCTTATGTGCTCCCTGGTTCTGATTCTTACCTCACGAGTTGTTAAACCCACGTAGATTTTATTACATGGGCATTGAGCGTGGTAGATGACCCCTTTAGAAGCACATGAGAGTCTTTTCCATATTTGATAAGTCCTAGTACCATCGTAATTCTTGAAGTCCTTACTTCTAAAGTGGTTATTGCAAGCCTTACATGAGTTACACGGGAAAAATCCTTTTTGTTCCCGTATTGATGTACCCAACACCGAACTTGGAAAATGACTTTTAACCAGCATGTCCTTTAAATTACGAGAATGTCTCGAACAGTAGATGGAAATTCAGATAAGACATTCCTCAGCTCCGGATCTGCCTGTAAAATGCCCCAATGCTTTTGTATAATAGTTGTTAACTCAGGCCATTGTTTATTGTATTCAGTTATAAACGTAATTTGATTTTGCTTATTCGAAGATTTCCTTTGGGTGCGATCACCATAGAGAAGTACATCTCTGGTAAGGTTTGAGACTTTTCTATACCCCTTCTTAATTTGTCTCTCACTGTAGCCTCGATCCCTAAACCTTCGTGCCAAATCCGATGCCTGGGATTCAAAATCTGATGCCCTAGTACAAATCTTTTTAACCCTCATAAATTGTCCCGTGGGTATACCATTAATGGTGGATCTGTGGTGAGATGATGATGCATGTAGCAACGTGTTGGTCGCTGTGGGTTTTCTGAATACATCTGTCATTAAATTTCCATCAGGGAGTGCCATGATTTTTAGGTCTAAAAATTCCACAGTCGTCCAAAGTTGTAAGTCAGTTTAATGTTATACTGATTCTCATTGAGATTATCCATCAAAAGACCTAAATCATCCATGGTACCCTCCCAAATAAATAGGATGTTGTCGATGTATCGACTCCACCCTTGTATTGCCTCCATACCGATGATACAATCACTTTCAAAACTGCATCGCTCCAGAAACCCATAAAAAGGTTTGTGTACGAGGGGCACATGTGGCCCCCATCGCCGTCCCCTGCTTCTGCAAAAAAATGTCCTTATTAAAAATAAAAACATTGTGCTCAAGGACGAATCTTAACAAGGCCAAAATCAACTCCACCAAACTAGTATCCAAGTTACTTCCATGTAAGTAATGAGAAACCGCCATCAAACCATCCTTATGTCTAATAGAAGAATAGAGAGCCTCTACATCAGCTGTTACAAAAATGGCTCCCTCATCCAACTGAAGTGAGTCTAACCTACGTAACATTGCAGATGTATGTTTTATGTAGGATGGCAGAGTCTGCACTAGTGGCTGAAGATAAAAATCTTTGTTATATTGATGCAGTATTGCCTCCGTGTTTCGATGGCGCATGCGCTACTTGGAGCGACCTCTGTGACTTCCGGCGGTGCACACATAGGTCCGCAGTGCGTTCCACGCCTGCGTTCCAGATGCGCTGAGCCGGAAGTCACATTTCAGCAGGAAAGCTCGTAAAGCGGCGCCTGCGCTATTAACAGCGAATTTTACGGACGCTTGACACAGCTGTGCGAAGGGTATTTAAATCCTCCCTTGGTATTACGCACACACATGCCCCAGTTTGAGGAAGCCAGATAGGCGAAACGGCGTTGTCGGGGTACGGCTGGGTGTTACAGACTGCCAGGCAGAGATATTCATGCAAGTGATTCTGCTGTTTATGTCCTGTTTTGTAAGGATTCAGATTGCACTATATCAGTGTTGTATTTGGTATTAATGTGGGCATATATGGGATTGTTCTGATCCATGTGGAGCAGCGTTTTCTTTGCACTTTACATTTCTTGCTGCTGTGGAGATATGTGCAATACTACCCATAATGCTCATATTATATTTAATGCACAGTGCACCTTGAGATGTATGGTTGTGGCTAATTATTATGATTGAGTGGCTATGATTTGCCAGTGACATTTTGCTAATAAATACTTTTTTGCAATTTGTAGCATCATTCAGTTGCAATGTTTGGCCACACATCCATACATTATTCATGGGTGCTATATTAGTGTATTTTTCAACAATTTTCATGACAGGGATTTGCATGAATTTAACAATATTCTGTGATTATTTTGCACTGTGCACTTTATAAGTTTATTTCTTTTGGATATTGTTGCATATTGATATTATTTTCTGGCATTTTCTACCCGGTTTTCTCTTCCCTGATGAAGATTATTTGTTTGTCAAGTCTTAATTTTAATATTTTGAATAAAAATTATTTTATTGATCATTTTGCCTCTGTATCCCCATTCATTTGATGGGGTGTTGTTCTATTTTGTACAGAACAAAGTATTCAATGAGAATATTTCATTCATTCAGATCTAGGATGTGTTATTTAAGTGTACCCTTTATTTTTTGAGAAATGTATAATACACTCCCTTAGTCCTCCATATAGTATACTACACTCCCTATAGTCCTCCATATAATATAATACACTCCCATAGTCCTCCATATAGTATAATACACTCCCTATAGTCCACCATATAGTATAATACATTCCCCATAGTCCTCCATATATTAAAATACACTGCTCAGTCCTCGATACAGTATAATGCAGCCCACATATAGTATAATGCTGCCACCCCACAGAATAATGTACCTCCTGAGTATAATGCAGCCACATACAATATAATGTAACCCATAGATATAGCAGCCCCTCATAGACTATATGGAGTTAACTCATAGAGTATAATGCAGCCTATGATAATAGCCCTCACTCATACAGATATAATGCAAGCCCACATATAGTATAATGCTGCCCCCCATAGATATAATGTAGCCTCCTGAGTATAATGCAGCCCCAATAATATAATGTAACCCCCCATAGAATATAATGCAGCCCCTCCATAGATATATGTAGTTACCTCATAGAGTATAATGCAGCCCCGAATTGATTATAATGAAGCCCCCATATAGTATAATGAAGCCCCCCATAGATATAATGTAGCCCCCTCATAGAGTATAATGAAGTCCCCCATGAAAATAATCAGCCCCATATAAAATAATGCAGCCCCCATAGAATATAATGTAGCCCCCATATAGTATAATGTTCCCTCATAAGAGTATGATACAATCCCTCTCATAGAATATAATAATACAGCCCCCATAGAATATAATGTAGCTCCCATAGGAATACATAAGAGTATGAACAACCTCCCTCATAAAATATAAAACAGCCCCCATAGAATATAATGTAGCCCATAGAATATAATACGCCTACCTCCCATAGAATATAATAGCTATGTGACCCTCCCATAGAATATAATGTGCCCCCATAGAATATAAATGTACCCCATAGAATATAATATGCCCCCTCCCATAGAATATAATGTACCCCATAGACTTATTACCCAAAGAATAAATATGGCCCACCTCCCCATAGAATATAATACGTGCCCCCTTCCCCAGTGCTCACTGATATGTGTAAAAAAAAAAAAAAACACCCAATCCTCACCTCTCCTTGTGCTCCGCGCTGCTCCCTGCTCCGGTCTCAGAAGCTGCAGTCTGCCCGGAACACAGTGGGTGCGCGATGATATGACGTCATCGCGCACCCACAGCGTCAGAAGTAGAGAGGAATGATGGGAGAGGGAGCGTCATCTGACGCTCTCTCCTCCATCGTTGCTTAGATGCCGGTATAGTTCAATGTGGCGGTGGGGGGGACTCGGTGTTGGCGGGATGGATTCAGCGCTGGCGGGGGGAGACGGCGCCGGCGGACAGGCGACTGGCTGTTGGAGCGGGGCCCTAGGTAGCTGCCTGCCGCTAAAGCCGGCCCTGGGTCAGGAGGTGCAGGCTGAACTTGGAAAAGTCCAATGTAGTAACCGTTGAAGGAAACAGACACACTCAATAAACGTTTATATTTGCAAAAAAGTGTCTATATTTATTGCATATACAAGTAAATCACCACAGAATATCGAAATGAGTGAAGGCAAGGTTACGTTTCGACCCAACCGGGTCTTTGTCAAATCTCACTGTAGTAGAGGGGTAGAGATAGCTCATATGGAGGGTCATTGGAAATAATGTTCCCGCTGGGGCTCTTCTGTGGGTGATATCACCGCAGATAGCGTGAGGCACGCTACACACCACCTATACCCACAGAAGAGCCCCAGCGGGGACATTATTTCCACTGACCCTCCATATGAGCTATCTCTACCCTCTACTACAGTGAGATTTGACAAAGACCCGGTTGGGTCGAAACGTAACCTTGCCTTCACTCATTTCGATATTCTGTGGTGATTTTCTTGTACATGTAATAAATATAGACACTTTTTTTCAAATATAAACGTTTATTGAGTGTGGCTGTTTCCTTCTCCGTTACTACAAGGGATATAGACCAACAAATGCACTAAATGGATGAATGCTGGCCAAAACAGTGGATTTTGGAGGGACCAGACACCCAACTAAAAGGTGAAAGTCCTGATGCTGTCAATGGCTAATGTGAGAGGAAAGATGGATTGGGCATGCTTAATCATTTGGTCTTAACAGAAAAGTGGCTGCCAGAAATTTCAGGTAGTGGCTTTTTAGGAACGCATACACATCCAGCTGAGCTGAGCTTGCAAATAATATGATTGGGGCTAGGAAAGATAGCTTTTGACCGACTGCAATCTTAGGAAGGCTTCCACCTTCATGCTGCTGTTATTTGCAGTAGTGAGCTCCATAGTGTGACGGCTCTTACAGTATAGAGCTCTTTAGTGTGACGGCTCTTACAGTACAGAGCTCTATAGTGTGACCGCTCTTACAGTACAGAGCTCTATAGTGTGACCGCTCTTACAGTACAGAGCTCCACAGTGTGACCGCTCTTACAGTACAAAGCTCCATAGTGTGACCGCTCTTACAGTACAGAGCTCTATAGTGTGACCGCTCTTACAGTGTAGAGCTCTATAGTGTGACCGCTCTTACAGTACAGAGCTCTATAGTGTGACCGCTCTTACAGTACAGAGCTCTATAGTGTGACGCCTTACAGTACAGAGCTCTATAGTGTACCGCTCTTACAGTACAGAGCTCTATAGTGTGACCGCTCTTACAGTACAGAGCTCTATAGTGTGACCGCTCTTACAGTACAGAGCTCTATAGTGTGACTGCTCTTACAGTATAGAGCTCTATAGTGTGACTGCTCTTACAGTACAGAGCTCTATAGTGTGACTGCTCTTACAGTATAGAGCTCTATAGTGTGACCGCTCTTACAGTACAGAGCTCTATAGTGTGACCGCTCTTACAGTACAGAGCTCTACAGTGTGACTGCTCTTACAGTATAGAGCTCTATAGTGTGACTGCTCTTACAGTACAGAGCTCTATAGTGTGACCGCTCTTACAGTACAGAGCTCTATAGTGTGACCGCTCTTACAGTATAGAGCTCTATAGTGTGACCGCTCTTACGGTACAGAGCTCTATAGTGTGACCGCTCTTACAGTATAGAGCTCTATAGTGTGACCGCTCTTACAGTACAGAGCTCTATAGTGTGACTGATCTTACAGTATAGAGCTCAATAGTGTGACCACTTACAGTATAGATCTTATAGTGTGACGGCTCTTACAGTATAGAGCTCTATAGTGTGACCGCTCTTACGTATAGAGCTCATAGTGTGACCGCTCTTACAGTACTGAGCTCTATAGTGTGACCGCTCTTACAGTACAGAGCTCTATAGTGTGACCGCTCTTACAGTACAGAGCTCTATAGTGTGACCGCTCTTACAGTACAGAGCTCTATAGTGTGACCGCTCTTACAGTACAGCGCTCTATAGTGTGACCGCTCTTACAACATAGGCTCAATAGGTGACCGCTCTTACAGTATAGATCTTTATAGTGTGACCGCTCTTACAGTATAGAGCTCTATAGTGTGACCGCTCTTACAGTATAGAGCTCTATAGTGTGACCGCTCTTACAGTATAGAGCTCTATAGTGTGACCGCTCTTACAGTATAGAGCTCTATAGTGTGACTACTCTTACAGTACAGAGTTCCATAGTGTGACCGCTCTTACAGTGCTTTTGGATAGTGGGATTTTCTCTGTCTTTTTATACATCCTAAAATCTTTTTGCAGCTGCTGCTTAACATTGAGTACTGCTGCTCAGCTTACTAGTAACAAGAATCCCCCGTCCTTCTCCTGTTATGTAGTCCAGAGTCTACTCCCATTTATTGTATATGTAGCTATAGGATTGCTCCATCCCAGGTGCATTACTCTACATTTATCTACATTAAACCTCTTTTGTCAAGTGTTGCCCATTCTGTCATTTTATTCAGATCATTTTGCAATGTTACAATGTCAAGGTTAGATTTGAATATCCTACATAGTTTGGTGTCATCCGCAAAGACTGACACTTTATTCTCAATCCCATCCACAATGTCAATAAAGAGGTTAAAAAGAGTCGGTCCTAACACAGATCCGTGCGGTCCCCAGTGCTCCCAGTACAGATCCCTCCGGTCCCCACTACTCCCAGTACAGATCCCTGCAGTCTCCACGCCTTCCAGTACAGATCCCTCCAGTCCCCAGTGTTCCCAGTACAGATCCCTCCGGTCCCCACTACTCCCAGTACAGATCCCTGCAGTCCCCACACCTCCCAGTACAGATCCCTGCGGTCCCCAGTGCTCCCAGTACAGATCCCCCCGGTCGCCACTGCTCCCAGTACAGATCCCTCCAGTCCCCACTGCTCCCAATACAGATCCCCCCGGTCCCCAATGCTCCCAGTACAGTTCCCTGCGGTCTCCACTGCTCCCAGTACAGTTCCCTGCGGTCTCCACTGCTCCCAGTACAGATCCCTGCGGTCTCCACTGCTCCCAGTACAGATCCCTGCAGTACCCACTGCTGACTATATCCCATTTAGAGAACGTACCATATATGACAACTCTTTGTTTCCTGTCATTTAGCAAATTCCTTACCCATCTTCATATAGTTTCTCCCCCAGTCCTTGCTTCTGTAACTTTAGTATAAGGCTGTTATGTGATACAGTATCAAATGACTTTGTGAAGTCCAGATAAATCACATCAGCTGCATTACCAACATCCAGATTTGCTCTTTCCTCCTCATAGAAACCCAACATGTTGGTTAGACACAACCTATCTTTCAGGAATCTGTGCTAGTTGTCATTTATTATATTATTCTCTGAATTATATCTCTGCAGGTCATCTCTTGTGATGCCCTCAAAAACTTTGCACACTACAGATGTCAGACTTACCGGGCGGTAGTTGCCGGGATCCACCTTCTTACCTTTCTTAAATATCGGTACCACATCAGCCATCCTCTAATCCTGTGGCACCAACCCTATTACAAGAGCGTCTAAGAATATGAGATACAGAGGTCTGTCAATTACTGAGCTCAATTCCCTCATTATTCATGGATGAATGCCATCTGGGCTGGAGGATTTGTCAATGTTTAATTTGCTTAGACGCAAGTATTTTTGTGTTAAACTAATTATATCAGGTGATGAACTTTGATTTTTGCCTTGTTGAATGAACCCTAGAACAGTCAGTTCATTTGTGAGCATGGATGAAAAGTGTTTAATATAGCAGCCTTTTCTTTGTCCTCTATAATTATCTTGTTATTATAACAAGGGGCCAAGACCATCTTTTTTTTTCTTTTTGGCATTGATGTATTTATAAAACTTTTTGGGATTTACTGAATTTTTCGGATTATAAGACACTCCGGATTATAAAATGCACCCCAAATTTTGAGGAGAAAAATAGGAGGAAAAACTTCCTTGCGTCTTATTGCTTACTGGGGATGGTGGCTGCGGTGAAGTGGGGTCAACGGGTCGCTGCTGGAGGAGGCAGAAGTGGGGTGATGCTGCAGGCCGCAGGCTGGGATGAGGGAGTGTTCCGATGTGCGGCGCGCTGCTGTGGGTATCCGGTGCTGCTTCTGCGCTGTGTCCGATGGTGCTGCTGCTGCGCTGTGTCCGGCGCTGCTGCGGGGAGCTCTGCCAACATTTTGTGAAAGGCCAGTGCCCCCGCAGTTCCGTTGTTTCCTGTGCGGTGGACTCCGGGAAAATGGCCACCGGGGGGCGGCGCATGTACAGATGGAGATCTCGGTACCAAGATCTCGGGAGATGAAATTTCAGCGCTGAGATCTCATCTCCCAAGATCTTGGTACCGAGATCTCCATCTGCGCATGCGCCGCACCCTAGTGGCCATTTTCCCGGAGTCCACAGCACAGGAAGCCACGGAACTGCGGGGCTCTGGCCTTTCGCAAAATGTTGGCAGAGCCCCCCGCAGCAGCACCGGACACAGTGCAGCAGCGCTCCGATAAAGTATATCCGCATTATAAGACGCACCCCCATTTTCCCCCAAATTCGGGGGGAAAAGTGTGTCTTATAATCCAAAAAATATGGTATTTTAATGTAAGGAACCTATTATTATTTGCTGCCTTTTTAATTTGTTGCAGCATTTCATCCTCTACCTGTTACTCTGTATTAGGAGGCTTGTAGCAAACTCCAGTTAGCAGCTTTCCATTATTACCTTCCCCACGTATATTCTCTCATACTGACTTAACTGACAGCTCCCCCCAATGTCATCATTGATCACAGGTTTTATGTTGGATTTTATGAAAATACACACCCCTCCACCTATTCTGTTCCTGTTTTTTCTAAATGTCCTTTTAGTCCTTTCTACGTTTGTTACCCAATCATGGCTTTCATCCAACCAGGTTTTCGTAATGCCCACCACATCGTATTCTGCGACGATATAAGAGTCTCCAGCTCATTCATTTTGTTTGCGAGACTTCTGGCATTTGTCAGCAGACATTTAATACTATTATCACATTTGTTACTCCTACTCAGTCCCCCTATATCTTCATTGATCCCTACTGTCACCCTCTCTCTGTCTACTCTGTCTATCCCCTTATTAGCACAACTACCCTCCTTCCCCCCAGATCCTAGTTTAAAAGCGCCTCCATCCGTCTGACCATCGTTTTCCCAAGCACAGCTGCACCCTCCCCGTTGAGGTGCATCCCGTTCCTACCGTAGAGCCTGTAGTCAACAGAGAAGTCGGACCACTTCTCCATGAACCCAAACCCTTCTTTCCTGCTCCAATTTCTGCACCACTTATTTATCTCCCTAAGGTCCCTCTGTCTTTCCAGTGACGCTCGTGGCACCGGCAGTATTTATGAAAACACCACCTTGGAGGTCCTGGCCTTCAGCTTCCCTCCTATTCCTTGTAATCATTTTTATGGACCTTCCACCTCCCTCTAACTTTTTCATTAGTATCGATGTGTACAATGACCGCTGGGTTTTTCCAAACCCACCCAGCAATCTGTCTATTCGATCCTGAATATGTCGAAATCGAGCACCCGTCAGACAACACACTGTTCGACATTCACCATCTTGGCGGCAGATGATCCTGTCTGTCCGCCTAATTAGAGTCCCCTTCCAACATCTGTCTGGCCTTTGCTGCACTCCTATTTCCCTCCTTCCTACAGCAGTCATTTTCCTGTGTGCTAAGACCAACGTCCTGCTGTAGTGATCCCAGTCCAGGGCCTGCATTCCTAATATCAGCCAAACAGGCATATTTACTAGGTTGCGCCAGATCGGGACTGCACTTTTCCCCATACCCCTTCTTGTAACAGTCACCCAGCTAGTACTTCTGGGTCCTGACCTTCCGCACCTCCACCCTCCTCCATATCACTGGCCCCAGTGTGTGACGCTACAGAGCTCCATAGTGTGATCATAGATGTATCGGTCCTCTCTTGCTCTGTCTGTTTTCTCACTTGTCACTTTCGTTATGTTGGTTCCAGTCTGGTGCGTTTTCTATGATGATGTATTTGGTGAGTCAATAAGTGCTGCAGTTCCTTCACTGTTTTGTGTAATGTTATTAATGGAGTGTATAATCTCCTGTATGTCAGGAATGTAGATACAGATCTAAGAGTAAAGGCGACGTCCGCTGTGGACTCGCTGCGACCTCCTGTGACTAACGTTTCCTCTTAATTGTGTATAAACATGTATCTCCGGGAATATGCAAAATGTTTCCATATGAAAGTCTTACAAGTTTACTTACAACATCCAATCAGATCTATACAGGGATAGAGGGGTGAAACCGACCTGCTCTATTCGGGGATAGAGGGGTGCAACCGACCTGCTCTATACAGGGATAGAGGGGTGCAACCGACCTGCTCTATACAGGGATAGAGGGGTGCAACCGACCTGCTCTATACAGAGATAGAGGGGTGCAACCGACCTGCTCTATACAGGGATAGAGGGGTGAAACCGACCTGCTCTATACAGGGATAGAGGGGTGCAACCGACCTGCTCTATACAGGGATAGAGGGGTGAAACCGACCTGTTCTATACGGGGATAGAGGGGTGCAACCGACCTGCTCTATACAGGGATAGAGGGGTGCAACCGACCTGCTCTATACAGGGATAGAGGTGTACAACCAACCTGCTCTATACAGGGATAGAGGGGTGCAACTGATCTGCTCTATACAGGGATAGAGGGGTGCAACCGACCTGCTCTATACGGGATAAAAGGGTGCAACCGAACTGCTCTATACAGGGAAAGAGGGGTGCAACCAACCTGCTCTATACAGGGATAGAGGGGTGCAACCGACCTGCTCTATACAGGGATAGAGGGGTGCAACCGACCTGCTCTATACAGAGATAGAGGGATGCAACCAACCTGATCTATTCAAGGATAGAGGGGTGCAACCGACCTGCTCTATACAGGGATAGAGGGGTGCAACCGACCTGCTCTATACAGGGATAGAGGGGTGCAACCGACCTGCTCTATACAGGGATAGAGGGGTGCAACCGACCTGCTCTATACAGGGATAGAGGGGTGCAACCAACCTGATCTATTCAAGGATAGAGGGATGAAACCAACCTGATCTAAACAGGGATAAAGGGGTGCAACCAACCTGATCTATACAGGGATAGAGGGGTGCAACCAACCTGCTCTATACAGGGATAGAGGGGTGCAACCGACCTGCTCTATACAGGGATAGAGGGGTGCAACCGACCTGATCTATACAGGGATAGAGGGGTGCAACCGACCTGCTCTATACAGGGTTAGAGGGGTGCAACCGACCTGATCTATACAGGGATAGAGGGGTGCAACCGACCTGCTCTATACAGGGATAGAGGGGTGCAACCAACTTGATCTATACAGGGATAGAGGGGTGCAACCGACCCGATCTATACAGGGATAGAGGGGTGCAACTGACCTGCTCTATACAGGGATAGAGGGGTGCAACCGACCCGATCTATACAGGGATAGAGGGGTTCAACCGACCCGATCTATACAGTGATAGAGGGGTGCAACCAACCTAATCTATACAGGGATAGAGCGTTGCAACCAACCTGCTCTATACTGGGATAGAGAGGTGCAACCGATCCGATCTATACAGGGATAGAGGGGTGCAACCGACTCGATCTATACAGTGATAGAGGGGTGCAGCTGGCCTGATCTATACAGGGATAGAGGGGTTCATCCAACTGGAGCTATTTGAGTATAGAGGTATGGAACCAACAAGATGGATATAGGGGTATATAAAACCTAATCTATAGAGGGGTGCAACTTGACCTGATGTATTGAGGGGTGAAACCAATTGGATTAATATAGGTACAGAGGATTTTATCCAACCAGGGCTAAGAATAGACGGATGCAACTAATCTGATATATCTATTGGGACTAAAAGGAGACGTTGTAGAGAGAATGAAAAAGGTCTTAAAAAGCATCACCGTGTGGGGGGCTAGAAGGCTTGAGGAAGGCAGAAGATGTCTCTCTTCGGTTGTCGCAGAGGCAAGTTCCCAGGCACAGAAGCCGTGCAGATGTTTCCCAGCTGTAAACAGAGGAGTGACCCAGCAACTCTCTAGATTGAGGAATCAGGACAGGAGATCAAAGGGGGCACATTATGTCACTCAGTATATGGATGCAGAGGAGGATGGGAGGTAAGATAGGAGTTAATAACCCCTCGTCCGACTGCCTAATATTACTATACATCTTCATACTGATGGACATTGGTTATACCTCCTTAGTTCTTACATGTCACCATAATTACGTGTCTGACCTTGTAAGTCTCTGCATCTAGTAACAGTAACATCTAATGTTTTCCAGGTTTTACCTGCATGTAAAGTTTGGTACGAAAAGGGAAAATAAAGAGTGAAATATGAAGATAACATCTACAAGAAGGTGAGGTCTGCCCCGTATGTTTAGGAACTTAAGTAAATTACTTAGAAATCAAAAACTTGCAGAACTTTTTTCCAAGTCCTATGAAGCAGTGACTGGAGGGAAACCGGTGCTGCTTTCCGTTGCCTCCGTATATGTGTGTGGTGTCTGATCCTCCCTGTGGCTCACAGTTTTATGCTTTGTTTTTTTATTTTACTGCTGTCATATTCCGCAGCGCTATACAGACATTGTCATCACTGTCCTCAATCGGGCTCACAATGTGGATCTTCAGTATGTTCAGTATGTCTTTCGACAGGGGAGAAAACCCACACAAATAGAATTAACAAACACCTTGCAGATATTGTTCTGCTTACTTATATAGCGACATCATATTCTGCAGCGCTTTGCAGATATTGTCATCACTGTCCCCATTGGGGAGCACAATATAAATTCCCTATCAGTATGTCTTTGGAGGGTGGGAGGAAACCGGAGAAACCAGATGAAACCTACGCAAACACGGGGAGAACATACAAACTCCTTGCAGATGCTGAGCTTGGTGGGATTTGAACCCAGTAACTTAGTGATGCAACGCACCAGTGCTAACCACTGAGCCACCGTGATAATTGGCTGTAGATGGACTTATGTCCATCTTCTGGCTCACATCCCATAGGGGCTCCCAGACACCTCTGATTGCCTCTTGCTCTGTTACCAGGGGCGTAACTGTAATAGGTGCAGCGGTTGCATTTGCACCTGGGCCCTAGCACCCAGGGGGCCTAAAAGGTTGCTTTGGTCCATATGAAAAGACGATTACTATTAAACAGTTGTATTAATTGGGGGCCTCGTTGGTGCTTTTACATTGGTGCACATGAGCTTCAAGTTATGCCACTGCCTGTGACACTTCTTGCATTAAAGGAATAATATTCAGACGCCACTGTATGTAGAACATCACTGAAATGTCCTTTCTTTCATTCTTTCTCTGGAATAGGTGAATAGGTGATCATGATTGATAATTATAGGGATAAGGTGGACCAAGACAGCAGGTGCTTGTACTGCAGAAGTGCAGGATTAGGAATCCTTATTTGTATGCCTGACATTGTGCCTGTTACAGTCTGATCACCCGTTAGTAGCAGCTGTGTACCCCACACTCCTCCTCTTCGCTGTTCCGGTGTAACTCGATTGCCCCTGCGTTCTGGATGTATCTACGTAACACACTGACTCAGCACACAGATGGCAGACAGGGCTGCAGGATGCCACACAGCATCGCTCTACCTGCACATCGTGTTCTGGAGTCTTTCCAGGGTGTAATCTCCATACATAGAATTACATAGTATAGATTAAAAAAAAACACATGTCCTTCAGTTCATCCAAAGGAAGGAATAGAAGGTGGATGAAGGACAATTTAGGTGTCTAATCCAAGAATTCACAGTTCTTGGTCAGGAAGCCTTGCCCCTCTTTTTTCCTTCTGCGCAGACAATTATAAGACATCAAATTCTTTTATTCTATTTTGTACATTCTCATCCAGTTCCTAATCAGTCTCAGACGATGGAGCTTCCCCCTCTCCCACCCATCTCTACCATTCCCATCTGCTCACCTCGTCCGCCAAGTTCTCTGCCATCCCCGCCTCTTTCCCTCCAGCCATTTCTGTCCTTACCCATTGCCCATGCCACCACTCTACCTATTGCTTTTGCGACTTCTCCCCTAGCTCCAGGGCAAGCCAGGCAATAAAGGGCAGGATCAGCCAAGCAGTTCAGTGTGGCCATTGCCAATGAGGCATGATAAGCTGGGAACAAGCGCTCCTCTAGTGCACAGCTTTCTCCTGCTGTTACAGAACCTCCTCCTATCAAAAAGACCAAACTACGCAAAAGAAGCAGGGCATGATAGGGCCCGTAGCAGAGCAGGGCCACACAGGGAAGTCCCAGGGCGAGACGACGCACCCGTCTCTTCTCCCTTCGCTCACAGGATGCGCTGCCCCGCAGAGCTCGGAGTAACCCAGCATAGCACAAAAGCATTATTCCCCAGGGCAATAAAAACCCAGCTAGTACCCTCCCCACATTGGCCAGTGCATCTCCTTTCCCAGATAAGGGGTAACTTTCGTAGCAGAAAGTGTGGTTGTAGCGGTCTCTGGTAATAGCGTCTCTGAACAATGGAGGGGCATTAGCTGCCAGTTCTAGGACCCAAACCAGTGCAGAGACAGCTGCTGCAGAGCGGATTGGCCGGGCCCCAGGGAACCTCAGAGGATGAGCTACAGCCAAGTAGCGGTCTGCTGAGACACAGGACAGAAAGGCAGCACCCACATACAGATTAGTATAGAAGATGAAGCCAAAGAGTCGACAGGCCCCCGGTCCATACCCCCATACATCCCTCCGTAAGTAGTAGTCCGTCCAGGGCGGTAGTGCACAAATCAGGAGAAGATCCGACAGGCTTAGATTCAGAAGGTAAACTCCAAGTTCTTTTCCTTTCCGTACTTGCAGCCAGGCAGCCCAGAGAGCCAAAAGATTGGCCGGGAGTCCAACTACGAACACGACGGCATACAAGGATGGCGGCAGTACGCCGTCCAGGTCAGAGTCTACATTGCAAGCATCAGGCGTGATATTAGACATGATAGAGGGAGAGTGCTAAGAGAGAAGTTCAGTTCTGTGTCCAGTTACATGTCCTTTTCTACCATACATTTGGCTCTTGACACCACCAGCTCTCTTTCTCGCCTTGATGGGGGGCTCAAGGTAGCCCAGGTCCTTGGGATGGTAGTGCATGTTGGCTCATGATTCAGGCACAGCAGCCATCAGATACAGCAAGGTCTGTGTGGAGATAAGTAAGATGATAAAAACCATTAGGGTGAGGCAGTGGTGTAGCAGATGTGTACTGTGTCTGTGTGTGATCGCTTTGTGCAGGAGGGTGCAGTGGTGTAGGTGATGTGTACTGTGTGTGATCATTGGGTGCAGGGGGGCGCAGTGGTGTAGGTGATGTGTACTGTGTCTGTGTGATCGCTGGGTGCAGAAGGGCGCAGTGGTGTAGGTGATGTGTACTGTGTGTGATCGCTGGGTGCAGGAGGGCGCAGTGGTGTAGGTGATGTGTACTGTGTGTGATCGCTGGGTGCAGAAGGGTGCAGTGGTGTAGGTGATGTGTACTGTGTGTGATCGCTGGGTACAGGAGGGCGCAGTGGTGTAGGTGATGTGTACTGTGTCTGTGATCGCTTAGTGCAGGAAGATGCAGTGGTGTAAGTGGTGTGTACTGTGTCTGTGTGATCGCTGGGTGCAGAAGGGCGGAGTGGTGTATGTGATGTGTACTGTGTGTGATCGCTGGGTGCAGGAGGGCGCAGTGGTGTAAGTGATGTGTACTGTGTGTGATCGCTGGGTGCAGGAGGGCACAGTGGTGTAGGTGATGTGTACTGTGTGTGATCGCTAGGTGCAGGAGGGCGCAGTGGTGTAGGTGATGTGTACTGTGTCTGTGTGTGATCGCTGGGTGCAGAAGGGCGCAGTGGTGTAGGTGATGTGTACTGTGTGTGATCGCTGGGTGCAGGTGGGCACAGTGGTGTAGGTGATGGCTGGGTACTGTGTCTGTGTGTGATCTCTGGGTGCAGGAGGGCACAGTGGTGTAGGTGATGTGTATTGTGTCTGTGTGATCGCTGGGTGCAGGAGGGAGCGCAGTGGTGTAGGTGATGTGTACTTTGTGTGATCGCTGGGTGCAGGAGGGCGCAGTGGTGTAGGTGATGTGTACTGTGTGTGATCGCTGGGTGCAGGAGGACGCAGTGGTGTAGTTGATGTGTACTATGTGTGTGATCGCTGGGTGCAGGAAGGCGCAGTGGTGTAGGTGATGTGTACTGTGTGTGATCGCTGGGTGCAGGTGGGCACAGTGGTGTAGGTGATGTGTACTATGTCTGTGTGTGATCGCTGGGTGCAGGAGGGCGCAGTCGTGTAGGTGGTGTGTACTGTGTCTGTGTGTGATCGCTGGGTGCAGGAGGGCGCAGTGGTGTAGGTGATGTGTACTACAGTCATGGCCAAAAGTTTTGAGAATGACACAAATATTAATTTTTACAAAGTCTACTGCTTCACTTTTTCTAATGGCAATTTGCATATACTCCAGAATGTTATAAAGAGTGATCAACTTAACAGCAATTACTTGCAAAGTCAATATTTGGCTAGAAAATGAACTTTATCCCCCAAAACACATTTCAACATCATTGCAGCCCTGCCTTAAAAGGACCATCTAACCTCTTTTCAGTGATTGCTCCATTAACACAGGTGTGGGTGTTGATGAGGACATGACTGGAGATCAATCTGTCATGATTAAGTAAGAATGACACCACTGGACACTTTAAAAGGAGGCTGGTGCTTGGCATCATTGTTTCTCTTCTGTTAACCATGGTTATCTCTAAAGAAACACATGCGGTCATCATTGCAATGCACAAAAATGGCCTAACAGGGAAGAGTATCGCAGCTAGAAAGATTGCACCTCAGTCAACAATCTATCGCATCATCAAGAACTTCAAGGAGAGAGGTTCCATTGTTGCCAAAAAGGCTTCAGGGCGCCAAAGAAAGACCAGCAAGCACCAGGACCGTCTCTTAAAAGTGTTTCAGCTGCTGGATCAGGCTACCAGCAGTGCAGAGCTTGCTCAGGAATGGCAGCAGGCAGGTGTGAGTGCATCTGCACGCACTGTGAGGCGGAGACTCTTGGAGCAAGGCCTGGTCTCAAGGAGGGCAGCAAAGAAGCCACTTCTCTCCAGAAAAAACATCATGGACAGACTGATATTCTGCAAAAGGTACAGGCAGTGGACTGCTGAGGACTGGGGTAAAGTTATTTTCTCTGATGAATCCCCTTTTCGATTGTTTGGGACATCAGGAAACTGCCTCATTCGGAGAAGACAAGGTGAGCGCTACCACCAGTCTTGTCTCATGCCAACTGTTAAGCATCCTGAAACCATTCATGTGTGGGGTTGCTTCTCAGCCAAGGGAATCGGCTCTCTCACAGTCTTGCCTAAAAACACAGCCATGAATAAAGAATGGTACCAGAATGTCCTCCAAGAGCAACTTCTCCCAACCCTCCAAGAGCAGTTTGGTGATCAACAATGCCTTTTTCCAGCATGATGGAGCACCTTGCCATAAAGCAAAGGTGATAACTAAATGGCTCAGGGAACAAAACATAGAGATTTTGGGTCCATGGCCTGGAAACTCCCCAGATCTTAATCCCATTGAGAACTTGTGGTCAATCATCAAGAGACGGTGGACAAACAAAAACCTAAAAATTCTGACAAAATGAAAGCATTGATTGTGCAAGAATGGACTGCTATCAGTCAGGATTTGGTCCAGAAGTTGATTGAGAGCATGCCAGGGAGAATTGCAGAGGTCCTGAAGAAGAAGGGTCAACACTGCAAATATTGACTTGCTGCATTAACTCATTCTAACTGTCAATATAAGCTTTTGTTACTCATATGTTTGCAATTATTATATTTCTGTCTGTGATAAAAACATCTGTCAAACACACATAAAAACCAGAGGGCAGCAGATCATGTGAAAATATAATATTTGTGTCATTCTCAAAACTTTTGGCCATGACTGTATGTCTGTGTGTGATTGCTGGGTGCAGGAGGGCGCAATGGTTCAGGTGATGGGTACTGTGTCTTTGTGTGATCACTGGGTGCAGGAGGACGCAGTGGTGTAGGTGGTGTGTACTATGTCTGTGTGTGATTGCTGGGTGCAGGAGGGGGCAGTGGTGTAGGTGATGTGTACTATGTCTGTGTGTGATCGCTGGGTGCAGGAGGGCGCAGTCGTGTAGGTGGTGTGTACTGTGTCTGTGTGTGATCGCTGGGTGCAGGAGGGCGCTGTGGTGTAGGTGATGTGTACTATGTCTGTGTGTGATTGCTGGGTGCAGGAGGGCGCAATGGTTCAGGTGATGGGTACTGTGTCTTTGTGTGATCGCTGGGTGCAGGAGGACGCAGTGGTGTAGGTGGTGTGTACTATGTCTGTGTGTGATTGCTGGGTGCAGGAGGGCGCAGTGGTGTAGGTGATGGGTACTGTGTCTGTGTGTGATCACTGGGTGCAGGAGGACGCAATGGTGTAGGTGATGTGTACTATGTCTGTGTGTGATCGCTGGGTGCAGGAGGGCGCAGTCGTGTAGGTGGTGTGTACTGTGTCTGTGTGTGATCGCTGGGTGCAGGAGGGCGCTGTGGTGTAGGTGATGTGTACTATGTCTGTGTGTGATTGCTGGGTGCAGGAGGGCGCAATGGTTCAGGTGATGGGTACTGTGTCTTTGTGTGATCGCTGGGTGCAGGAGGACGCAGTGGTGTAGGTGGTGTGTACTATGTCTGTGTGTGATTGCTGGGTGCAGGAGGGCGCAGTGGTGTAGGTGATGGGTACTGTGTCTGTGTGTGATCACTGGGTGCAGGAGGACGCAATGGTGTAGGTGGTGTGTACTATGTCTGTGTGTGATCGCTGGGTGCAGGAGGGCGCAGTGGTGTAGGTGGTGTGTACTGTGTCTGTGTGTAATCGCTGGGTGCAGGAGGGCGCATTGGTGCAGGTGATGTGTACTATGTCTGTGTGTGATCGCTGGGTGCAGGAGGGCGCAGTGGTGTAGGTGATGTGTACTATGTCTGTGTGTGATCGCTGGGTGCAGGAGGGTGCAGGAGGGCGCAGTGGTGTAGGTGATGTGTACTGTGTCTGTGTGTGATCGCTGGGTGCAGGAGGGCGCAGTGGTGTAGGTGATGGGTACTGTGTCTGTGTGTGATCGCTGGGTGCAGGAGGGCGCAGTGGGGTAGGTGATGGGTACTGAGTCTGTGTGTGGTCGCTGGGTGCAGGAGGGCGCAGTGGTGTAGGTGATGGGTACTGTCTGAGTGTGATCGCTGGGTGCAGGAGGGCGCAGTGGTGTAGGTGATGGGTGCTGTGTCTGTGTGTGATCGCTGGGTGCAGGAGGGCGCAGTGGTGTAGGTGATGGGTACTGTGTCTGTGTGTGATCGCTGGGTGCAGAAGGGCACAGTGGTGTAGGTGATGTGTACTGTGTATGTGTGATCGCTGGGTGCAGGAGGACGCAGTGGTATAGGTGGTGTGTACTATGTGTGTGATCGCTGGATGCAGGAGGATGCAGTGGTGTGTTACTATGTCTATGTGTGATCGCTGGGTGCAGGAGGGCGCAGTGGTGTAGGTGATGGATACTGTGTCTGTGTGTGATCGCTGGGTGCAGACGGGCGCAGTGGTGTAGGTGATGTGTACTGTGTCTGTGTATGATCGCTGGGTGCAGGAGGGCGCAGTGGTGTAGGTGATGGGTACTGAGTCTGTATGGTCGCTGGGTGCAGGAGGGCGCAGTGGGATAGGTGATGGGTACTGTTTCTGTGTGTGATCGCTGGGTGCAGGAGGGCGCAGTGATGTAGGTGATGGGTGCTGTGTCTGTGTGTGATCGCTGGGTGCAGGAGGGCGCAGTGGTGTACGTGATGGGTGCTGTGTCTGTGTGTGATCGCTGGGTGCAGGAGGGCGCAGTGGTGTAGGTGATGGGTACTGTGTCTGTGTGTGATCGCTGGGTGCAGGAGGGCGCAGTGGTTCACAGCTGCTCGGGGTGTGGTCTCTGGATCACATTTCCATTAGTTTTCTTTCATGCCATGAGCTTCACATGGAGAAAATAACGGGTAATTACTTATCTGCTCAATTATTAATTAAGGACAAATATTCAGAAAAAAAGCACTAATTACTACAGCTGAGCATCTCCCTCGTCCAGACACAATTTAGCATGTATTGAGAAAATGGGAAGAGAATAAAGGGTTAATTATCAATCATGAAACCATTTATAGCACAATATCTGAAGATCTGTATTTATGGAAATAAGGTAGAATGATTATAGGGAAAGTTCATCAATCTATGATTGTCCCAGCTGATTATATACAGAGGATGCTCAGGTTATACCAGCTGTATATACAGGTCCTTCTCAAAAAATTAGCATATAGTGCTAAATTTCATTATTTTCCATAATGTAATGATTACAATTAAACTTTCATATATTTTAGATTCATTACACACCAACTGAAATTTGTCAGGTCTTTTATTGTTTTAATACTGATGATTTTGGCATAAAACTCCTGATAACACAAAAAACCTGTCTCAAAAATTAACATATTTCAACCGTCCAATAAAATAAAAGTGTTTTTTAAAAACAAACAAAAAAAACATCAAATAATAATGTTCAGTTATGCACTCAATACTTGTTCGGGAATCCTTTTGCAGAAATGACTGCTTCAATGCGGCGTGGCATGGAGGCAATCAGCCTGTGACACTGCTGAGGTGTTATGGAGGCCTAGGATGCTTCGATAGCGGCCTTAAGCTCATCCAGAGTGTTGGGTCTTGCGTCTCTCAACTTTCTCTTCACAATATCCCACAGATTCTCTATGGGGTTCAGGTCAGGAGAGTTGGCAGGCCAATTGAGCACAGTAATACCATGGTCAGTAAACCATTTACCAGTGGTTTTGGCACTGTGAGCAGGTGCCAGGTCGTGCTGAAAAATGAAATCTTCATCTCCATAAAGCATTTCAGCCGATGGAAGCATGAAGTGCTCCAAAATCTCCTGATAGCTAGCTGCATTGACCCTGCCCTTGATGAAACACAGTGGACCAACACCAGCAGCTGACATGGCACCCCACACCATCACTGACTGTGGGTACTTGACACTGGACTTCAGGCATTTTGGCATTTCCTTCTCCCCAGTCTTCCTCCAGACTCTGGCACCTTGATTTCCGAATGACATGCAAAATTTGCTTTCATCAGAAAAAAGTACTTGGGACCACTTAGCAACAGTCCAGTGCTGCTTCTCTGTAGCTCAGGTCAGGCGCTTCTGCCGCTGTTTATGGTTCAAAAGTGGCTTTACCTGGGGAATGCGGCACCTGTAGCCCATTTCCTGCACACGCCTGTGTACGGTGGCTCTGGATGTTTCTACACCAGACTCAGTCCACTGCTTCCTCAGGTCCCCCAAGGTCTGGAATCGGTCCTTCTCCACAATCTTCCTCAGGGTCCGGTCACCTCTTCTCGTTGTACAGCGTTTTCTGCCACATTGTTTCCTTCCAACAGACTTCCCATTGAGGTGCCTTGATACAGCACTCTGGGAACAGCCTATTTGTTGAGAAATTTCTTTCTGGGTCTTACCCTCTTGCTTGAGGGTGTCAATGATGGCCTTCTTGACATCAGTCAGGTCGCTAGTCTTACCCATGATGGGGGTTTTGAGTAATGAACCAGGCAGGGAGTTTTTAAAAGCCTCAGGAATCTTTTGCATGTGTTTAGAGTTAATTAGTTGATTCAGAAGATTAGGCTAATAGGTCGTTTAGAGAACCTTTTCTTGATATGCTAATTTTTTGAGACAGGTTTTTTGGGTTATCAGGAGTTGTATGCCAAAATCATCAGTATTAAAACAATAAAAGACCTGACAAATTTCAGTTGGTGTGTAATGAATCTAAAATATATGAAAGTTTAATTGTAATCATTACATTATGGAAAATAATGAAATTTAGCACTATATGCTAATTTTTTGAGAAGGACCTGTACATAATTATATACAGGAGATGCCCAGGTTATACCAGCTGTATATACATAATTATATACAGGAGATGCCCAGGTCATACCAGCTGTATATACATAATTATATACAGGAGATGCCCAGGTTATACCAGCTGTATATACATAATTATATAGAGGATATACCCAGATTATACCTGCTGCACATATATAATTATATACAGGAGATACCCAGGTTATACCAGATGTACATATATAATTTTACAGAGAATATACCCAGATTATACCTGCTGTACATATATAATTATATACAGGAGATGCCCAGGTTATACCAGCTGTACATATATAATTATATACAGGAGATACCCAGGTTATACCAGCTGTATATATATAATTATATACAGGAGATGCCCAGGTTATACCGGCTGTATATACATAATTATATACAGGAGATGCCCAGGTTATACCGGCTGTACATATATAATTAAAACAGGAGATACCCAGGTTATACCAGCTGTACATATATAATTATATACAGGAGATACCCAGGTTATACCAGCTATACATATATAATTATATACAGGAGATGCCCAGGTTATACCGGCTGTATATACATAATTATATACAGGAGATGCAACCGTTATACCAGCTGTATATACATAATTATATACAGGAGATACCCAGGTTATACCAGCTGTTCACATATATAATTATATACAGGAGATACCCAAGTTGTACCAGCTGTACATATATAATTATATACAGGAGATAGAGATACCCAGGTTATACCAGCTGTACATATATAATTATACACAGGAGATGCCAGGTTATACCAGCTGCACATATATAATTATATACAGAATGTGCCAAGGTTATCCCAGCTGTACATATATAATAATATATAGAAGGTGCCCAGGTTATACCAGCTGTACGTATATAATTATATACAGAAGGTGCCCAGGTTATACCAGTTGTACATATATAATTATATACAGAAGATGCTCAGGTTATATCAGCTATATATATATATAATATATAGAAGATGCCCAGGTTATACCAGCTGTACATATATCATAATATACAGGAGATGCCCAGGTTATACCAGCTGTACATTTATAATTATATACAAGAGATACTCAGGTTATACCAGCTGTACATATATAATTATATACAGGAGATGCCCAGGTTATACCAGCTGTACATATATAATTATATACAGGAGATACCCAGGTTATACCAGCTGTTCACATATATAATTATATACAGGAGATACCCAAGTTGTACCAGCTGTACATATATAATTATATACAGGAGATAGAGATACCCAGGTTATACCAGCTGTACATATATAATTATACACAGGAGATGCCCAGGTTATACCAGCTGCACATATATAATTATATACAGAATGTGCCAAGGTTATCCCAGCTGTACATATATAATAATATATAGAAGGTGCCCAGGTTATACCAGCTGTACGTATATAATTATATACAGAAGGTGCCCAGGTTATACCAGTTGTACATATATAATTATATACAGAAGATGCTCAGGTTATATCAGCTATATATATATAATAATATATAGAAGATGCCCAGGTTATACCAGCTGTACATATATCATAATATACAGGAGATGCCCAGGTTATACCAGCTGTACATTTATAATTATATACAAGAGATACTCAGGTTATACCAGCTGTACATATATAATTATATACAGGAGATGCCCAGGTTATACCAGCTGTACATATATAATTATATACAGGAGACGCCCAGGTTATACCAGCTGTACATATATAATTATATACAGGAGATGCCCAGGTTATACCAACTGTACATATAATAATATATAGAAGGTTCCCAGGTTATACCAGCTGTACATGTATAATTATATACAGGAGACACCCAGGTTATACCAGCTGTACATATATAATTATATACAGGAGATGTCCAGGTTATACCAGCTGTACATATAATAATATATAGAAGGTGCCCAGGTTATACCAGCTGTACATATATAATAATATATAGAAGGTGCCCAGGTTATACCAGCTGTACATATATAATTATTTACAGAAGGTGCCCAGGTTATACCAGCTGTACACATATAATTATATACAGAAGATGCTCAGGTTATAACAGCTGTATATATATAATAATATATATAAGATGCCCAGGTTATACTAGCTGTACATATAGCATAATATACAGGAGATGCCAAGGTTATACCAGCTGTACATTTATAATTATATACAAGAGATACTCAGGTTATACCAGCTGTACATATATAATTATATACAGGAGATGCCCAGGTTGTACCAACTGTACATATAATAATATATAGAAGGTGCCAGGTTATACCAGCTGTACATATATAATTATATACAGGAGACGCCCCAGGTTATACCAGCTGTACATATATAATTATATACAGGAGATGCCAGGTTATACCAACTGTACATATAATAATATATAGAAGGTGCCCAGGTTATACCAGCTGTACATATATAATAATTTATAGAAGGTGCCCAGGTTATACAGCTGTACATATATAATTATTTACAGAAGGTGCCCAGGTTATACCAGCTGTACATATATATAATAATATATAGAAGATGCCCAGGTTATACCAGCTGTACATATATCATAATATACAGGAGATGCCCAGGTTATACCAGCTGTACATTTATAATTATATACAAGAGATACTCAGGTTATACGAGCTGTACATATATAATTATATACAGGAGATACCCAGGTTATACCAGCTGTACATATATAATTATATACAGAGGATGCCCAGGCTATATCAGCTGTACATATATAATTATATACAGAAGATGCCCAGGTTATACCAGCTGTACATATATAATTATATACAGGAGATACCCAGGTTATACCAGCTGTACATACAGTATATAATTATATACAGAAGATGCCCAGGTTATATCAGCTGTACATATATAATTATATAAGAAGATGCCCAGGTTATACCAGCTGTACATACTGTATATCATAATATACAGGAGATGTCCAGGTTATACCAGCAGTATATACATAATTATATGCAGGAGATACCAAGGTTATACCAGCTGTACATATATAATTATATACAGAAGGTGCCCAGGTTATACCAGCTGTACATATATAATTATATACAGGAGATGCCCAGGTTATGCCAGCTGTACATTGGATGAGGGTTTACAGGGCAGAAAGGCTGGTTACAGAGGAGTAGAATGAGGGTTTTTTACCGGGCAGTAAGGCCAGGTACAGAGGACTAGGATGAGCGGTTATGGGGCAGTAAGGCCGGGTACAGTGAAGTAGCATGAGGGGTTATGGGGTAGTAATGCCGGGTACAGAGATGTAGGATGAGTGGTTAAGGGGCAGTAACATTGGGTACAGAGGACTAGATACAGAGATGTGGGATGAGGGGTTACGGGCACTAATGTCAGGTACAGAGGAGAAGGATGAGGGGTTCACGGGCAGTAATGCCAGGTACAGAGGAGTGGGACCAGGGGTTACGGGCAGTAATGCCAGGTACAGAGGAGTAGGATGAGGCGTTACGGGCAGTAATGCGGGTACAGAGGAGTAGAATGAGGCGTTATGGGCAGTAATGCCGGGTACAGAGGAGTGGGATGAGGCGTTACGGGCAGTAATGCCGGGTACAGAGGAGTAGAATGAGGTGTTACGGGCAGTAATGCTTGGTACAGAGGAGTGGGATGACTGGTTACGGGCAGTAATGCCGGGTACAGAGGAGTGGGATGACTGGTTACCGGCAGTAATGCCGGGTACAGAGGAGTGGGATGACTGGTTACGGGCATTAATGCTGGGTACGGAGGAGTAGGATGAGGGGTTACGGGCAGTAATGCCTGTATAGAGTAGTAGGATGAAGGGTTACGGGCAGTAATGCCTGTACAGGGTAGTAGGATGAGGGGTTACGGGCAGTAATGCCGTGTACAGAGGAGTAGGATGATGGGTTACGGGCAGTAATGCCGTGTACAGAGGAGTGGGATGACTGGTTACGGGCAGTAATGCTGGGCACAGAGGAGGAGGATGATGGGTTACGGGCCGTAATGCCGGCTACAGAGGAATGAGATGAGCGGTTACGGGCAGTAATGTCGGGTATAAAGGAGTTTGATGAGGGGTTATGTGCAGTAATGCCGGGTACAGCGGAGTAGGATAAGCTGTTACGGGCAGTAACGCCGGGTACAGAGGAGTAGGATGAGGTGTTACGGGCAGTAAAGCAGGGCCGGACTATGACCTAGGTCATTAAAAGGGAGGCCACCATGACAGGGGTTGAGAGGACCGTGAATTAGTAGGGATGGGGATCATAAGGGGTTAAATTATTCAGTGGGTTTGGGGTCAGATTATTGGTTGCTCGGGGCAAGTGAGGAGTGGGGGGGAGGAGGAGCAAGGTTATGAGGGGGTATAAAAGCCTGAGGTAACGATGAGGGGGCAACCATTTTAGGTGCCCCAGTCAGATATATTTAAGCTGTGTAGGGAGTAGCAGTACTTACCTTAAGATGGATGTTGATTCCATCCTTCAGCAACTGCGGGATGCTGCAGCTCTAAGGGGACCCGACTGGCTGCAGGCTTCCATCGACGGCCTGCTTAATGACGGGGGAACTCTGCATGATGTCGCGTCGGGGCGCCGGCCTAGGAGAACCAGGCCTCCTGAGCGCCTCAGCCCTGAAGTTACCCCCCGGGTCGGCGCCGGGTAAGGAGCCCCTCCGGGGAACCTCCGGCTCGGAGCGCGGGCAATAGGCCGAGGGCACCCGCTCTAGAGCCGGGAGGAATCCTGTCATGCGGCGGGACCCGCATCAGGAGGAGGTGTCGGCCTCCTCTTCAACGGCGGCAGCGGGGGAGAGCGTGGAAACGAGCCACAGTGCGGTGGGGGCTCGGCAGAGAGCAGCGGTGGAGCAGCAGCGGAGGATCAGCGTCGCTCTGGGGCCTACACGCCGGTCGCAGCCTCAGACGACGCGGCACGATGGCCCCGCCCCCTCGGCGGCAGCGGGAAATTCAAACCCGGCAATTGAACGATCGCAGGAGGGAACGCAGGAGCAGTCGTATGACGGTGCGAGTGAAGGACGCAGGAGCAGTGCGGCACAGCAGCGGATGGGACGCGGAGCAGCTGGTGAGTACAGGCCGTCGAGCCTTGTGCTAACACCGGCTGCTGCCGCTGATACTAACAGCACAGACATGACATTGGGTACAGCTGTCTGGGGGGGTGGGGGAACAGCCGACATGATGTCAGCAATGCCTTTTACTGTGGCAGGGGGTGGGGGGCCACAGGGGTTAGGGGTTAGTCCCAGGATTAGTGATCAGCATGTATTTGGTCAAAGCACGGGCGTAGCGTCATACATGCATCAGGACGACACAAGAGCTATGAGCAATGTGGCGAACAGTATGGTTCGGCTACGCGTTCCGGCATCAGCATCATCACAGGCTGTCGTCGTTTCGGATGAGGACCTGCTACGTCGGGACTCTGGATGCACGGCTGCTGGGTACACAGCGCCCAGGCAGTCAGGTGAGGGGGGGGTGGCGATTTCCGAACAACCGGTGCCTGGGTTTGATTTAGGTTTGAGCGGGGGTGTGACTGCAGGGGGCATTGGTGCTGGTATGGGTGTAATATTGCAAGGTTTGAATGAATTGTGGAAGATGTGGGAATCTAGAATGACTCCCGGGGGGGCTTCACCATTACAAGCTTGGTTAGGTAATACAGGGTTAGGCAATATAGGGAGTGGTGGTAGGGAGCGTGTCGGAGCAGCTGGCGGCCAAGGTGTGGGGTCTATATCAACGACAATGGCCTCGGCGGCTCGCAGTGATGAATTGACGGAACAGCTTGGTCAAACTGGGGATATGGTAGAGGAGTCACCACATTTAGACGATTCGGCAAAAGGTGAAGTGTATGTTTGTTTTGAAGGGCCTTTAGGGATGCATTTGAAACAAGAAGTAAAAGAGAAGATATGGAGGGGTGAATATATTGATATATTCTCCCTTCTCCCCCTTGAACGTTTCAATTTGGACAGGGTAAGAAGGGATGAGACTAGAAAAGGGGATGAGGATAAGAGAAGATATCGGCTAATTCCGCGGACATTTAACATTTGGCTACAGGCGTTCGCGATTTTAGCATGCATCATTGGGGAAAAAGCGCCCGAAAATTGTTCGGCGCTTTTTTGTTATATGGATACGATTGGTGAGGCGTACAGAGTGTATGGAGGTCAGGGTTGGCTGAGATATGATGAGCAATTCCGGCAGCGGAAAGCTGCACGGCCTAGTGTAAGGTGGGATCATAAGGACATAGCATTATGGATGAGATTAACGGCGCCAAGTAAAGCAATTCTAGGGAGTCAATCGTTTCAAGGGGGCACCGGGGGCCAGAATCAGTCAGGGCACTCGGTGGCAATGCAGAAAGGGCTGTGTTTCGCTTTCAATGAGGGAGTCTGTAAGTTTGGGTCAAAATGTAAATTTAAACATGAATGTGCATCCTGTGGGGGAAATCACGGTTCGGCAAGATGTTTTAGGGGAGGGAGCCAAAGAGTTGTGGACTCCACTGGAAAAAGGGGTGACTCCGGTACGCCTGGAAAAGATGGAACCATTTCTAAATAAATACCCGAATAGGGAAGCGGCAGTTTTACTTTGGGAGGGTTTCAAAAATGGGTTTAAAATACCGTTTTTAGATGTCGCAGTTAGGCTATCAACCAAAAATTTGAAATCAGCGCGGGAATTCCCTCAAATTGTTTCTGAGAAATTGGCTAAGGAAGTATCGTTAGGTAGGATGGCAGGTCCATTTGATGTTCCTCCCATTACTAATTTGAGGGTTTCTCCATTGGGGGTTGTACCTAAGAAGGAGCCTAACAAATTTAGGCTGATTCATCATTTATCATTTCCTAAGGGTTCGTCGGTGAACGACGGTATAGATCCCCAGGTTTGTTCAGTTTTGTATGCATCGTTTGATTCGGCTATGGTATTGGTTCGTGAATGTGGACAAGGTGCGTTGTTAGCAAAAACAGACATAGAAGCGGCCTTTCGGCTGTTACCTGTTCACCCCAACAGCATGCATTTGTTGGGATGTTTTTGGGATGGGGGTTTTTTCATTGACCGTTGTCTACCTATGGGCTGTTCATTATCGTGCGCTTATTTCGAAAATTTTAGCACGTTTTTAGAATGGACGGTTAAGCAGGTATCTGGTTTGAGTTCTTGCATTCATTACCTAGACGATTTTTTTGTTCGTTGGGACGTCACATTCAGTGGATTGTTCGGTATTGTTACACTCAATGGAGCAGATTGCCCGTTCATTTGGGGTGCCATTGGCAGCGGAAAAAACGGTGGGTCCGGTCACCTTTTTGAGCTTTCTGGGCATTGAAATTGATTCATTGGCGATGGAGTGCAGGTTGCCCATTGAAAAGGTAGTGGATTTGAGAACGGATGTGAACCGAGCTTTAGTTTCTAAGAAAATGACATTGAAAGAGGTGCAGTCTTTGCTAGGAAAATTAAACTTTGCTTGCCGCATAATTCCGATGGGTAGAGCTTTTTGTCGTCGATTGTCCTTGGCGACGGTAGGGGTGAAGGCCCCTACTCATTTTATCAGACTTCAGAAAGGATTGAAGGAGGATCTTAAAACATGGGCACTTTTCTTGGAAACGTACAATGGTAGGTCGCTGTGGATTGCGCCGGTCGTGGCAGCAGAAGTTTTGGGCATTTTGATAGACGCAGTAGGTGATGAGGGTTTTGGTCTGTTTTTCCAAGGTTGCTGGTTAGTTGAATATTGGCCCCAGTTGTGGAAGGAGAGAAGCTGGGCGACTAATCAGGTGCTGCGTGAAGTTTTTCAAATCGTTGTGGCATTGTCTTTATGGCCAGAAGTTGTACGGGATAAAAAGATTTGTTTTGGTTGTCAGTTTGAAGGATCGGTGAAAGCTATCAATTCTTTATCGTCTCCGGATCAGTTGGTTTTAAGGGTAATACAGCACTTGGTATGGCTGGGTTTGAGTTTGAATGTTTGGGTCACGGCGTCATTGAAGAAGTCAGTCATTGAAACTAACATGGACGTTCTTTTGTGTTTACAGCTGGAGCGAGTACGGGAAATGTCGTTTCAAGCGGAATCCGGTCAGATGGTATTCCCAGTAAATCTATGGACCTTGCCAGGGGGGCAGTGAGGAACTTGATAAATAGGTCATTGGCTTCAGGCACATGGAAAAGTTATACTAGGGCATGGGAGTTGTGGTTAGATTGGGCTTCAACATTGGACAAGGAATTAGGGGATGAGATTAGTTTATTGCTGTTTTTGGGTCATCATTGGGAAGCAGGATGGTCGGTTCCGAAGCTCAATAAGTTTTTGGCAGGGATATCGTTTGGTCTTAAATTCAGGGGTAGACAGGATGTGACCAAATCATTTTTAATTCAACAAGCAGTGAAAGGGTGGAAAAAAGGTTGGAAGGTCTTAGATGGGAGACGGCCAGTATCTTATGATGTGCTACTAGTACTAGGAAGAGAACTAAGGGGAGTCTGTTCTTCTCGATGGGAGTTAATACTTTTTAGGGCGGCTTTTTCATTGGCATTCTTTGGGGCTTTTAGGCTTGGGGAATTAGTAAGCCCTGCGAGGTATAAGAAAGGAGGTCTCTTGAGACGAGATGTGTTATTATTTGAAGATAGGTTAGAGTTATTTATCCAGTCATCCAAAACAGGCGTGGAAGGGAAGGGCTGCTCGGTGGTGCTATTCGAAGTAAACGGCTCGCCGGTATGCCTGTATATTGCGTTAAGAAGTTCATGGAACTCGGGGGGCCTGAAGTTGACCCTTTGTTAAGACATGAGGATGGGTCATTTTTATCGCACTTTCAGTTTATGTCAGTTTTTAAACAGTGTCTGGGTAAAGCGGGCATAGTGTCTAATAATTATAGTGGACATTCTTTTCGAATTGGTGCAGCCACGGAGGCTGCTAGAAGTGGTATGGGAGATGACTTGGTAAAGAGGATTGGGCGTTGGGAGTCGACAAGGTTTCGATCGTATGTACGCCCGTCTTTGTTATAAGTTTGTTTAGGATTTAGTAGATGACTTTTGTTTTGACTTTGTGGTTTTTCTTATGTTTGTTTTTCTTTCCAGAACCAAAGACTCTTCTTACATGGATAATGGGGCACTCGTTTGTTTTTGGGCAGCGCTTAGGGCAGCGATTCGTCCAGACGGGCGGCAATTGGGTATTTCAAGAAATACATCTGTGCTTCACTGGATCGGTAAACGGGGAATGTCATGGAATAGTTTCTGGCCCGAGTTTAATAAATTTGTTAGGTTAGATAGAGCTCCAGAGATTTTAGTTATTCACTTGGGAGGGAATGACTTGGGTAAACGCCCTTGTAGAGCTTTGATTAGGGATATTAAATTTGACGCGTTACGATTATGGGCCATGTTTCCGAAATTATTGTTGGTATGGTCGGATATTATTCCCAGAAAAGTTTGGCGAGGGGCAAGATCGGTGAAAGGTATTAACAAGGCTCGGATTAAATTAAATAGAGCAATTTCTCGTTTTATGGTAAGGAATGGGGCGATTGTGGTGAGACACTGGGACTTGGAGTCAGGGGAAGGTGAATTTTGGAGGAAGGATGGGGTTCATCTAAACGCTATTGGATTAGACATGTGGTGTTTGGCTATTCAGGAGGGCATCGAGAAGGGCTTGAAGGTATGGAGGGACATAAATGTTTAAGGGTTTAGAACATTTATGTTGGTGGCATGGGGGGGGAAAGGTCCTCGAAGTTGGTGATAATAAAATGGTGGATCGGAGGGGGGGGGGATCTTAACAGCTCCTGGACTCCCCCTTAGGTGGATTAAATGGTCGGAGATGAAGGGTACGTGGAGTGTTGGTATTTGGGATGGAACTTGTGGTTTGTGGTGGATACTGGCCATGCGAGTCGGATATTATGTCTTCGAGCTGGTGTTTAGCGGCTGGAGGCAAGACTTCGCATAGGATCAGAGTGGAAAAGGTGATTTGATAAATTTTGAGGGCTTCGAGGACCACCCCCTCCTTGGAAAATGTTTAAAATGTTAATTTATTGTTAAACTGTTAATAAAAGGCTGCTGTGGCCAATTTATCCAAAATTGGAGTGGAGTGGTTTATTCGGCGTTGGAGGGAGAGAATGTGGATAAGTTGGTTTAAAAAGAAGAAGGGGTTTTTTGGTAGGGTAAATAAGTTGGAAGGTATCACGAATACCTCACTGTCAAGCAGGGCCGGACTATGACCTAGGTCATTAAAAGGGAGGCCACCATGACAGGGGTTGAGAGGACCGTGAATTAGTAGGGATGGGGATCATAAGGGGTTAAATTATTCAGTGGGTTTGGGGTCAGATTATTGGTTGCTCGGGGCAAGTGAGGAGTGGGGGGGAGGAGGAGCAAGGTTATGAGGGGGTATAAAAGCCTGAGGTAACGATGAGGGGGCAACCATTTTAGGTGCCCCAGTCAGATATATTTAAGCTCCCACCCACCCGTCCCTTATTTAAATGGTGTTAGGGTCTTAATAGTTAAGAATTTCAATGTTATGCATTTACATTTGTTTGACTATTATTGTTTTGTTTTGTCGCGGCAGCATGGCATGGGGGGGGAAAGGTCCTCGAAGTTGGTGATAATAAAATGGTGGATCGGAGGGGGGGGGGATCTTAACAGCTCCTGGACTCCCCCTTAGGTGGATTAAATGGTCGGAGATGAAGGGTACGTGGAGTGTTGGTATTTGGGATGGAACTTGTGGTTTGTGGTGGATACTGGCCATGCGAGTCGGATATTATGTCTTCGAGCTGGTGTTTAGCGGCTGGAGGCAAGACTTCGCATAGGATCAGAGTGGAAAAGGTGATTTGATAAATTTTGAGGGCTTCGAGGACCACCCCCTCTTGGAAAATGTTTAAAATGTTAATTTATTGTTAAACTGTTAATAAAAGGCTGCTGTGGCCAATTTATCCAAAATTGGAGTGGAGTGGTTTATTCGGCGTTGGAGGGAGAGAATGTGGATAAGTTGGTTTAAAAGAAGAAGGGGTTTTTTGGTAGGGTAAATAAGTTGGAAGGTATCACGAATACCTCACTGTCATGCCGGGTACAGAGCAGTAGGATGAGGAGTTATGGGCAGTAATGCCGGGTACAGAGGAGTGGGATGAGGGGTTACTGGCAGTAATGCCGGGTACAGAGGAGTGGGATGAGTCGTTACGGGCAGTAATGCCGTGTACAGAGGAGTAGGATGAGGGGTTACGGGCAGTAATGCCGTGTACAGAGGAGTAGGATGAGGGGTTATGGGCAGTAATGCCGGGTACAGAGGAGTAGGATGAGGGGTTACGGGCAGTAATGCCGTGTACAGAGGAGTAGGATGAGGGGTTACGGGCAGTAATGCCGGGTACAGAGGAGTAGGATGAGGGGTTACGGGCAGTAATGCCATGTACAGAGGAGTAGGATGAGGGGTTACGGGCAGTAATGCCGTGTACAGAGGAGTAGGATGAGGGGTTACGGGTAGTAATGCTGGGCAGCGATTAGTGTTTGTGGCCCCAGGCGAGAGATTAGATGGTGTCAGGACTGCTGGTGTCAGCTACCTTGTGGTCTTGGTTAATTTGTCTAGACACTTTTTAAATGAGACTGCTCCTACGACTGTCTCTTTTTGTGACAGGTCATTAGGTTTCGTCATGGGAGAGAAACAGAGGCAGGAGGGGGGTCATAGTGTGATTAATGTGCTGTCCGCTTTGCATATAAATATTTACATATTAGAAGCGATTAGGAAACAAGACAACGCCACAGAGTGCTGCAAGGAACAGGAGGGTGTGGGAGTGACAGACAGTGCCAGGGGACAGAGCAGAGAGGGTGATAAGGGAGAGACAGCGCTGATAGGAGAGTGCAATCATACAGAGAAGCCAGCACCAGGGAAAGTAGAGACTGTCAGACCAGAGATACAGAGCAGGAGAGAGATCAGTAAGGACTGAGCAGTCTGCCAAGCCTCAACCTAGAAAAGTGTGAAAGATGAATGAGAGCGGAGAGGAAAGCTATTTAGAGTGCAGGGCTGAGTGCAAGAGAGGATGGGAAAGGAGGAGAGTGCGGAGGAGACCGCAGGTGAGAAAAAGTCCAGCAAGAGTGGAGAAATAGAGATGATGGGGATAAGATATGATATAGTCCTGGATCACAAATGAGACAGCATCTAAACATTTTTTGGGGAGGACACTGAATGCAGATTTCAGAGTTAGGGCATGTGCACACGGATGGGTTTTTAAGGTCAAAAACAAGTTGTCTACTGGCAACTGCTTTCATAAATGCTGCTTTAGGGAGTTTTAAGTAGTTTCTTGTTTACTGAAGAAGTTTTCTTAAGTGTATAGGAAGAGGTTTCCCCTTAAGTGTTATTTCCAGGTACTTGATTGGACAGTGAATAGTTTGGATGACAGTGCTGCCTTACAGAGGAGAGTTTAGGATTATGGATGACAGTGCTGCCTTACAGAGGAGAGTTTAGGATTATGGATGAGAGTGCGTCATTACAGAGGAGAGTTTAGGATTATGGATGAGAGTGCGTCATTACAGAGGAGAGTTTCAGATTATGGATGAGAGTGCTGCCTTACAGAGGAGAGTTTAGGATTATGGATGAGAGTGCGTCATTACAGAGGAGAGTTTAGGATTATGGATGACAGTGCTGCCTTACAGAGGAGAGTTTAGGATTATGGATGAGAGTGCGTCATTACAGAGGAGAGTTTAGGATTATGGATGAGAGTGAAGCATTACAGAGGAGAGTTTAGGATTATGGATGAGAGTGCGTCATTACAGAGGAGAGTTTAGGATTATGGATGACAGTGCTGCCTTATAGAGGAGAGTTTAGGATTATGGATGAGAGTGCGTCATTACAGAGGAGAGTTTCAGATTATGGATGAGAGTGCGTCATTACAGAGGAGAGTTTAAGATTATGGATGAGAATGCAGCATTACCGAGTAGAGTTTCGGATTATGGATGAGAGTGCAGCATTACAGAGGAGAGTTTAATATTATGGATGAGAGTGCATCATTACAGAGGGGAGTTTAGGATTATGGATGAGAGTCCAGCATTACAGAGGAGAGTTTAAGATTATGCATGAGAGTGCAGCATTACAGAAGAGAATTTAGGATTATGGATGAGAGTGCAGCATTACAGAAGAGAGTTTAGGATTATGGATGAGAGTGCAGCATTACAGAAGAGAGTTTAGGATTATGGATGAGAGTGCAGCATTACAGAAGAGAGTTTAGGATTATGGATGAGAGTGCAGCATTACAGAGGAGAGTTTAATATTATGGATGAGAGTGCAGCATTACAGAAGAGAGTTTAGGATTATGGATGATAGTCCAGCATTACAGAGGAGAGTTTAGGATTATGGATGAGAGTGCAGCATTACAGAGGAGAGTTTAATATTATGGATGAGAGTGCAGCATTACAGAGGAGAGTTTAGGATTATGATGAGAGTGCAGCATTACAGAGAAGAGTTTAAGATTATGGATGAGAGTGCAGCATTACAGAGGAGAGTTTAGGATTATGGATGAGAGTGCAGCATTACAGAGGAGAGTTTAGGATTATGGATGAGAGTGCAGCATTACAGAAGAAAGTTTAGGATTATGGATGAGAGTGCAGCATTACAGAAGAGAGTTTAGGATTATGATGAGAGTGCAGCATTACAGAAGAGAGTTTAGGATTATGGATGAGAGTGCAGCATTACAGCAGAGAGTTTAGGATTATGGATGAGAGTGCAGCATTACAGAGGAGAGTTTAATATTATGGATGAGAGTGCAGCATTACAGAAGAGAGTTTAGGATTATGGATGAGAGTGCAGCGTTACAGAAGAGAGTTTAGGATTATGATGAGAGTGCAGCATTACAGAAGAGAGTTTAGGATTATGGATGAGAGTGCATCATTACAGAGGAGAGTTTAGGATTATGGATGAGAGTCCAGCATTACAGAGGAGAGTTTAAGATTATGCATGAGAGTGCAGCATTACAGAAGAGAATTTAGGATTATGGATGAGAGTGCAGCATTACAGAAGAGAGTTTAGGATTATGGATGAGAGTGCAGCATTACAGAAGAGAGTTTAGGATTATGGATGAGAGTGCAGCATTACAGAAGAGAGTTTAGGATTATGGATGATAGTCCAGCATTACAGAGGAGAGTTTAGGATTATGGATGAGAGTGCAGCATTACAGAGGAGAGTTTAGGATTATGGATGAGAGTGCAGCATTACAGAGGAGAGTTTAATATTATGGATGAGAGTGCAGCATTACAGAAGAGAGTTTAGGATTATGATGAGAGTGCAGCATTACAGAGGAGAGTTTAGGATTATGATGAGAGTGCAGCATTACAGAGAAGAGTTTAAGATTATGGATGAGAGTGCAGCATTACAGAGGAGAGTTTAGGATTATGGATGACAGTGCAGCATTACAGAAGAGAGTTTAGGATTATGGATGAGAGTGCAGCATTACAGAAGAAAGTTTAGGATTATGGATGAGAATGCAGCATTACAGAAGAGAGTTTAGGATTATGATGAGAGTGCAGCATTACAGAGGAGAGTTTAGGATTATTGATGAGAGTGCAGCATTACAGAGGAGAGTTTAGGATTATGGATGAGAGTGCAGCATTACAGAGGAGAGTTTAATATTATGGATGAGAGTGCAGCATTACAGAGGAGAGTTTAGGATTATGATGAGAGTGCAGCATTACAGAGAAGAGTTTAAGATTATGGATGAGAGTGCAGCATTACAGAGGAGAGTTTAGGATTATGGATGAGAGTGCAGCATTACAGAGGAGAGTTTAGGATTATGGATGAGAGTGCAGCATTGCAGAAGAAAGTTTAGGATTATGGATGAGAGTGCAGCATTACAGAAGAGAGTTTAGGATTATGATGAGAGTGCAGCATTACAGAAGAGAGTTTAGGATTATGGATGAGAGTGCAGCATTACAGCAGAGAGTTTAGGATTATGGATGAGAGTGCAGCATTACAGAGGAGAGTTTAATATTATGGATGAGAGTGCAGCGTTACAGAAGAGAGTTTAGGATTATGGATGAGTGTGCAGCATTACAGAGGAGAGTTTAATATTATGGAAGAGAGTGCAGCATTACAGAAGAGAGTTTAGGATTATGATGAGAGTGCAGCATTACAGAGGAGAGTTTAATATTATGGATGAGAGTGCAGCATTACAGAAGAGAGTTTAGGATTATGATGAGAGTGCAGCATTACAGAGGAGAGTTTAATATTATGGATGAGAGTGCAGCATTACAGAAGAGAGTTTAGAATTATGATAAGAGTGCAGCATTACAGAGGAGAGTTTAATATTATGGATGAGAGTGCAGCATTACAGAAGAGAGTTTAGGATTATGATGACAGTGCAGCATTACAGAGGAGAGTTTAATATTATGGATGAGAGTGCAGCATTACAGAAGAGAGTTTAGGATTATGGATGAGAGTGCAGCATTACAGAGGAGAGTTTAATATTATGGATGAGAGTGCAGCATTACAGAAGAGAGTTTAGGATTATGATGAGAGTGCAGCATTACAGAGGAGAGTTTAGGATTATGATGAGAGTGTAGCATTACAGAGGAGAGTTTAGGATTATTATGAGAGTGCAGCATTACAGAGGAGAGTTTAGGATTATGATGAGAGTGCAGCATTACAGAAGAGAGTTTAGGATTATGATGAGAGTGCAGCATTACAGAAGAGAGTTTAGGATTATGATGAGAGTGCAGCATTACAGAGGAGAGTTTAGGATTATGATGAGAGTGCAGCATTACAGAGAAGAGTTTAAGATTATGGATGAGAGTGCAGCATTACAGAGGAGAGTTTAGGATTATGGATGAGAGTGCAGCATTACAGAAGAGAGTTTAGGATTATGATGAGAGTGCAGCATTACAGAGGAGAGTTTAGGATTATGATGAGAGTGCAGCATTACAGAGAAGAGTTTAAGATTATGGATGAGAGTGCAGCATTACAGAGGAGAGTTTAGGATTATGGATGAGAGTGCAGCATTACAGAAGAGAGTTTAGGATTATGGATGAGAGTGCAGCATTACAGAAGAAAGTTTAGGATTATGGATGAGAGTGCAGCATTACAGAAGAGAGTTTAGGATTATGATGAAGAGTGCAGCATTACAGAAGAGAGTTTAGGATTATGGATGAGAGTGCAGCATTACAGAAGAGAGTTTAGGATTATGGATGAGAGTGCAGCATTACAGAAGAGAGTTTAGGATTATGATGAGAGTGCAGCCTTACAGAGGAGAGTTTAGGATTATGATGAGAGTGCAGCATTACAGAGAAGAGTTTAAGATTATGGATGAGAGTGCAGCATTACAAAGAGAGTTTAGGATTATGGATGAGAGTGCAGCATTACAGAGGAGAGTTTAGGATTATGGATGAGAGTGCAACATTACAGAGGATAGTTTAGGATTATGGATGAGAGTGCAGCATTACAGAGGAGAGTTTAGGATTATGGATGAGAGTGCAGCATTACAGAAGAGAGTTTAGGATTATGATGAGAGTGCAGCATTACAGAGGAGAGTTTAGGATTATGATGAGAGTGCAGCATTACAGAGGAGAGTTTAGGATTATGGATGAGAGTGCAGCATTACAAAGAGAGTTTAGGATTATGGATGAGAGTGCAGCATTACAAAGGAGAGTTTAGGATTATGATGAGAGTGCAGCCTTACAGAAGAGAGTTTAGGATTATGGATGAGAGTGCAGCATTACAGAGGAGAGTTTAGGATTATGGATGAGAGTGCAGCATTACAGAAGAGAGTTTAGGATTATGGATGAGAGTGCAGCATTACAAACGAGAATTTAGGATTATGATGAGAGTGCAGCCTTACAGAAGAGAGTTTAGGATTATGATGAGAGTGCAGCATTACAGAGGAGAGTTTAAGATTATGGATGAGAGTGCAGCATTACAGAGGAGAGTTTAGGATTATGGATGAGAGTGCAGCATTACAGAGGAGAGTTTAGGATTATGGATGAGAGTGCAGCATTGTAGAGGAGAGTTTAGGATTATGGATGAGAGTGCAGCATTGTAGAGGAGAGTTTAGGATTATGGATGAGAGTGCAGCATTGTAGAGGAGGGTCTGGGGGTCACTCTGGGACATGCACATTACGTCTTGAGTTAGTAAACTGCTACATCTCCACACTTGATGAATTATTGAGAGGTCTCATCAGTCTTAGCTGTGGATTTGTAACGTGATATATACCACTGTTCTCACCTGCCTTATAGAGGAGCTGTCCGGAGATGGAGTCCGGACCCCGATAGAACTTGTTGGAGTCGGTAGAGTGTTAGTTCTGCTGGTTGAGAAGTATCCTGGGCACAGTGCGCTGCTTGGCTGGACTGCACTGCGCTCAGCTTTAGCTCTGGAGATGGAGATAGATCCATGGGCTGGGCTAAATATTAACCCTTCCCAGAGATGAGCCTTACAGAGCACAGACTGTGCAGAACCAGGGACCCAACTGGAGCAGAACATCCACTGTATCCATCAGGATCTTTTTGGAGACCAGTAGCAGAGTCCAGAACACCAAAATTCACATCATATTAGGAGTGAGGTGTACATAGTCTGGAGTCACAAGCACGTGCAATGGGGAGATGTATGGTTTGGAGTGACAGGTACACAGTAAGGAGATGTATGGTCTGGAGTGACACAGGTACACAGTGAGCAGAGGTATGGTCTGGAGTGACAGGTGCAGAAAGTGAGAAGGTTTATGGTCTGTAGTGACAGGTGCACACAGTGATGAAGTGTATGGTCTGTATGACAGTGCACACAGTGAGGAGGTGTATGGTCGTAGTGACAGGTCACACAGTCGGAGGTGTATGTCTGTAGTGACAGGTGCACACGTGAGGAGTGTATGGTCTGTAGGACAGGTGCACACAGTGAGGAGGTGTATGGTCTGTAGTGACGGTGCACACAGTGAGAGGTGTATGGTCTGTAGTGACAGTTGCACACAGTGAGGTGAGCTAGGAGGTCAGGTGGGTATCCCAAGGGTAGGACGACTGAGATTGGAACGGGGTTGATACCAGGTGTTTGAGACGTGGGCGACAGTCAAGGAGTTTTGTATGGTAACGGAGGGAGTTATGTTAGTGGTTTGACGTAGGAGTATCTGAGTGACAGGTCCATAGGGTATGCTGTGTGACAGTAGTGGAGGTATGGTCTGTGTGCGGGCAACAGGAGGGTGTATGTCGTAGGCAGTAAGGGAGTAGTCTGTTGCAGCACACATGAGGTTGTTGTAGGACAGGGCACACAGGGAGGTTTGTCTGTGTGACAGCACAGTGAGGAGTAGAGGAGGTGCAGGAGAGTGATGTCGTATGAAGGTCACATGAGTGTGGCGTAGACAGACACGTGGGTGGCTGTAGTGACAGTCAAAGTGGAGGTGTATGGTCTTAGTGCGTGCCCAGTGGGGTTGCGTAGTGAAGGTGACACAGTGAGAGGTGTAGTGTAGTGACGTCACACGTGAGGTTATGTCTGTTGAGTGCACGTGAGGTATGGCTGTGTGCAGGTCGAGTGTAGGTCGTAGTAAGTCACCGTAAGTGTATGGTTGTAGTGACAGTGCCACGGGGAGGTATGTTGTGACAGGTCACATGAGAGGTGATGTGATGAGGTGCACACAGAGAGTTAGGTTGATGAAGTGACACATGAGAGTTTGTTGGCAGTCACAGTGGGAGTTTGGTTGAGTGCACAGTAGAGGAGGTCTGGGCAGTGCACACATATGTTGGTTGTATGCACACACGTGAGGAGGTTTGGTTTAGGACAGGTCCGTAGAGGTTGTCTGTTGAAGTGACAGTAGGTGTAGTCTGTAGTACTCACAAGTGGGTGTTGGCTGTAGTCAGTGCACCGGAGAGGTGATGTCTGGCGGCAATAAGTATGTGAGTACAGAACAGAGAGTATGGTCGATCAGTACACAGGATTTGGGAGTGCAGGTGCACACATAGAGTGAGGTGTATGCAGTCACACAGTGGGAGTGTATGGTTGGTGACGGTACACAGTGAGGAGTGTATGGTGAGTGACGGTACCAGTGAGGGTAGGTCTGAGTGACGGTGCAAGTGAGAGGTTAGGTCTGTAGTGACGGTCAACAGTGAGAGGTGTATGGTCGTAGGACAGTACACAGTGAGGAGGTGTATGGTCTGTATACAGTCACACAGTGAGGAGGTGTATGTCTGTAGTGACGTGCACACAGTGAGAGGTGTATGGTTGTAGTGAAGTGCACAAGGAGAGGTGATGTCTGTAGTGACAGGCACACAGTGAGGTGTAGGTCTGTAGTACAGGTCAGGAGGTGTTGTCTGTAGTGACAGGTGCACACATGAGAGGTGTATGGTCTGTAGTGACAGTGCACACAGTGAGAGGTGTATGGTCTGTAGTGACAGGTGACACAGTGAGAGGTTATGGTCGTAGTGACAGTGACACGTGAGAGGTTATGGTCTGTAGGACAGGTGACACGTGAGGTGTATGGTCTGTAGTGAAGGTGACAGGGAGGTGTAGTCTGTAGTGCAGGTGCACACAGTGAGGAGTGTAGGTTTAGTGGTACGGTATTCGAGACAGGGACACAGTGAGAGTGTATGTCTGTAGTGACAGGTGCACACAGTGAGGGGTGTATGTCTGTAGTGACAGGTGCACAAGTGAGGAGGGTATGGTCTGTGTGACAGGTGCACACAGTGAGGAGGTGTATGGTCTGTAGTGACAGGCACACAGTGAAGGGTGTCTGTAGTGACAGTGACACAGTGAGGGTGTATGGTCTGTGTGACAGGTCACACAGTGGGTATGTCTGGTGAAGTACGTGAGGTTATGGTCTGTAGTGAGTACCAGTGAGTCTGTGACAGGTCACACAGTGAGGGTGTATGGTCTGTGTGACAGGTGCACACAGTGAGGAGGTGTATGGTCTGTAGTGACAGGTGCACCAGTGAGGAGGTGTATGGTCTATGACAGTGCACACAGTAGAAGGTGTATGGCTGTAGTGCAGTGACAGTGAGAGGTGTTGGTCTGAGTGAAGAGTGCACATGAGGAGGTTATGGTCTGTAGTGCAGGTGCACCGTGAGGAGGTTTATGGTCTGAGAAGGTGCACAGTGAAGGAGGTGTATGTCTGTAGTGACAGGTGCACACAGTGAGGAGTGAAGGTCTTAGTGAAGGTTCACAGTGAGAGGTGTAGGTTGTAGTGACAGGTGCACACAGTGAGGAGGTGTATGGTCTGTAGTGACAGGTGCACACAGTGAGGAGGTGTTATGGTCTGTAGTGACTGGTTGCACATCAGTGAGAGGTGTTGGTCTGGTAGTGAGCAGGTGCACACAGTGAGAGGTTGTATGGTCTGTAAGTGCAGTGACACAGTGAGGGGTGTATGGTCTGTAGTGACAGGTCACACAGTGAGGAGGTTGTATGGTCGTAGTGACAGGTGCACACAAGGGAGGTGTATGGTCTGTAGTGACAGGCACACAGTGAGAGTGTATGGTCTGTAGTGACAGGTGACACAGTGAGGAGGTGTATGGTCTGAGTGACAGGTGCACACAGTGAGAGGTTATGGTCTGTAGTGACAGGTGCACAAGTGAGAGGTGTATGGTCTGTAGTGACGGTGCACAGTGAGGAGGTGTATGGTCTGTAGTGACAGGTGACACAGTGAGGAGGTGTATGGTCTGTAGTGACAGGTGCACACAGTGAGGAGGTGTATGGTCTGTAGTGACAGGTGCACACAGTGAGGAGGTGTATGGTCTGTAGTGACAGTGACCAGTGAGGGGTGTATGTCTGTAGTGCAGGCACACAGTGAGAGGTGTATGGTCTGTAGTGACAGGTGCACACAGTGAGGAGGTGTATGGTCTGTAGTGACAGGTGCACACAGTGAGGAGGTGTATGGTCTGTAGTGACAGGTGCACACAGTGAGGAGGTGTATGGTCTGTAGTGACAGTGCAACAGTGAGGTGTATGCTGTAGTGAAGGTGACAAGTGAGGAGGTGTATGGTCTGTAGTGACAGGGCACACAGTGAGGAGGTGTATGGTCTGTAGTGACAGGTGCACACAGTGAGAGGTGTATGGTCTGTAGTGACAGGTGCACACGTGGGAGGTGTATGGTCTGTAGTGACAGGTGCACACAGTGAGGAGTGTATGGTCTGTAGTGACAGGTGCACACGTGAGGAGGTGTATGGTCTGTAGTGACAGGTGCACACAGTGAGGAGGTGTATGGTCTGTAGTGACAGGTGCACACAGTGAGAGGAGGTTTTATGGTCTGTAGTGACAGGTGCACACAGTGAAGGGTGTATGGTCTGTAAGTGACAGGTGCACAGTGAGAGGTGTATGCAGTCGTAGTGACAGGTGTAGCTGTAGAGGTGTACATGGTCTGTAGTGTAGGTGCACACAGTGAGAGGAGGTGTATGGTCTGTAGTGACAGGTGCACACAGTGGGGAGGTGTATGGTCTGTAGTGACAGGTGCACACAGTGAGAAGGTGTATTGGTCTGTAGTGACAGGTGCACACAGTGAGGAGGTGTATGGTCTGTAGTGACAGGTGCACACAGTGAAGAGGTGTATGGTCTGTAGTGACAGTTGCACACAGTGAAGTGGTGTATGGTCTGTAGTGACAGGTGCACACAGTGAGGAGGTGTATAATCTGTAGTGACAGGTGCACACAGTGAGGAGGTGTATGGTCTGTAGTGACAGGTGCACACAGGGAGGAGGTGTATGGTCTGTAGTGACAGGTGCACACAGTGAGGAGGTGTATGGTCTGTAGTGACAGGTGCACACAGTGAGGAGGTTTATGGTCTGTAGTGACAGTTGCACACAGTGAAGAGGTGTATGGTCTGTAGTGACAGGTGCACACAGTGAGGAGGTGTATGGTCTGTAGTGACAGGTGCACACAGTGAGGAGGTGTATGGTCTGTAGTGACAGGTGCACACAGTGAGGAGGTGTTGTCACGCTGTATAGCAGATATATATATGTGATGACAATAATCTATATCAAAAGGGCAACATACTATATAACATGCGCATAGCTATATGATAACATAGATTTACCTGACAGAAAGTCCAGTGGGTCAAAACGGAATCCGTTATACGCTGTCTCCGGCTAGAGGGTGACCGGGGTCTAAGCTGACCCTAAACTGGGGTCCTAACTAATCCCTCAACCTGGAGGTACTGTTAAAGGTACAGAGGTCCAGGCCACCAGCGTAAACCCTGTCTCCTATCAATCCCTGCCAACTGTATTCTAGTCCTAAGAAGGACCCTGAATACCACCAAAGGGAATGAACAGGTAACGGTTAATGAACAGAAAGACATACAAGAAAGACAAGAAATAAAGTAAATAAAGTCTTACATACAACACTCACACACAGTAGGAACACCTAAGGTCTCAGAGATAAACTATAAGCTGTAAGAGTAAAAACAACTAAGGAGCTCTTAGCTTAAGTATTCCCAGAACCGATCCAGTCTGCTAAACTATATGAATGCTTTCACCGGCATCCAACACCCAGACTGGCAGGAATATAAAGGAAACTAATTAGAACATAATCCAAAGCAGCCGGGCGAGGCTGGACCTAGTCTTAGCAAAGAGCTAGGTAAAATTAACTCTCTCATTACCAAACACAAAGAAACAGCAGCTCAGCTGTGAGAAGTCAGAATGTGCAATCGCGACGATCTTCGTGGCGATGCACCCATGACAGTACCCCCCCTTCTACGAGGGGCCTCCGGACCCTCATGACCAGGTCTGTCCGGGTAAATTGTGTGAAAGGTCCGAACCAATCGATCTGCGTTATCATCAGACGCAGGGACCCACGTCCTCTCCTCAGGACCATACCCCCTCCAATGAACTTCCACGTTATCATTGACTACCACTGAAGGAGGAGGTAGAGGTGACGGTATGACTGGTGCCACATACTTTTTAAGTAATGACTTGTGAAACACATTATGAATTTTAAACGTAGGAGGGAGGTCCAGACGAAATGCCACAGGATTAATTATGGAACTGATCCTGTACGGCCCGATGAATCTGGGACCCAACCTCCAGGAGGAAACTTTAAGTTTTATATTCCTGGTAGACAACCAAACCAGATCGTTCACCTTCAGATCTAGACCAGAAACTCTCCTCCTATCAGCCATCCGTTTGTAACGGTTCCCCGTAACCTTCAGTCTTAAGCGATCTGGAACTATCAGTCTCCCTGGAAGTCCCACAGGGGCGTCCCCCTGAGCCCCCAATACCTCCCCCTCAAGCTCAGAGCATACAGCTGACACTACAACTCCCTCCTGAGGAATAGGAACCGGATCATCCGTCTTCCCGGCCCCTGGGAAAGTACGAGATAAGGCATCAGGAAGCAACTTTATTGAGCAGTCATATGCGCGATGAGGAGGTAACTCTTTACACCCCTCCTCTGAGAACATCTCCCCAAAGTCCTCCAGAAAAGGAGGCAAAGTCCTAGGCACAACCGCACCGATGACCGTGCTCATGCAGTTATTCCTGCAAAATTCACCCCACTGGCTTATCTTTCTGGATTGCCAATCAATCACTGGGTTATGTTTAGCCAACCAAGGAAGTCCCAACACAATAGGAGTAGGTAGACCCTCCAACACATAACAAGACAATTGCTCTTTATGAATTGCCCCTACTCGAAGATCTATGTTATGAACAGCTTGTACCAAGCTACCTTGACCAAGAGGTCTAGAATCAATAGAGAGTATAGGGACCGGTTTGGCCAATACACTCAGTTGCATACCATTCACCTGGGCAAACCGAGCGTCCACCAGATTAGCCCCGGACCCACTATCAAGAAAAACAGAAATCCTCTCAGTTCTAGTACCAATCACCACCTCCGCAGGCACGAGAAACTGAGAGGGATTTGGGGACGAAATACACACTCCCAGGTTAACTCCTTGGTTCAAAGAGGTCCGGGATGGACACCCCCAACAAAATGTCCCTCTCTCCCGCAAAAGAAACACCTTCTAGTCTTGCGGCGCACCGCTGATTCCCTCCTACAAAATGATGTCCCTCCCAACTGCATGGGTTCCTCAGAACAGACCAGGGGAACCTCAGTATAAGGGACTTTAGTAGTAGGTGGAGTCATCACGGGGGGCGGAGTTACCTCGCGTCTTCCCCGAAGACGTCTATCAATGCGAATAGCGAGGGCCATAGCAGCCTCCAGTGATGGAGGAGAATCATACTGAGCCAACACATCTTTTAATTTGTCAGACAACCCTTGACAAAACTGGCTCCTAAGAGCTGGGTCATTCCACTGAGTATCTGTTGCCCATCTACGGAACTCAGAAGAATATTCCTCCGCTGGACGATTTCCTTGCCGTATTTTACGCAACCTTGTTTCAGCAAGGGAGACTCGATCCGGATCATCATATACCAGACCCAGGGCAGTAAAAAATCGATCCACTGACTGGAGATCTGGGGAGCCTGGAGGAATAGAGAACGCCCAAGATTGAGGATCCCCTTGTAAGAGCGAGATTACAATTCCCACCCTCTGCTCTTCACTCCCAGATGACCGAGGCCGCAGCCGAAAGTACAATTTACATGCCTCCCGGAAAGTAAAAAATTTGTCCCGCCCACCAGTGAACCTGTCCGGGAGAGCAACCTTAGGTTCAGATCTGGTTTGCTCCGGGGGAGACAAAACCTTGGACTTAATGTCTGCCAACTCCATGGACAATCCCTGCAACTGCCGGGCCAGCTGGGCTACTGGATCCATGATAGCTGGGGAGAATCTTTAGTATGGCCGGTGAAAATGTCACGCTGTATAGCAGATATATATATGTGATGACAATAATCTATATCAAAAGGGCAACATACTATATAACATGCGCATAGCTATATGATAACATAGATTTACCTGACAGAAAGTCCAGTGGGTCAAAACGGAATCCGTTATACGCTGTCTCCGGCTAGAGGGTGACCGGGGTCTAAGCTGACCCTAAACTGGGGTCCTAACTAATCCCTCAACCTGGAGGTACTGTTAAAGGTACAGAGGTCCAGGCCACCAGCGTAAACCCTGTCTCCTATCAATCCCTGCCAACTGTATTCTAGTCCTAAGAAGGACCCTGAATACCACCAAAGGGAATGAACAGGTAACGGTTAATGAACAGAAAGACATACAAGAAAGACAAGAAATAAAGTAAATAAAGTCTTACATACAACACTCACACACAGTAGGAACACCTAAGGTCTCAGAGATAAACTATAAGCTGTAAGAGTAAAAACAACTAAGGAGCTCTTAGCTTAAGTATTCCCAGAACCGATCCAGTCTGCTAAACTATATGAATGCTTTCACCGGCATCCAACACCCAGACTGGCAGGAATATAAAGGAAACTAATTAGAACATAATCCAAAGCAGCCGGGCGAGGCTGGACCTAGTCTTAGCAAAGAGCTAGGTAAAATTAACTCTCTCATTACCAAACACAAAGAAACAGCAGCTCAGCTGTGAGAAGTCAGAATGTGCAATCGCGACGATCTTCGTGGCGATGCACCCATGACAGGTGTATGGTCTGTAGTGACAGGTGCACACAGGGAGGAGGTGTATGGTCTGTAGTGACAGTTGCACACAGTGAAGAGGTGTATGGTCTGTAGTGACAGGTGCACACAGTGAGGAAGTTTTGGTCTGTAGTGACAGGTACACACAGTGAGGAGGTGTATGATCTGTAGTGACAGGTGCACACAGTGAGGAGGTGTATGGTCTGTAGTGACAGGTGCACACAGTGAGGAGGTGTATGGTCTGTAGTGGCAGGTGCACACAGTGAGTAGATGTATGGTCTGTAGTGGCAGGTACACACAGTGAGGAGGTGTATGGTCTGTAGTGGCAGGTGCACACAGTGAGGAGGTGTATGGTCTGTAGTGACAGGTGCACACAGTGAGGAGGTGTATGGTCTGTAGTGACAGGTGCACAAAGTGAGGAGGTGTATGGTCTGTAGTGACAGGTACACAGTGCGGAGGTGTATGGTCTGTAGTGACAGGTGCACACAGTGAGGCGGTGTATGGTCTGTAGTGACAGGTGCACACAGTGAGGAGGTGTATGGTCTGTAGTGACAGGTGCACACAGTGAGGAGATGTATGGTCTGTAGTGACAGGTGCACACAGTGAGGAGGTGTATGATCTGTAGTGATAGGTGCACACAGTGAGAAGGTTTATGGTCTGTAGTGACAGGTGCACACAGTGAAGAGGTGTATGGTCTGTAGTGACAGGTGCACACAGTGAGAAGGTTTATGGTCTGTAGTGACAGGTGCACACAGTGAAGAGGTGTATGGTCTGTAGTGACAGGTGCACACAGTGAGAAGGTGTATGGTCTGTAGTGACAGGTGCACACAGTAAGAAGGTGTATGGTCTGTAGTGACAGGTGCACACAGTGAGGAGGTGTATGGTCTGTAGTGACAGGTGCACACAGTGAGAAGGTGTATGGTCTGTAGTGACAGGTGCACACAGTGAGGAGGTGTATGGTCTGTAGTGACAGGTGCACACAGTGAGAAGGTGTATGGTCTGTAGTGACAGGTGCACACAGTGAGGAGGTGTATGGTCTGTAGTGACAGGTGCACACAGTGAGAAGGTGTATGGTCTGTAGTGACAGGTGCACACAGTGAGGAGGTGTATGGTCTGTAGTGACAGGTGCACACAGTGAGGAGGTGTATGGTCTGTAGTGACAGGTGCACACAGTGAGGAGGTGTATGGTCTGTAGTGACAGGTGCACACAGTGAGAAGGTGTATGGTCTGTAGTGACAGGTGCACACAGTGAAGAGGTGTATGGTCTGTAGAGACAGTTGCACACAGTGAGGAGGTGTATGGTCTGTAGTGACAGGTGCACACAGTGAGGAGGTGTATGGTCTGTAGTGACAGGTGCACACAGTGAAGAGGTGTATGGTCTGTAGTGACAGTTGCACACGGTGAAGAGGTGCACACAGTGAGGAGGTGTATGGTCTGTAGTGACAGGTGCACACAGTGAGGAGGTGTATGGTCTGTAGTGACAGGTGCACACAGGGAGGAGGTGTATGGTCTGTAGTGACAGTTGCACACAGTGAAGAGGTGTATGGTCTGTAGTGACAGGTGCACACAGTGAGGAGGTGTATGGTCTGTAGTGACAGGTGCACACAGTGAGGAGGTGTATGGTCTGTAGTGACAGGTGCACACAGTGAGGAGGTGTATGGTCTGTAGTGACAGGTGCACACAGTGAGGAGGTGTATGGTCTGTAGTGGCAGGTGCACACAGTGAGTAGATGTATGGTCTGTAGTGGCAGGTACACACAGTGAGGAGGTGTATGGTCTGTAGTGACAGGTGCACACAGTGAGGAGGTGTATGGTCTGTAGTGACAGGTGCACACAGTGAGGAGGTGTATGGTCTGTAGTGACAGGTGCACAAAGTGAGGAGGTGTATGGTCTGTAGTGACAGGTGCACACAGTGAGGAGGTGTATGGTCTGTAGTGACAGGTGCACACAGTGAGGAGGTGTATGGTCTGTAGTGACAGGTGCACACAGTGAGGAGGTGTATGGTCTGTAGTGACAGGTGCACACAGTGAGTAGATGTATGGTCTGTAGTGACAGGTGCACACAGTGAGGAGGTGTATGGTCTGTAGTGACAGGTGCACACAGTGAGGAGGTGTATGGTCTGTAGTGACAGGTGCACACAGTGAGAAGGTGTATGGTCTGTAGTGACAGGTACACAGTGAAGAGGTGTATGGTCTGTAGTGACAGGTGCACACAGTGAGGAGGTGTATGGTCTGTAGTGACAGGTGCACACAGTGAGTAGATGTATGGTCTGTAGTGACAGGTGCACACAGTGAGGAGGTGTATGGTCTGTAGTGACAGGTGCACACAGTGAGGAGGTGTATGGTCTGTAGTGACAGGTGCACACAGTGAGAAGGTGTATGGTCTGTAGTGACAGGTACACAGTGAAGAGGTGTATGGTCTGTAGTGACAGGTGCACACAGTGAGGAGGTGTATGATCTGTAGTGACAGGTGCACACGATGAGGAGGTGTATGGTCTGTAGTGACAGGTGCACACGGTGAGGAGGTGTATGATCTGTAGTGACAGGTGCACACAGTGAGGTTTTTGGTCTGTAGTGACAGGTGCACACAGTGAGGAGGTGTATGATCTGTAGTGACAGGTACACAGTGAAGAGGTGTATGGTCTGTAGTGACAGTTGCACACGGTGAGGAGGTGTATGGTCTGTAGTGACAGGTGCACACAGTGAGGAGGTGTATGGTCTGTAGTGACAGGTACACAGTGAGGAGGTGTATGGTCTGTAGTGACAGGTACACAGTGAAGAGGTGTATGGTCTGTAGTGACAGGTGCACACAGTGAGGAGGTGTATGGTCTGTAGTGATAGGTGCACAAAGTGAGGAGGTGTATGGTCTGTAGTGACAGGTGCACACAGTGAAGGAGGTGTATGGTCTGTAGTGACAGGTGCACACAGTGAGGAGGTGTATGGTCTGTAGTGACAGGTGCACACAGTGAGGCGGTGTATGGTCTGTAGTGACAGGTGCACACAGTGAGGAGGTGTATGGTCTGTAGTGACAGTTGCACACGGTGAGGAGGTGTATGGTCTGTAGTGACAGGTGCACACAGTGAGGAGGTGTATGATCTGTAGTGACAGGTACACAGTGAAGAGGTGTATGGTCTGTAGTGACAGTTGCACACGGTGAGGAGGTGTATGGTCTGTAGTGACAGGTACACAGTGAAGAGGTGTATGGTCTGTAGTGACAGGTGCACACAGTGAGGAGGTGTATGGTCTGTAGTGATAGGTGCACAAAGTGAGGAGGTGTATGGTCTGTAGTGACAGGTGCACACAGTGAAGGAGGTGTATGGTCTGTAGTGACAGGTGCACACAGTGAGGAGGTGTATGGTCTGTAGTGACAGGTGCACACAGTGAGGCGGTGTATGGTCTGTAGTGACAGGTGCACACAGTGAGATGAACAGTCGCAGGAGGCGCCATGTTTCACTTGTTACAGTGTAGGTGTCACCTGGGAAGGTCGGATGATGTCACTGAATAGTGACCTGTTTATGTCAGTTTTAGCCCTGGGTTGGGGTAGGTATATCTGGTTGTTGCTGACAGAGTAGAGGGAGGTACATCAATATAGGGCTTGTATTCTGTGAAGTAACATGTGGAAGATATTAGTCCCAGAGGGAATTTTAAATATTTGGTTGTTTCCGGCTTGGAATCATAAGACATTGTTTCCTCTTTGACCGAATATGGCTTTCTCTGAAATTTGCAGATAGAGTCTCAGTCGTTAGGTAACTCGATGATAACAATTGCGTCATTTAGGGAGCGCTTGTGGTCCACTAGTGGTACCCCCATATGAGATACTGCTTTTTATTTTTCAGAATTTCAAAAGATAAAGGATTGAGTGATGTCTATGTATTCTAGGAAAAAATAAAAGAAAAAGATGTAACAAACTCACTACTTTCAGCTGCAGATGAAGGAAGGGAGACACACTCATTACTAGTGGGTAGGCGGAGCCCCAGATAGGATCAATACCTCAGATTAGAAAGCGTGTTGACCGGCCCCTCCAGCTCGGGCTCCTCTTACTCAGGTCTTCAGTCTAAAATTTGAGGTCTCAGAGGATGGTCGCTGCTGGAAGCAGCTCCTCAGAAGATTTTATTATTTTTATCGGACAAGAGACTTGGATCACCAGAGTGGTCTAGAGGTCTCAGGGGTCTCAGCGCTGCTGGACCCCAACCTCTCCCTTGGCGGATCTGTAATTACCCTAATGGTGGTCCCTGCAGAATCCTTGCCGGCCCGGGGGGATGAGGATGGCTTCCCTGGCGGGGACGCAAACCACGCACAGGGGTCACTGCGTTTCCCCGCCCTGGGGGGAAGCATGGGCATAGCGCCAGAAACCCCTGGGGGTCCCTGTGGCGCTCGGCTGGTGAGTACTCCACATTTCTATTAAAGATGTGTGTGAGTGATTTAACGGCTGCTGCGGCAGCCGCTGTACATTTTACGTGCCGGTGACTCTGAGGAGAAGGGAGAGAGGAGTGCGCACTTTTTTATTTTTGAATTTCCCGCCGCTGAGCACGCGCTTTATGGCGGTCTCCTTTTCTGGCTCCTGTACATGGAGCACATCGGAGACAGAGTGCGGCGGCCATTGCTGACAGGAACGCTGACTGGAAGCTCTCCGGACATCGCTCCCCTCCCCTCCCGGCAAGAACCGTTACCAGCTGGGTGAGTCGCTTCTAGCCCGCGGGCAGAAGCTTAACCCCTTCACCCCCACACGCGGGACGCCGTCTGGGGCACTAATGAGTGGCAGATAGCGCGGTCCTGCGGCTGTTATCGCATATGGGGCTCACACACTCTTTTCAATATTAATAAAGAGGTTGTGTGGAGCCTGCGATATTAATATTATTATTAATATTATTATTATTGCCACTATACGTTTCCGCTAACGATCCTGATAACGACGCATACTAATGCGATCGTTTGTGTGATCTTTTTTAATGTCGCTAGTAGCTGCCAATCTGAGCGATCTCATTAACATCGCATAAGCGGTTAGCGATCATGACTTTGGCGGTCATTGCGTTATACAAAATAGCGCAATTTTTTAGCGATCTTGTGGAACGTTTTTTTTTCTGTATAGTGTGGCATAGCTGCCCTGCAGCTGCGGCCTTATAAGACGCGCTTGGGGCTCGCACACCCTTTTCATTATCAAGGTTGTGGGGAGTCTGCTACTTTAACCCCTTCTTAGGCGGTTAACTCTTGATGGGGGACTGCTGGGGTAGCTCTCTTTTTAGGAGCTTTAACCCTTTAGCTTTTGTTTCTTCTTTAAGAAACACACTGTTCTAGTTACTGACAGGTTTAACCTGCCGTATACTGTGCAAGGGCAGTCCATCTCCCAGACCCGCTACAGGATCAGTCTCGCACACGCAGATCATGCGCAGCGGTTGGAGGTTCCAGTGGTGTCAAAATGGAGGTCCTCACTAGTTTCTATTGATGGCCTGTCTGACCTTCTAGGTTATTGGGTGTCAGCTAGATCCTCTCAAGGAAGCGACAACAAATCGGTGCCTTCCTTCTCGCATAGCGAAGAAGTCCGATTCGGACAAGGAGGATCGGCAGGGACACTCTGCCTCTCTCATGGGCCGTACTAATGGGACCATGAGGGCGTTACAGTTACCGGAGGAGGTAACTAGACGTCCTGGTAAGTCGGCCCGGATGTTTCAGGAGTCGCATGGGTTGCGACGGCTTTACAAACTGTATCCGTTTTCTACGGAGTTGTTTGTTAATTGGACCCCTTCTCCTGAAGTGAATGTCCCTTTATCCCAGCTTAGCAAATCTTCCTGGTAAAGGGTAGGCGAGTCTGCAGGACACGCTGGACAGAAAAACGGAGATGGCAACATTATCCATCTGCGAGGCCGTGGATCATAGATTCGGTATTAAGGATCTAGGTGTACTTGTTAAGTTCCCTGAGCCAGTTGGACCGTTTAAGGACGGCGTGGCAAGATGGATTTCCTCTATCGAGGTAGATGGGCTTTTCAAGTTGAAGGATAATGCGTCACTGCTATCCAGGGCGCAATCCTCGGCAGTTACAGTCAGAAGAGCACTGTGACTTGGACGGTGGAACGCGGTTTTCCAAGCAGGGTTTGCTATTTTTAGCTTACAAAGTGGTCAGCTATTTGAATCTGACCTCACGGAGCTGATTGCCAAGGCAAAGGCAAAGGAAACAGCTTTACCGCAGCGCAGAGCTGTGACTTCTGCGTCTGGCAGGACTAGGGCCGATAGTTGTCGGCGGTCCTTTCGGTTCTAGGGATGATCCGGCCAACCCTCTGGGGGTTTGGGTCGTCTCTCTCTTTTTTTTTTTTTTTAAAAAAAAAAAGGGGAATTCTCAGAAATTCCGCATACCCTGGAAACAGAACTTCTGTTAAGACAGAAGCTGGCAAAAAAAAATCCGCTAAGGCGGACTGACATCTGAATCTCACTCGAGCGCTCGAGTGGGGGGTCGTTTACTCCAATTCAAACCGACTTGGGTTTCCCGTATGTCGGACGCCTGGGTGACACAGGTTGTGTTGGCAGGCTACTTCATAGAGTTTTCTTCTCGACCCCGGACAGTTTTTTGCCAATCTCGCATTCCGTCAGAGCCGAACTATTTGCCACTCTACTGCGAGAGGTCGATTCCCTTCTGCAGAAGGGTGTGGTGATACCGGTTCCGCAGAGGACCGGGTAAGAGGATTTTTTATTCAACCTCTTTGTAGTCCCAAAAAGGAGGACAAATTTCGCCCTATTCTAGAAAGATTGAATCGGCTTGTCCACACCCAAAAATTCCGCATGGAGTGTAAGGTTCTATGTATATATTCCTGAAACTCAGTTTGTTCGTCAGCCATTTTACTTTCTGTCTTGCTGCAGCTATCTCGCCCTCAGTCAAAATGGAGTTTCCAGCTTGCATGTTCCCGCCCTGATTCTCTCCTTTGCTTCTTAAGCAGCCACAGCTGAGCAATCAGTGCTTCAGAATCTAGCCTGCAGTGAACCTGTGACTTGACTCCTGTAAGCCTTGGACCTTGTACTCCAGCTATTCCTACTGAGGAACTCTGAAGCACTTGTGGACTCTGAACCCTGCTCTTTGAAAGACCCACGTTTGCATGGACTTACGGTAACAGAGAAGAAGATCCTGAATCTGTATTGGAGAGTGATTGCTGAGCTTGGATTACTCTGGCCTGCTGTGTCTCCTGTTTCTGTGTCTGCAAACTGTGTGACTATTTCTGCCAACTTGTATGAAGTAATACAGGACTTTTCTATATCAAACCTGTGTCTCATGTATGTTCATCGCACCCAAGCACAAGACGCTATATGAACTGTACTACATACATTACAAGATTCTGAAGCCAAAACGTTAGTGTCTGCTGGGTCTGGAAGGCTGTGTCTGCTGTACTGTGGATATCAGACGTCCGGTTGTACTTTCTGTGATGACAGTGGTTGTGACTTCTCACAACCATTCCAGGTGAGCAATTCCCTTAAGTTTTTTCTTTTTGCAGTGTTACCACAGGTAAACACTATTGTTTTTTTTTTTTTTTTCCTTTCTTTTCTCTTTTTTGTCTGCTGTAACTCTGGATATCAGATGTCCGGTTGTACTTTCTGTGATGACAGTGGTTGTGACTTCTCACAACCATTCCAGGTGAGCAGTTCCCTTAATTTTTTTTTCTCTCTGCAGTGTTGCCACAGGTGAACACTATTGTTTTTTTTTTCTCTCCTCTTCTTCCAGTAATCCTGTCTTAAAAGATCTGGAAAATGGAGGCCCGCATAAAGGAACTTTGCGGAGTGACTGATAATATCCTTGCAGATTTGCAGAATATAAAGACCCGTTTTACAAATCTACAGGACCTCAATAATCACAATTTGCAAGTGGTTGGACAGACTACCCAGGATTTGCGAGCCAGGATTGAGGTTCTAGAGGGGCGAGTCCAGGCTCCTGCCGTAGCCCCGAGTGCTGGGATTCCCAAGTTGCCCCCTTTTCGTTTTGGCGGTGAACGTGAGAAATTCAGGGGATTTATTAATCAATGCAATCTTTTTTTTTCTGCACATGCTTCACAATTTCCCACTGAACGATCTAAGGTGCTTACTATAATTATGTTGCTTACCAACAAGGCTTTAATGTGGGCAAACCCTCTGATTGAGACTGAGGATGATTGTTTGAATCACCTTGATGATTTTATTTCAGCCATGGGGCAGGTGTTTGATGACCCCAATCGAGGTGCAACAGCTGAAGCAGCCATGTTAGCTTTGCGCCAAGGTAAGCACTCGGTAGCTGAATATGCCTTGGATTTCAGGAGATGGGCCCTTGATACCACCTGGGACAGTTCCGCCAAAAAATCTATTTTTCGAAAGGGGTTATCTCCACTGATTAAGGATGAACTTGCTCGTGCCGACCCTCCCACTGCGTTAGGTGACTTTATTAACTACTGCATCCGTATTGATACTCGTCTGACTGAACGCAGGCAAGAGAGATGGTTCGAAAGCAATCGTACTAACCTTTTCCTACCTTCCTCTCCAGCTAAGGAACCTTTGAGTAGGATTACACGGGAACCTGAACCTGAACCCATGCAGGTAGACTCTTTACAACGACGGGTTAGTGATGCACGCAAGGAACATCGTTTTAAGGAGAATCTATGTTTCTATTGTGGTAAGTCAGGGCACTTCATTATAAACTGCCCCAGCCGTTCTCGTAAGACTACTGCAGCACTCATTCATTGTGAGTGTTGCGAGAGGGGATCTGTCAGGTCCGAGCCTCAGGCTCCAGAGAGATCTGCAGCAACAGATCTTGATTTCTCGGACTTAAACTCCGTTACCTCTGAGGACGTTGACTGTGTAAACGCTGCCATTTTTCAAGTTTCCTCAGCGGTGTCCCAGCTGAGTTGTAAGAAAAACAATTCTCATTGCTTTCTTTCCATCAAACTCTGGGTTGACTCAGCTTGGGTGTCTAGCTCTGCTATGATCGACTCAGGGGCAAGTGGAAATTTTATGGATGTCTCCTTTGCTCTGAAACAGGGAATACGTTCAGTGAAGAAGGCTACTCCAGTACAGATGGAAACTGTGGATGGCTCCCTGCTGACCTCTGGACCAGTGGATCAGGAAACAGAGCCTTTGAGGGTTCTTATGGGTAAAGATCATCAAGAGAAACTGTCCTTTATGCTTATCTCTTCTCCCCAATTTCCCATTATTCTAGGGCTACCATGGCTGCAGGCTCAGAATCCTACCATTAACTGGGAGACCAAGGAATTACACTTTCCAGAGAAACAGATGAGTCCAAAAGTTTCAGCTTGCTCTGTTCCTAAAGGAATCATGTCAGTCCCTGAACTACCAGCTGTATACCAGGACTATGTGGATTTATGTGACAAGAAGAACGCTGACCAGCTTCCTCCTCACCGTCCATATGATTGTCCAATTGAATTATTGCCTGGAGCAGAGATACCTTTTGGTAAGATCTACCCCTGGCGGGGCCCGAGCTAAAGGCTTTAAAGGATTACATAGATGAAAATCTAGCCAAGGGCTTCATACGCCCCTCTTCATCTCCTGCAGGTGCACCCATCTTCTTTGTAAAGAAGAAAGATGGATCTCTGAGACCATGCGTAGACTATAGGGAACTCAATAAGGTTACTATTAGAAACCGTTATCCATTGCCTTTAATCCCTGAGTTATTGGAGAGAGTGCGACATGCCAAAAATTTCTCTAAACTAGATCTTCGTGGGGCCTATAACTTAGTCCGTATTAGACCTGGGGATGAATGGAAGACTGCATTCAGGTCACGCTATGGACACTTTGAATATCTAGTTATGCCTTTTGGTCTGAGTACCGCCCCAGCCACTTTCCAACACTTGGTGAATGACATCTTCAGGGATCTCCTAGATACATTCGTGGTAATTTATTTGGATGATATTCTAATTTTTTCTAACTCCACAGAGGAACATCATGGACATGTGAGAATGGTCTTGGAACGTCTAAGACAAAATCATCTTTACATCAAACTTGAAAAGTGTGAATTCCATAGGACCGAAATTCAATTTCTGGGGTATGTACTGTCTACACAAGGAATTAGTATGGATGGAAGCAAAACCCAAGCCATCAAGGATTGGCCAAGTCCTAGAAATGTGAAGGAGGTACAGCGCTTCATCGGGTTTGCCAACTTCTATAGACGTTTCATTAGAAATTTCTCTGAGGTAGTGTCACCTATCACTCAACTTACCCGGAAAGAGTCTAGGTTTTCCTGGACTCCTCAAGCCCAGGAAGCATTTTCCGTCTAAAAGATAAATTTACCACTGCACCTATCCTAGTACATCCCAACCCCGAGCTTGCCTTCATAATAGAGGTGGATGCTTCAGACTGTGCCGTTGGAGCTATACTCTCTCAGAGAACAGGTGAGAAGAATGTCTTGCATCCCTGTGCCTTCTTTTCCCAGCAGTTGTCTTCGGCTGAGAGGAACTACGATGTGGGCAATAGAGAGTTGTTGGCCATTATTGCCGCCTTCAAAGAATGGAGACACCTTCTTCAGGGAGCTGCACAGCAAATAGTCGTCCTGACAGACCATCGTAACCTTGAGTTTATCAGGTCGGCTAAGTGCCTGACTCCTCGCCAGGCTCGCTGGAATCTTTTCTTAAACCAATTTAATTTTATAATCTCTTATAGACCAGGATCGCGCAATGGAAAGGCTGATGCACTCTCTAGGATTTACTCAGCAGAGACACGTCCAATTACTCCTCCTAAGACTATTCTTCCTGACTCTAGATTCCTAGGAGTAATTCATAATCAAGACCTACTTAAGGACATCAAGGAAGCATACCATGCGGATTCCTTTTTGGCACAACCCCCAAGGGACGTAAGTCTTGTCTTTAAGAATGGTGTGTGGATTCAGGGACAATGCCTGTATATTCCTGAAACAGTCAGATTGAGAGTATTGCAACTCATTCACGATTCCAAGATAGCTGGGCATAGAGGAATTCTAAAGACACAGGAATTTCTTTCTCGTTTCTTTTGGTGGCCCACTTGCAGGAAGGATGTTTTGAATTATGTCACTTCATGTGAGGTCTGTGCAAGATGCAAAACACCTCGCTCCTCACCAACTGGTCTGTTACAGCCTCTTCCCACCCCGTCCCGCCCGTGGGGATCCATTTCTATGGACTTCATTGTGGAGTTACCAACCTCTCAGGGGAAGAACACCATTCTAGTGGTGGTTGACCGTCTAACAAAGGCAGCTCATTTTATCCCTTGTGTCGGCTTACCCACTGCAAAACAGACATCAGATTTGATGATTAAAGATGTGTTTCGCTTACATGGAGTACCGGATGAGGTTATTTCGGATCGAGGGGTGCAATTCACTTCTAGGTTTTGGCAAAATTTCTGTGCAGCATTGGACATTAAAGTAAACCTTTCTTCTGCTTTTCATCCCCAGACTAATGGACAGACCGAACGAACCAATCAAACCCTGGAGCAGTATCTCCGCTGCTTTATCTGCCACCTACAGGATGATTGGGTGGATCTACTTCCACGTATAACAACTCTCAGAGTGCCTCCACTAAACAGTCTCCTTTTTACTCTAATCTAGGTTATCATCCTAACATTCTACCACGATTTCCCATAGAAACGCCTTTACCAGCAGTGGCTGAAAGAATCACGTCTTTACAGAAGAATATGGATCTTCTAAAGGAAAATCTGGAATCGGCTCAAGAAAGGTACAAGAAAGCAGCAGATAAATTTCGTAAACCTGCACCAGCTTTCAAGGTAGGAGACTTGGTCTGGCTGTCAACCAGAAATCTTAAGTTAAGGATTCCATCGTCTAAGTTGGGACATAAGTACATTGGACCCTATAAAATCAGTAAAATTATAAGTGCCGTTGCTTGTCGTCTTCAACTGCCCAGAACTATGAGAATCCACCCTGTCTTTCATGTATCCCTACTAAAGGCTGCGACACCCAATACGTTTCCTGGACGTTCCTCTCCTTGCCCTGACCCAGTGCTAGTCGATGGTCAGGAAGAATTTGTTGTGGAAAGGATTTTAGATTCCAGGTTGTATAGAAATCAGTTACAATATCTGATTAAATGGCAGGGCTACCCAGTGGAGGACAACTCATGGGAACCGGTCAATAACGTTAATGCTCCTCGCTTGCTCCGTCAGTTTCATCAGAGGTACCCACACAAGCCTGGTCTGAGGTCATCCGGAGGTTGTCCTTAAGGGGGAGTAATGTAAGGTTCTATGTATATATTCCTGAAACTCAGTTTGTTCGTCAGCCATTTTACTTTCTGTCTTGCTGCAGCTATCTTGCCCTCAGTCAAAATGGAGTTTCCAGCTTGCATGTTCCCGCCCTGATTCTCTCCTTTGCTTCTTAAGCAGCCACAGCTGAGCAATCAGTGCTTCAGAATCTAGCCTGCAGTGAACCTGTGACTTGACTCCTGTAAGCCTTGGACCTTGTACTCCAGCTATTCCTACTGAGGAACTCTGAAGCACTTGTGGACTCTGAACCCTGCTCTTTGAAAGACCCACGTTTGCATGGACTTACGGTAACAGAGAAGAAGATCCTGAATCTGTATTGGAGAGTGATTGCTGAGCTTGGATTACTCTGGCCTGCTGTGTCTCCTGTTTCTGTGTCTGCAAACTGTGTGACTATTTCTGCCAACTTGTATGAAGTAATACAGGACTTTTCTATATCAAACCTGTGTCTCATGTATGTTCATCGCACCCAAGCACAAGACGCTATATGAACTGTACTACATACATTACATGGAGTCGCTTCGCTCCGTTATGGCAGGGGACTTACGGCCCTGTCGCAGAACGACTTTTTGGTCAATCGACATTCGCGACGCTTATTTGCATGTTCCCGTCGGAAGAGCTCACCAGCGCTTCCTTCGTTTTTGCCATAGGTCAACCACTACCAGGTTGTGGCTCGGCCATTCGGCTTGGCCTTAACGCCCAGAATTTTTACAACGATTCTGGCGCCTAAATCTCATGGCAATTCTTCGAAGACGGGGACTTACGATTCTTCCCTACCTGGACGACCTTTCGATTGTGGCGTCCTCAAAGGAGGAGGCAGTGACGACTCGCAATCTATCCCTTCAGCTCCTGGAGGATTTCGGGTGACTGGTCAATTGGGGGAAGTCGTCTCTGGAACCGTTGCAGTCAATCCTGTTTTTGGGGATGCATTTCGACACGGTACGGGCGGTGGTGTCCCTACCTCCAGACAAGCAGGCATGTCTTCTCCGACATGTACAGATTATGAAGTCTGCGACAGCAATGTCCCTTCGGAAGGTATGCGCCTTCTGGGTTTGATGGTGACGTCCATGGAGGCACTTCCGTTTGCCCAGTTTCATTCCAAAGGCTCATTCTGAGTCGTTGGGATCGATCGCAAGCTTCTCTGTATGCAGCGTCATCATCTCTCACAGGGTGCGAGAATCCCTAGGATGGTGGTTACGTCCAGGAGTGTTATCCCTGGGGAAATCTTTCCTCCCTCCGAGGTGGTCGGTCATAACCACAGATGCCAGCCTGACGGGCTGGGGGGGGTGCCTGGAACGATCTTTTGGATCCAGGGAGTATGGTCATCGGGAGAGTCTGTTCTACCGATCAACATCCTGGAATTGAGGGCAATTTTCCTTTGCCTCCAACACTGGACGGTCCCTTTAAGAGGTCTACCAGTCCGAGTGCAGACAGACAACGCGACGGCGATTGCGTATATCAACCACCAAGGCGGGACAAGGAGCTCCAGGCTCATGATGGAGGTGTCTCGGATCCTGCTATGGGCCGAGACCAAGATTCCAGACATCTCTGCGATTCACTTTCCAGGAGTCCAGAATACCACAGCGGACTTCCTCAGTCGCGAGAAGATGGATCCTGGAGAATGGAGTTTTCATCCGAAAATTTTTGCACTACTGTGTTCCCGTTGGGGAACTCCTCAAGTGGATTTGATGGCATCAAGGTTCAATGCCAAACTACCGACCTTCATATCCAGGTACAAGGACCCGAAGGCTGTGGCGGTGGTTGCTCTGGTGGCTCCGTGGGACCATTTCGAGCTAGTCTATGTGTTTCCGCCGATATCTTTACTTCCTCTGGTGCTGCGTCGGATCAGACTGGAGAGAATTCCGGCTATATTGATAGCCTCTGATTGGCCAAGGAGGACGTGGTTCGCGACACTGGTGTCGCTTTTGGCGGCACCGCCATTTCCACTTTCCTCCCGGCCTGACCTGTTAACCAGGGGCCCGTTCGTCATCCGGACTTGAAGTCTTTGCGTTTGACGACGCGGCTCTTGAGACCAAAATATTGAACCATAGAGGTTTCTCAGCTGCAGTCATTGCCACTCTGCGAGCTGCTAGAGGTCCGGCCACTACTAAGATTTATCACAGAACTTGGGTAGCCTTCTTTTCGTGGTGTTCGGGTTCTTCAAGGAATCCGAGGATTTTTTCCATTCCCAATCTGTTGGCTTTTTTACAGTACGGGTTGGACAAAGGTTTAGCAGTTAGCACTCTGAAGGGTCAGGTTTCTGCCCTGTTCGTGCTTTTTCGGAAGGCTATCGCCTCGCGTAGAGACGTGCGTTCCTTTTTTCAAGGAGTAACTCGTCAGTTTCCACCGCGGAAGGCACCTGTGTCTCCTTGGCGGCTCAACCTTGTCTTGGAGGCTCTTCAGCATGTGCCCTTTGAGCCTATGGTGTTGTGAATGGGTTTGAGATGAGTTCTGAGCAGAGGCTCCCTCTGGTGGTTACAAGCGGTACTAGTGAGGATTGTGAGGACTGGGAATCAGGTGTTACTGATTGGTCTTATATAAGGGAGTCATTTTCCCATCAGGGTTGCCGGTGATCAATTGTTCTGGTCTGAATCCTTCTTTCCAGTTTCCCTTGTAGCCTGCTGTGTCGTGTCTGCATCTCCTGCTATCAGATAAGACAATTTCTTATTTTGTGTTTTTGCTATATTTTTGCATTTTGTCCTGCACTTCTGTGGGGGCCTTCTGGGTCCCCTCCGGGGGCTTTTGCCCTCTCAGTTTAGTCCAGCCACTGTGTTTTGTACTTTTGCTTTTTCCAGTTTTTTTTTCAGTGGCTGCTGTTTTGTTTTTGTTACACCAGAGAACTAATTTAGGTGGTAGAGGTCGTGTGATCTCAGGTGATTTTGAAATTAGTAGAGTTGGTGTTTTTTCAGGGTTTTCTGAGATTGCAGTAAGTACCCTTCCTATCCTTTTTTATTTAGATAGTTTGGGCCCCAGCGTTTGCTCATACTATTTTCTTTCTGTGTCAGTATTTCCTCTTGTCTAACCGCCATTACATGTTTGGGGGCTTTCTATTATCTTTGGGGTTCTGCTCCGGGGCAGATAGCTTTCCTATTTCTATCTTTAGGTGTAGTTAGTTTCTCAGGCTGTGACGAGGCGTCTAGGACCAACGTAGGAACGCTCCACGGCTGCCTCTAGTTGCGGTGGTTAGTCAGGGTACTGCAATCTCATAGATTCCAACTGCTCTGGTGTATTTCCTTTTTTACCTGCACTCCTCAGCTACCGTAACATAACAGTATCACCGGCCAAAAAAATTGTATGGTACTCACAGAAGGGAAAAATAATTTTGAAGGAAGAAAAGTTGTCAGAGATATTTTTTTGTTTGTTGCATTTTTTTTTTTTTTTTTCCCTCTGTATCTCTGGGTGCTGGGGAGGATCTTTTCTCCCAATGGAGTTTGCACAGTTGTCTGGCCGTGTGGATCAGCTTGCCACTGAGGTTCAGAGTATTGCTGCATATCTTGCTAGGTTGCCTGTTGTGGAACCTAGGATCCCCATGCCAGATTTGTTTTTAGGGGATCGAGCTAAGTTTCAGAATTTCAAAAATAATTGTAAATTGTTTCTTGCCTTAAAATCTAAGTCCTCAGGAAACGCAGCGCAGCAGGTTCAAATTATCATCTCTCTCCTGCGCGGCGATCCTCAGGATTGGGCTTTTTCCCTGATACCTGGGGATCCTGTTTTGAGTGATGTTGATGCATTTTTTCAGGCCTTGGGGTTATTGTACGATGAGCCTAATGTCACTGATCAAGCTGAAAAAGCCTTGTTGGCATTAAATCAGGGGCTTGATGACGCTGAGTTATACTGTCAGAGATTCCGTAGGTGGGCAGTCCTGACCAAGTGGAATGACGACGCTTTGGCGGCCCTTTTCCGGAAGGGTCTGTCGGATAATGTAAAGGATGTTATGGTGGGATTCCCTGTCCCCTCTGGTCTCAATGATTCTATGTCATTAGCGATTCAAATTGACAGACGTTTGCGTGAGCGGAGAAGTATGCGTGGAGTGGTGTTGCCTTGTGAGCCAGCTGCTGAGCCCATGCAGTGTGATGGAGTGGTGTCTGGGGCACAGCGTCATGAGTTTCGAAAGCGCAATGGGTTATGTTTCTACTGTGGTGATGCCTCTCATGCTATTTCAGTCTGCCCTAAGCGGGGAAGACATTTTGCACGCTCAGTTGTCTTGGGTAGTGTTCAGACTAAGTTTTTATTAACTGTCACTCTGATATGCTCTCTGTCCTCATTTTCTGCTCAGGCTTTCGTTGATTCTGGAGCAGCTATTAACCTGATGGATTATGATTTTGCTAAACGTTGTGGGTTTCCCTTGATACCCCTACAGAAGTCTATTCCTTTACTGGGGATCGATTCTACCCCTTTGGCTGAGAATAAACCCCAGTTTTCTACTCAGGTGATAATGAGGGTTGAACCTGATCACCAGGAGTGCTGCAAATTTTTGGTTCTATATAATCTGCATGACATTATCGTGCTGGGTTTCCCTTGGTTACAGTCTCATAATCCTGTTTTGGATTGGAAATCTGTGTCTGTAACCAGTTGGGGCTGCCAATGTGTTAATACCAACACTCCTGTTTTTTCTGCCTCCCCCCAGGCTGAGGATGTTCCTGACTTTTTGTTTGATTTTTCTGATGTGTTTAGCGAAAGTAAATCTGCATCCTTACCTCCCCATAGGAGCTATGACTGCGCTATTGAATTAGTGCCAGGTAGTAAATTCCCTAAAGGTCGCCTTTTTAACTTGTCTGTACCTGAACATGACGCTATGCGGTCTTATATCAAGGAATCATTGGAGAAGGGTCATATCAGACCATCCTCTTCACCCTTAGGTGCCGGTTTTTTCTTTGTGGCCAAAAAAGATGGTTCATTAAGGCCGTGTATTGATTATCGTCTCTTGAACAATATTACTGTGAAATATCAATACCCGTTACCCTTGATTTCTGACCTGTTTTCCAGGGTGAAAAACGCTACTTGGTTTACCAAGCTTGACCTCAGGGGGGCGTATAACCTTATTCGCATTAAGCACGGGGATGAATGGAAGACGGCATTTAACACCCCTGAAGGGCATTTTGAGTACCTTGTGATGCCCTTTGGGCTCACTAATGCTCCTTCCGTCTTCCAGTCCTTCATGAATGACATTTTCAGGGATTTTGTGGACAAGTTTCTGATTGTTTATTTGGATGATATCTTGATTTTTTCTAATGACTGGGACTCTCATGTGAAACATGTTCGAACTGTATTCCAGATTTTGAGAGAGAATGCTCTGTATGTGAAAGGATCAAAGTGTCTTTTTGGCGTACAGAAGATCTCATTTCTGGGATTCATTTTGTCCCCATCTGTTATTGAAATGGACCCGGTCAAGGTTCAGGCCATCTGTGATTGGGTCCAACCTACTTCATTAAAGGCTCTTCAGAGATTTTTGGGTTTTGCCAATTTTTATCGTAAATTTATTGGTAATTTCTCGGTTATTGTTAAACCATTAACTGATTTGACCAGAAAGGGTTCTGATGTGGTGAATTGGCCTCCTGAGGCAGTCTCTGCGTTTCAGGAACTTAAGCAGAGATTCACTTCTGCTCCTGTTCTACGGCAGCCTGATGTTTCTCTGCCATTTCAGGTGGAGGTTGATGCCTCTGAAATTGGGGCAGGTGCCGTTTTGTCCCAAAAAGATCCAGAGACCTCTAAAAGTAACCCTTGTGCCTTTTTCTCTCGAAAATGTTCTCCTACTGAACGTAATTATGACGTGGGTAATCGGGAGTTATTGGCCATGAAGTGGGCTTTTGAAGAGTGGAGACATTGGCTGGAGGGAGCCAAACATCAGGTGGTGGTCCTTACGGACCATAAGAATCTGGTCTATCTGGAATCTGCCAAGCGACTCAATCCTAGACAGGCCAGGTGGGCCTTGTTTTTCACACGTTTTAATTTTGTGGTTTCCTTTCTTCCTGGCACTAAGAATGTTAAGGCGGATGCCCTCTCGAGGAGTTTCCTTGCGGACTCTCCTGAGCTATCTGATCCCTCTGTTATTTTGAAGGAGGGTGTAGTTCTTTCCGCCATCTCGCCCAATTTGAGACTTGCTCTGGAGGGGTGTCAGGAGGATAGGACCGAGCGCTGCCCTGTTGGAAAATTGTTTGTCCCGGACCAATGGAAAAAGAGTGTGATGTCTGAGATTCATTGTTCCGCATTGGCTGGGCATCCCGGAATTTTTGGTACCAGAGACTTGGTTAGTCGGTCCTTTTGGTGGCCTACCTTGTCTCGCGATGTCAGGGAATTTGTGCAGTCCTGCGGGACTTGCTCTCGCTCCAAGCCTTGCTCTCGCTCTAGTGGTTTGTTGATGCCATTGCCTGTGCCCAAGAGACCATGGACCCATATCTCTATGGATTTCATTTCCGATCTTCCTGTTTCTCAGAGAATGACCACCATCTGGGTAATTTGTGATAGGTTTTCCAAAATGATACATCTTGTGCCATTACCTAAGTTGCCTTCCTCCTCTGAATTGGTGCCGTTGTTCCTTCAGCACGTGGTTCGTTTACACGGCATTCCTGAGAACATTGTGTCTGACAGAGGAGTCCAGTTTGTTTCCAGATTTTGGAGGACTTTTTGTTCTAAACTGGGTGTTCAATTGTCTTTCTCCTCGGCATTTCATCCTCAGACCAATGGTCAAACTGAGAGAACAAACCAGACATTGGAGACTTATCTAAGATGCTTTGTGTCTGCTGATCAGGATGACTGGGTCTCTTTTTTGCCTTTGGCTGAGTTTGCTCTTAATAATAGGGCTAGCTCTGCCACTTTGATGTCTCCGTTTTTCTGTAATTCTGGGTTTCACCCTCGATTTTCTTCAGGACAGACGGAGGCTTCTGTCTGTCCAGGTGTTGACTCTGTTGTTGAGCGTATGCAGCAGATTTGGGACCAGGTAGTGGAGAGGTTGTCCCTCTCTCAGGAGAAGGCCCAGCGATTTGCTAACCGGCATAGGACTGATGGTCCTCGGTTTAGGTGGGGGACTTGGTCTGGTTGTCCTCAAAGAATATTCCTATGAGAGTAGCATCTCCTAAATTTAAGCCTAGGTTCATTGGACCTTATAAGATCATGGAGATTATTAATCCTGTTTCTTTTCGTTTGCTTCTTCCAGGGACATTTAAGATCCATAACGTGTTCCACAAGTCCTTGTTGAAGAGGTTTGTTGAGCCAGTGGTTCCTGCTGCTGTGCCTCCTGACCCTGTTTTGGTTGAGGGCAATCTGGAGTATGTGGTTGAGAAAATATTGGATTCTCGTTTTTCTAGACGAAGACTCCAGTATTTGGTTAAATGGAGAGGTTATGGTCAGGAAGACAATTCTTGGGTGTTTGCTTCGGACATCCATGCTAGGAGACTTATCCGTGCGTATCATAGAACTCATCCTGACCGACCTGGTTGCTCAAATGAGGGTTCGGTGACCCCTCCTCAAGGGGGGGGTACTGTTGTGAATGGGTTTGAGATGAGTTCTGAGCAGAGGCTCCCTCTGGTGGTTACAAGCGGTACTAGTGAGGATTGTGAGGACTGGGAATCAGGTGTTACTGATTGGTCTTATATTAAGGGAGTCATTTTCCCATCAGGGTTGCCGGTGATCAATTGTTCTGGTCTGAATCCTTCTTTCCAGTTTCCCTTGTAGCCTGCTGTGTCGTGTCTGCATCTCCTGCTATCAGATAAGACAATTTCTTATTTTGTGTTTTTGCTATATTTTTGCATTTTGTCCTGCACTTCTGTGGGGGCCTTCTGGGTCCCCTCCGGGGGCTTTTGCCCTCTCAGTTTAGTCCAGCCACTGTGTTTTGTATTTTTGCTTTTTCCAGTTTTTTTTCAGTGGCTGCTGTTTTGTTTTTGTTACACCAGAGAACTAATTTAGGTGGTAGAGGTCGTGTGATCTCAGGTGATTTTGAAATTAGTAGAGTTGGTGTTTTTTCAGGGTTTTCTGAGATTGCAGTAAGTACCCTTCCTATCCTTTTCTATTTAGATAGTTTGGGCCCCAGCGTTTGCTCATACTATTTTCTTTCTGTGTCAGTATTTCCTCTTGTCTAACCGCCATTACATGTTTGGGGGCTTTCTATTATCTTTGGGGTTCTGCTCCGGGGCAGATAGCTTTCCTCTTTCTATCTTTAGGTGTAGTTAGTTTCTCAGGCTGTGACGAGGCGTCTAGGACCAACGTAGGAACGCTCCACGGCTGCCTTTAGTTGTGGTGGTTAGTCAGGGTACTGCAATCTCATAGATTCCAACTGCTCTGGTGTATTTCCTTTTTTACCTGCACTCCTCAGCTACCGTAACATAACAGTATCACCGGCCAAAAAAATTGTATGGTACTCACAGAAGGGAAAAAATATTTTGAAGGAAGAAAAGTTGTCAGAGATATTTTTTTGTTTGTTGCATTTTTTTTTTTTTTTTCCCTCTGTATGTCTGGGTGCTGGGGAGGATCTTTTCTCCCAATGGAGTTTGCACAGTTGTCTGGCCGTGTGGATCAGCTTGCCACTGAGGTTCAGAGTATTGCTGCATATCTTGCTAGGTTGCCTGTTGTGGAACCTAGGATCCCCATGCCAGATTTGTTTTTAGGGGATCGAGCTAAGTTTCAGAATTTCAAAAATAATTGTAAATTGTTTCTTGCCTTAAAATCTAAGTCCTCAGGAAACGCAGCGCAGCAGGTTCAAATTATCATCTCTCTCCTGCGCGGCGATCCTCAGGATTGGGCTTTTTCCCTGATACCTGGGGATCCTGTTTTGAGTGATGTTGATGCATTTTTTCAGGCCTTGGGGTTATTGTACGATGAGCCTAATGTCACTGATCAAGCTGAAAAAGCCTTGTTGGCATTAAATCAGGGGCTTGATGACGCTGAGTTATACTGTCAGAGATTCCGTAGGTGGGCAGTCCTGACCAAGTGGAATGACGACGCTTTGGCGGCCCTTTTCCGGAAGGGTCTGTCGGATAATGTAAAGGATGTTATGGTGGGATTCCCTGTCCCCTCTGGTCTCAATGATTCTATGTCATTAGCGATTCAAATTGACAGACGTTTGCGTGAGCGGAGAAGTATGCGTGGAGTGGTGTTGCCTTGTGAGCCAGCTGCTGAGCCCATGCAGTGTGATGGAGTGGTGTCTGGGGCACAGCGTCATGAGTTTCGAAAGCGCAATGGGTTATGTTTCTACTGTGGTGATGCCTGTCATGCTATTTCAGTCTGCCCTAAGCGGGGAAGACATTTTGCACGCTCAGTTGTCTTGGGTAGTGTTCAGACTAAGTTTTTATTAACTGTCACTCTGATATGCTCTCTGTCCTCATTTTCTGCTCAGGCTTTCGTTGATTCTGGAGCAGCTATTAACCTGATGGATTATGATTTTGCTAAACGTTGTGGGTTTCCCTTGATACCCCTACAGAAGTCTATTCCTTTACTGGGGATCGATTCTACCCCTTTGGCTGAGAATAAACCCCAGTTTTCTACTCAGGTGATAATGAGGGTTGAACCTGATCACCAGGAGTGCTGCAAATTTTTGGTTCTATATAATCTGCATGACATTATCGTGCTGGGTTTCCCTTGGTTACAGTCTCATAATCCTGTTTTGGATTGGAAATCTGTGTCTGTAACCAGTTGGGGCTGCCAATGTGTTAATACCAACACTCCTGTTTTTTCTGCCTCCCCCAGGCTGAGGATGTTCCTGACTTTTTGTTTGATTTTTCTGATGTGTTTAGCGAAAGTAAATCTGCATCCTTACCTCCCCATAGGAGCTATGACTGCGCTATTGAATTAGTGCCAGGTAGTAAATTCCCTAAAGGTCGCCTTTTTAACTTGTCTGTACCTGAACATGACGCTATGTGGTCTTATATCAAGGAATCATTTGAGAAGGGTCATATCAGACCATCCTCTTCACCCTTAGGTGCCGGTTTTTTCTTTGTGGCCAAAAAAGATGGTTCATTAAGGCCGTGTATTGATTATCGTCTCTTGAACAATATTACTGTGAAATATCAATACCCGTTACCCTTGATTTCTGACCTGTTTTCCAGGGTGAAAAACGCTACTTGGTTTACCAAGCTTGACCTCAGGGGGCGTATAACCTTATTCGCATTAAGCACGGGGATGAATGGAAGACGGCATTTAACACCCCTGAAGGGCATTTTGAGTACCTTGTGATGCCCTTTGGGCTCACTAATGCTCCTTCCGTCTTCCAGTCCTTCATGAATGACATTTTCAGGGATTTTGTGGACAAGTTTCTGATTGTTTATTTGGATGATATCTTGATTTTTTCTAATGACTGGGACTCTCATGTGAAACATGTTCGAACTGTATTCCAGATTTTGAGAGAGAATGCTCTGTATGTGAAGGGATCAAAGTGTCTTTTTGGCATACAGAAGATCTCATTTCTGGGATTCATTTTGTCCCCATCTGTTATTGAAATGGACCCGGTCAAGGTTCAGGCCATCTGTGATTGGGTCCAACCTACTTCATTAAAGGCTCTTCAGAGATTTTTGGGTTTTGCCAATTTTTATCGTAAATTTATTGGTAATTTCTCGGTTATTGTTAAACCATTAACTGATTTGACCAGAAAGGGTTCTGATGTGGTGAATTGGCCTCCTGAGGCAGTCTCTGCGTTTCAGGAACTTAAGCAGAGATTCACTTCTGCTCCTGTTCTACGGCAGCCTGATGTTTCTCTGCCATTTCAGGTGGAGGTTGATGCCTCTGAAATTGGGGCAGGTGCCGTTTTGTCCCAAAAAGATCCAGAGACCTCTAAAAGTAACCCTTGTGCCTTTTTCTCTCGAAAATGTTCTCCTACTGAACGTAATTATGACGTGGGTAATCGGGAGTTATTGGCCATGAAGTGGGCTTTTGAAGAGTGGAGACATTGGCTGGAGGGAGCCAAACATCAGGTGGTGGTCCTTACGGACCATAAGAATCTGGTCTATCTGGAATCTGCCAAGCGACTCAATCCTAGACAGGCCAGGTGGGCCTTGTTTTTCACACGTTTTAATTTTGTGGTTTCCTTTCTTCCTGGCACTAAGAATGTTAAGGCGGATGCCTCTCGAGGAGTTTCCTTGCGGACTCTCCTGAGCTATCTGATCCCTCTGTTATTTTGAAGGAGGGTGTAGTTCTTTCCGCCATCTCGCCCAATTTGAGACTTGCTCTGGAGGGGTGTCAGGAGGATAGGACCGAGCGCTGCCCTGTTGGAAAATTGTTTGTCCCGGACCAATGGAAAAAGAGTGTGATGTCTGAGATTCATTGTTCCGCATTGGCTGGGCATCCCGGAATTTTTGGTACCAGAGACTTGGTTAGTCGGTCCTTTTGGTGGCCTACCTTGTCTCGCGATGTCAGGGAATTTGTGCAGTCCTGCGGGACTTGCTCTCGCTCCAAGCCTTGCTCTCGCTCTAGTGGTTTGTTGATGCCATTGCCTGTGCCCAAGAGACCATGGACCCATATCTCTATGGATTTCATTTCCGATCTTCCTGTTTCTCAGAGAATGACCACCATCTGGGTAATTTGTGATAGGTTTTCCAAAATGATACATCTTGTGCCATTACCTAAGTTGCCTTCCTCCTCTGAATTGGTGCCGTTGTTCCTTCAGCACGTGGTTCGTTTACACGGCATTCCTGAGAACATTGTGTCTGACAGAGGAGTCCAGTTTGTTTCCAGATTTTGGAGGACTTTTTGTTATAAACTGGGTGTTCAATTGTCTTTCTCCTCGGCATTTCATCCTCAGACCAATGGTCAAACTGAGAGAACAAACCAGACATTGGAGACTTATCTAAGATGCTTTGTGTCTGCTGATCAGGATGACTGGGTCTCTTTTTTGCCTTTGGCTGAGTTTGCTCTTAATAATAGGGCTAGCTCTGCCACTTTGATGTCTCCGTTTTTCTGTAATTCTGGGTTTCACCCTCGATTTTCTTCAGGACAGACGGAGGCTTCTGTCTGTCCAGGTGTTGACTCTGTTGTTGAGCGTATGCAGCAGATTTGGGACCAGGTAGTGGAGAGGTTGTCCCTCTCTCAGGAGAAGGCCCAGCGATTTGCTAACCGGCATAGGACTGATGGTCCTCGGTTTAGGGTGGGGGACTTGGTCTGGTTGTCCTCAAAGAATATTCCTATGAGAGTAGCATCTCCTAAATTTAAGCCTAGGTTCATTGGACCTTATAAGATCATGGAGATTATTAATCCTGTTTCTTTTCGTTTGCTTCTTCCAGGGACATTTAAGATCCATAACGTGTTCCACAAGTCCTTGTTGAAGAGGTTTGTTGAGCCAGTGGTTCCTGCTGCTGTGCCTCCTGACCCTGTTTTGGTTGAGGGCAATCTGGAGTATGTGGTTGAGAAAATATTGGATTCTCATTTTTCTAGACGAAGACTCCAGTATTTGGTTAAATGGAGAGGTTATGGTCAGGAAGACAATTCTTGGGTGTTTGCTTCGGACATCCATGCTAGGAGACTTATCCGTGCGTATCATAGAACTCATCCTGACCGACCTGGTTGCTCAAATGAGGGTTCGGTGACCCCTCCTCAAGGGGGGGGTACTGTTGTGAATGGGTTTGAGATGAGTTCTGAGCAGAGGCTCCCTCTGGTGGTTACAAGCGGTACTAGTGAGGATTGTGAGGACTGGGAATCAGGTGTTACTGATTGGTCTTATATAAGGGAGTCATTTTCCCATCAGGGTTGCCGGTGATCAATTGTTCTGGTCTGAATCCTTCTTTCCAGTTTCCCTTGTAGCCTGCTGTGTCATGTCTGCATCTCCTGCTATCAGATAAGACAATTTCTTATTTTGTGTTTTTGCTATATTTTTGCATTTTGTCCTGCACTTCTGTGGGGGCCTTCTGGGTCCCCTCCGGGGGCTTTTGCCCTCTCAGTTTAGTCCAGCCACTGTGTTTTGTACTTTTGCTTTTTCCAGTTTTTTTTCAGTGGCTGCTGTTTTGTTTTTGTTACACCAGAGAACTAATTTAGGTGGTAGAGGTCGTGTGATCTCAGGTGATTTTGAAATTAGTAGAGTTGGTGTTTTTTCAGGGTTTTCTGAGATTGCAGTAAGTACCCTTCCTATCCTTTTCTATTTAGATAGTTTGGGCCCCAGCGTTTGCTCATACTATTTTCTTTCTGTGTCAGTATTTCCTCTTGTCTAACCGCCATTACATGTTTGGGGGCTTTCTATTATCTTTGGGGTTCTGCTCCGGGGCAGATAGCTTTCCTATTTCTATCTTTAGGTGTAGTTAGTTTCTCAGGCTGTGACGAGGCGTCTAGGACCAACGTAGGAACGCTCCACGGCTGCCTCTAGTTGCGGTGGTTAGTCAGGGTACTGCAATCTCATAGATTCCAACTGCTCTGGTGTATTTCCTTTTTTACCTGCACTCCTCAGCTACCGTAACATAACACTATGGGTTTTACTAGCCTTTCGTTACTTTCTTGGAAAGTTGCATTCTTAGTGGAGGTAACCTCTTTAAGAAGGGTTTCTGAGTTGGCAGCTCTTTCTTGCTCGCCGCCTTTCCTGGAGTTTTACCCGGATCGAGTAGTGCTTCGCACACGGGGCGACTTTCTACCTAAGGTGGTGTCGCAATTTCATGTCAACCAGGATATTGTGTTGCCCTCGCTTTGCCCAGGCCCGAGGAGTGCAAAGGAACGAGATTTGCACAAATTGGATTTAGTGCGGGTCTTGAAGTTCTATCTGTCTGTTACTCAAGGTTTTTAGGAAGCCAGATTCTCTTTTTGGGATTCCAGCAGGTCGTAGACTTGATCAACGAGCTTCCAAGGACTCTATAGCTCGTTGGATTCGGTCAGCCTTTTTTGAGGCTTACCGTCTTAAAGGCGAACCTTGCCCGATTAAGGTTCGAGCTCACTCCACGAGGGCTGTGGCTTCATCGTGGGCCTTTCATCAAGGGGCTTCGGCAGCTCAGCTCTGCCGAGCGGTGACCTGGCGTTTCGTCCACACATTTACAAAGTTTTATAAGGTGGACATCAGTGCTTCCGCTGATGCGGCCTTAGGACGTAGGGTCCTGCAGGCAGCGGTAATCTAAGTTTTAGTTAACTTGTATTTGGCGCCTGTTGCGCATTTATCTAGGTTGTTGGGTTTCTGCCTCTTTTGGTTTTTTTCCCACCCTATTTTTTGGACTGCTTTGGGACGTCCCACTAGTAATGAGTGTGTCTCCCTTCCTTCATCTGCAGCTGAAACACGGATTTTGGTAAGAACTTACCTGTAAAATCCTTTTCAGCGAAGAAGGAAGGGAGACACACGTCCCTCCCATGGCAGAAGTGTGTTGTTGTATTACAGAAGCAGCGTGGCCCTTCTCTGATAGCGATTTTCTGGGCTGAGGTCGACGCGCTACGGCTCTGTTCCAGCATTGCCAGCTTATCGCAGTAGTCAGGTTCAGTGAGTAGTACCTGGGACTGTGTGGTTTTTCGTTGCAAATGCATGCATAACCTGTACTTTTGTATTTTTCTCTGAAGTCCTTCAGAAGGGGTTATGTTGCTTCGCTGGTGATATTGTTCTTCCTTAAGCTTTGGTACGACTGAAGACCTGAGTAGGAGGAGCCCGAGCTGGAGGGGCCGGTCAACACGCTTTCTAATCTGAGGTATTGATCCTATCTGGGGCTCCGCCTACCCACTAGTAATGAGTGTGTCTCCCTTCCTTCTTCGCTGAAAAGGATTTTACAGGTAAGTTCTTACCAAAATCCGTGTTTTGTCCTGATTCTTAGAGGCATAGCTATCTGTGCTTCTAATGCAAAACGCCTAGTATATGGGATGACTGAGTACGTGTATTCGGGGACTCTTTTCCAGTATGTTTTGTATGACCGTTGCGGGATGTGTGACCGCATCTGGTTCTGTCGGGGCCAGTGCTACTCTCAATTAAAGGTACTTTTTTTGGACACACGTCCAGTTGAACACATTTTCGGAGCAGTCAACCACTGGTTCCCTGCTCCACAGTCATTCTAGATCTGCAGGCCTGTCAGTAATGACGTCAGGGGGTGCCTATGATGTAACACCAGAGTGTCGTCGATACGCCTTCCACGGCATGACGCGAGCGTGCTTTGCTGCTGTGGGTCTCTGATAGCCCTGCGGATGCTGGGCAGCTGCAGAGGCACAATGGGGGCCAAGATTATGACAATATTGGGGCTACGTGGAGGAAGGGCATAATTTATGTGAGCCAGAATAGGGGTACATTATAATATGGGAGGCCAGAATTGGGAGACAGTTTGAGGTCCAGAATAGGGGGACATTTTGACGCTCTGGGGGCCAGAATTGTAGCACATTACTACAATATGGGGATCACATAGAGGGGCATTATTACTGTTACTATAGGAGGGCTTTATTACTATATGTAGGCCACATTGGGGGGGCATAATTAATTTATAGGGAAAGAATTGTGGGACGTTATTTCAACATGGGGGCAGAATTGGGAATTTGTTACAATATGGGGGCCAAATAGTGGAACATTTTTACTTTGTGGAGATTATTAATTTATGGGGCAAAGATTGGGGGATCTTATTATTATATGGGGGCCATATAGTAGGACATTACCGCTATATTATCAGGGCCACATGGGGGACGTTGATAATGTATGGGGCCACATAAGGTAATATCACTACTATATTGGGGCCACAAAGAGGGATGTTACACCTCTATGGGGCATGATAGGTGGACAGTGCTACCATTTGGGTGCCATGGTAAGAGCAGTTCTACTGTATTTGGGCAAGAAGGGGACATACGTTTTACTACTATATGGAGGACACATAGGAGAACATCACTACTGTATTATATTGTATTTTTGGGATAATGTGAGACCAAAGGAAGGTACTGTAACTGTAGAAGTTGGGGAAGTTGCGGGGAGAGCGCTTTAAATGTGATCAACTATAGATGTCTGTATATATTTTGCAGAGACGAGTCCTGGCAGGAAGAAGTCACAGCGGTCTGTGCCGGGTGAAGAAGAAGAGAGAAAATGAAGAGCTTCAGTTGGAGACGTCCCGAGTATCTGGAGTTACCTGTTCTGTATATACTGATACAATTCAGTGTGCGGTCATTGTATGGGGGTGATGTTAGTGTCAGTACTGTGATTATTATTAATCAGTATGGTGGTATTATTCCCTTGTCTTTTTTTTATGTCTCATCTTTGGTGATCCTTGAAAAAATTTTTAAGAATCCTAAATTTTATGCCCTAAAGGGTGTAGGGACAGCGACCACCACGCAGTCAGTGGGGCGCTGCAGACCTGACGAAGCTCGGGGGGGATTATAGTATCCAAGGACGGACTAGTTCAGAATCATTTGCAAATGCCAAGGACCACAATAAAAGTTATTTTTCGTGCACATAAGAACTATTGTACAGAGACGATTGTTGAGCCGGGTTACATCATTAGGGGGTAGTTTTGGGGCCCTGAGCAGTTCCCTTTAAGAAGAATTGATTGTTGGCAGCAATTCCCTTCATGTAAACATTGACGTGCTGCCGCCACTGATACACACTGCTGCAATCCCCACATGTATGCAATGATTGCTGCAGGTAAAACGAGGGTCAATCTCCTAATATCGGCATTCGGTGGCAGAAATGGGGGCAGGAATTGGAATGAAACGTTTAATACATGTGCAGTAGTTCTTTTTTTTTTTAAATCAGATGATTTTTATTTAAAAATTGTCAGCATGAAACTTTGACAGTACATTTAACTTTAGCATATAATATAAACCGTATTCAACCTGACAGGCAATATAACTATTCTTACATCCTAAGTCCCCTACCCTCCCCCCTAACCCCGTCCCTTTAAATCATTGCACATATCACACACCATGTCACATTTTGAATCCTTTTTTTCGAGACAACCCTTTACGATCCCTGTTTAAAGTACCAACTCAGAGGGTCAAGGGCGCGTAGGCAGACGCATTCTTTCTCTCATAAGAGCCTCCGAAGCCAGGCCCGGGTGCTCCATCCAGCCACCCCACACATTCTCAAACTGCATGTGTTGACCTCTTTTCGCATATATGTTCTGTTCCATCATAACAATAAAGTTAACCTTATTAATCAGTTCTTGTCTAACTGGCGCTTTGTCATCTAACCAGTGGGCCGCAATGAGCTTTCTGGCAGCATATAGGATTCTGGCTATGGTCAGCTTTCCCCACTCATCAACCGCGATATCCTCCATGCACCCAATACACACGTCAGCGGGTTCCTTATAAGATCCACTCCCATTACCTCCTGTGTCAAATTAAGTGTTTGTACCCAAAAGTTCTGTAGGGCAGGGCAGGACCACATCATATGTAGGAGATCTGCCCCATCCTCAGAGCAGCGCGGACAGCAGGAATCCCTCCTCAGGCCCGTCCTCTTCATCCAGACCGGGGTCCTGTATACCCTATGTGTTAGGTAGAGTTGTGAGACTCTCCTGGCTTCACTCATAGAGACCTTGGGGATGAATTGTAATACGCTCTCCCACTGAGAGTCCGAGATTGGTCCCACATCCTCTTCCCATTTTTCTCTGGACTTAGCTGGGTGCCGTACCAGGAATGAATCCAAAAAACCCCTATATACGAGGGAGATGAAACCCTTAGTGACCCTATAAGATTCACCATCGCATCTGATTGCACCACTATTCTTGATGTTTTAAGCTGTCGATTGATTGCATGCCGCAGCTGCAAATATTGAAAAAAGAGGGATTGACTCAGAGGGAATTCCTTCCTGATCTCCTCAAAAGTCTTAAGCATGCCGCCAACCAACAGCTGTGACACAAAACCATATCCCGACCCTTCTCCATTGAGCGAATCCCCTCAGACGCATTAACTCCCCCAGTCTCGGGTCAAACCAAACCGACGAGAAGCGCGTGAGCTCCGTAATGCCCCTCCATTGTCTATCTCTTTGCCAAATCTTGTCCACCATAGCGATCGTCGGGAGCCTTTTAGGGTTCACCCGGAACCTACCAGCCTCTAAACTAGCAAGCAACGAACCTCTGCCCACTATAAACTCAATGAGCTTCCCAGCCGACGTAGATTGGGTAGGCTCCCCCCTCCCCACCATATGCTGACATTGGGATGACACATAATAAACCCACGGGTTCGGGATTGCCAGGCCCCCCTCCTCTTTTGACCTCTGTAGATGTTCAAGTTTAATGCGTGCCCTACTACCCTTCCAGATCAAGTCCCGGAAAAGAGAATCAATCCGGTAGAATTTATTTTGCGCCAACCAGACAGGCGTATTATGGAGTATATATAGGAGTTGGGGCATGAGGATCATTTTTAATAAATTTGCTCTACCCGCCACAGACAGGAATAGTTTCTTCCACGCTGCAATTTTTTGTTGAAACTTATTGATAAGGGGGGTAAGATTGAGCCGTTCATATTCCTCCAATTTAGCAGAGATCACAATGCCCAAATATTTAAACTCACTAACCACCCTCAAAGGGGTCTCAGGATCTAGCACTAGGGGAGCAGCAGAGTCCACGGGAAGCAACACGGATTTATCCCAGTTGATAGTCAGTCCAGAAATAGAGCCGAATTTACTAATAACTGCCATAGCCGAACTTAGGGAGTCGCTCGGGTCAGCCAGAAACAGCAGCACATCATCCGCATATAAGGCCACTTTCTCTACGTGGGAGCCATATTGGAATCCCCGAATATCTGTGGTACCACGTATCTTTGCAGCTAACGGTTCTACAGCGATCGCAAACAGCAGGGGGACAGGGGGCACCCCTGCCTCGTTCCCCTATGTAGGGAGAAACTCTCAGACAGCAGACCATTAACCCGTATTTTAGCACTAGGGGATGTATATAGCAAACGTACCCAACCCACAAACAGATCACCAAATCCCATGGTTTTCATTACCGCCCACAAATACCTCCACTCCACACTGTCGAACGCCTTAGCGGCATCCAGGGAAACTATTACCCTCTGTCCCACATTATCCGCCCTCGCCTGCATGTTTAAGTATAATCGCCGGAGATTTATAGCTGTGGATTTATTGGGCATAAACCCTGACTGGTCTTGGTGAATTAGGGATTCGATGACCTTGTTAAGTCGGTTCGCCAGCATTTTGGCCAATAACTTAATGTCAGTGGTCAACAAAGAGATCGGACGATATGAAGCTGGGTCCGTCAAATCTTTTCCCTGCTTTGGTAGGACAACAATTATCGCCTCTCGCATGGACCGGGGCAGCTCCCCCCCCCACCAATCTCGCAGTGTAAACCTCCATCAACTTGGGAAGCAACACCTCTTTGTATTTTTTGTAGACTTCTCCTGGGATACCGTCCCCCCCTGGGGCCTTGTCACTAGGTACAGAGGCCAGAGCGGCCTCAAGTTCCTCCATATCAAAGGGCTCCTCAAGAAGCCTCTGCTCCGCCAGTGAGAGTCGTGGAAGCCGCACCCCCACTAAAAAGTTATCAATTTCCTCCTCCGATGGCTGCACGTGTGACTGGTACAGATTTGAGTAAAATCCCATCATTATCTCCAGTATGGCCCTACTGCCTGTATGCTCACATCCGTCTTTCCCCTTTAATTTAGTGATATACGCCGATTCCCTTTGGGCCGCCACCACCCTGGACAGAAGGTGACCCGCTCTCTCTCCCTCCTCGAAAAACTTCATCGTGCAGAACAGCCTTTTCCTCTCCGCAGTTTTCATAGTCATATTACAAACCTCTCTCTGCGCTGATCTCAAACGTTCCCGGGCCTCAGGGGTTTGCTCCTCAATTAGTGCCGCCTCTGCTCCCTCTAATGACCTAATCAACTCCTGGTCTCTCCTGCCCGTTTCGGTTTTAACTTGCGATATGTTTTTAATGCACAACCCTCTGAAGTAAGCCTTCATGGCTTCCCATACCATCAATACCGAAGCCGAGCCCATATTAATTTTAAAGAATTCTGTCAGGTCATCCCCCACATGGCCGTCCAGATCAATCAGCTGGAGCCAGAACGGATTTAGCCTCCACAGGGGTCTCCTGGAAAACTCAGAGCCCTGCCCCTGAAGCACCACACACATAGGCGAGTGATCCGACAGAGTTCTAGCCAAATAAGTTACCTCACCCACTAGACTTAGCATCGGACCATTCCCCAGGGCCAGATCAATCCTGGACAGCGAGGCAGAGGCGGGAGAGAAGCAGGAGTACTTATAAGTTCCGGGGTGATGGGTTCTCCATATGTCTATTAGTGCAGTCTCCTTCAGAACCGCCCCAAAGGGGGTGCAATTACCACCCAGTCTCAGTGCCTCCCGACCACCTCTGTTCCAATGGACATCAGAAACATTGTTGAAGTCACCAATTATCAGAAAGGGAACCCCCGGGAAATCGCCCACTACCTCCATGACCTTGTACAGCACTTTCCCACAATACGGCGGAGGGATATATATCGAGATCAGTAGCATCAGTATACCAGACAATTTACATAGCAAGCATACGAACCGTCCCAGCGGGTCTATAATCACTTTACACTGTTCAAAAGGTATACCTGTGCGAACAAGAACACTGACACCCCGTGAGTATGTGGAATATGTTGCATGATACCCCGCCTGCAGCCATCTTTTTTTAAGAAGATGCGTTCTACTCTTTATCAAGTGGGTTTCTTGCAAGCATATGACTGCAGGTTTGGCATCAAGCAAGAAAGTAAACATTGCCTGTCTTTTTACTCCGGACGCCAACCCTCTAACGTTCCAACTTATTATTTTTATTTTATCCGCCATTACCCTGCAACCCCAAATACCGTGTCATCCATTTCCTCATTTGTGAATTAGTAAGGCTGTCTCCCCTCGAACCTGTGTGACATAGACAATAGTTTAACATTCCCCCTTCCCTCCCCACCCTCCACCCCCCCTCACACAATACCCCAACTTCACCCAACTCAAGCTTTCCATCTCCTCCAGGTGTCACGGAGGAGAGGGCGTACTTTATCCGATTCAGAGTATCCACTTCACCGAAGCAAACCCGCTTTACTCCCCAAACTCTGGGAGTAGCATATGGCTAGTGATTGCAGCCAAACAATACTCAACAGTTAACCATAAAACATTCACATTTAGCTTTCTGTTAAATACATTTAACATGTCCAGAACACATGAACTAGAAAAAGGTAGGAAAATTTCTCCCCCTCCCCCTCCAATGCACAGCAAGATTATTTCCCAAAATGAGAGGGAGGGTCTTCCTCCTGAGAAAAAGGTATTCAGGAGGGAAGAGCGGATATATGTAAGATCCGGTCCCGATTAAAGGACAAGACCCGTCCCGATTAAAGGACAAGTCAGCTCAGTCAGCCAGCGGAGTCCTTAGAATTTGCCTTGCTGAGACGCGTCTCGTTGCTGTCCATCCAGTTAAGGGCCTCCTTTGCATCCGGGAAGAAATGGACAGTGTCCCCGTCTACCACTCTCAGTTTAGCCGGATATATCATTGAGTACGGCACACCCAGGGCTCTCAACCTCTTCTTAATGTCAACGAATTTGGCCCTCTGCTTTTGAACCTCCATAGAGAAGTCCGGGTAAATGGAAATCCTGGAGCCGTTGATTTTCAGGTCCGGATGATTCTTGGAAAAGCGAAGAATAGCATCCCTGTCCCGATAATGCAGAACCTTGACAAGCACTTGTCTTGGAGGACGGCCAGGGGGGAGGGGGAATGCGGGGACACGGTGAGCTCTTTCCACGGCATATAAACGGGACAGGTTGTTCTGGCCAATAGTGTTCAACAGCCACTGTTCAAAGAACTCGGTGGGTGCAGAGCCTTCCTTTTTTTCCGGCACCCCAATAATCCGCACATTATTACGTCTTGACCTATTCTCTAGGTCATCAGTCTTTGCCTGCACAGCTGACATTGCAGTGGCCATACGCTGATGCAGCTTGTCAGATTTTGCAATAGTATCTTCCACAGTGCTAATACATTTCTCAGCTACCCCCATCCTCTCCTTAGTGACATGCATGGAGTGCTGTAACTTAGACATGCTGGCCTGCAGGACCCCAAGCTGTGCTGCCACCTCAGTAATAGTAGTGTGAGAGTGCATTGCCAGCTTGAACAAGTCTTTTAATGTGGGCTCCTCTGGGATCACCATCCCCCCATTTGCCGCTTACATTCCTCCATCTCACCTCTCTCCCATTTCATAGTTCCTTGGTCTTCCTCCCGGCTTTCACAGTCACTCTCCTCACCATCCTCCACACCAGATTCCTCTGGCTCCTCTGCATTCCCCGCAGGCCCCCTCTGACCTCTACCTGCACTTGCCGGACACCGCTTATCTTCCTCCAGCCTGGCGAACCTCCGCAGTTTAGACACTGCATCTGACCTGCTGGGGATTCCCCCATCTTCCTCCGGGCCCGCCATCAATACATCTTCTCCACCGGCGCCATCTTGTGCCTTCTTCTCCAATTCGCCTGCTGGCCTTTTGCTTCCTTTCTTCCCGGCCATTTGCTTGTGCACTCCTGATTTACAGAGCCTGTGGTCAGGGTCAACACCCTCTCCAAGGAATGTGAATTTAACAGCTAAATAGTGGCTGCAATCTATCAAACTGTCATATATCCAGCGGGAGCTCCTGCTGCACATCTCCCTCAGGCCACGCCCCCCATGTGCAGTAGTTCTTGATGGCAGCATGCTCCGTCCTTCACCGCGCGTTCATGGCTTTATTCTCTGTAAGTTGGAAGGAGGTCGAGGAATCCTAGTGTCACAATGGGAATCGCGTAGGATCTCTTCATTCATACAACACCGGGCAGATATTGGTTTGCACTTATTTGGTTTGGGTTCCTGATCCAAATACAGATTGCACGGTTCAAGGCTCTTCAATTACTTAATGATTCAAAGGGCATTCAGGACGTGTTGAAAATCTTCAGCCGCCATCTTTGCACATTGGTTGGAGTTACTTTATAAATGGAAATTGCTATACATATCAAGAAAACATGGCCGCTGTCTTCCATACACCACACCGGGCCACAGGCACTGCCACTGCGCTATGTTCACTTTAGAGCTGCAATACCAGACAGAACCAGAGACAGGTGTGGAGCTGTTTCTAGAAGAAATCAGCCATATTTCTATTAGAAGTGCAATGAGCAGCTTTGATGCCATTTATCTGATAGGAAACTTCAGACCGTCTGATAAGAGGAAGGATAAAAAAAAAATCTCCTAGAAGAACAAGCCTGGTGCAGTATGATGGACCGTCTTTTAGATATTTCACATTATGTAAGAGTAGAGCACCATAACCTGTGTCACATTTATTGATAGACCTGTGGGGTAGGTTTGTCACCTGTGGCCCGTCTCATCTGGTTTCAGCTGAATCTTATCTATCTTATCTTTCCTGGAGAGTCAGACTGGAAATTGGAGCTTAGAGAACAAGGGAGAGAAAAAGCCGTAACCAAGAGACCCAGCAAAGGCAAACAATGAGAGATGGCAAAAGATAATAGGCCCATAGCTATAGATACACTAGGTTCAGCATGGCTTGTACCTGCGCGTATCCTCCTCTAAATCTGCCAACGCCAAGGGCAGTCTAGTGCCTCCGTCCCCAGCCCGATGGCGACAGCACCAGAGCAGGCTTGTACACAAACTGGTTAGTCTTTAGTAGAAACACCCACACCGGTGGTGCCTCGTGTGCACCCCTCAGATTACCAACTTCAGAAGGCACACGCAATGTAGTCTCGATAACATGGAAGTCAAGGCCATCAAGGTTTATTAGTGCTGTGACCTTGATAATACTATCATGTTAGACCGGATAATGGGTTCAATGCTCTGTCTATAAACGTAGTGATATCACTGGATCACTAGCACATCCACCCCTGACTCTCATCCACTGTCAGACAATACAATTAGACGGCTACTGCAGGAGTGTGCGCCTACAAACGAAGGAAAGGCCCTCTGTAGCTCCTCCAGGCTGTGTCACAGAGGCCTTGCAATATGACTTAGGATAAAAGCCGAATCAGAATCTCTGTTTGCGGACACGGTGTTTCAGGGTATTGCCCCTCATCAGTGCAAAGTACGAGATCTGATTTGGAAACATGAGAGGCTAAGACTGGGATCTAAAGTGACAGCGGAAATGTATTTTGTTGTTTTTCTGGGGAAAGGGGGTTCCCTTCTCTTACAAGATCATTGGATAATACAATACACACAAGTTTGGCCGGATTTTAGGAATTCAACGTGAGCTTTATGTGCCGTACATCCAACATAAAACGGCTGTAGCCACATGACTGCTGTACGATACCAGTTATCTCTGGGCAGGTTGCCAGTGACATTTCTATTTCGGGCCTGCAGTCCAGTTCCTCCCTTTGTCCTGGCGCTTGTTCTGTGCTTCCTCCTCTTCTGTCCCTTGCTCTAATTGGCAGCTCATCTCCTCTGATCTCTATCTGATTTATTATATGTAATCAGCCGACTGCGTATAAAACCAGAGGGCGACTGCGGTCAGTGACCACCAGCGAAGTCTACATCATGTCCTGTCAGTGACCACCAGCGAGTATCCATCATGTCCCGTCAGTGACCACCAGCGAGTATCCATCACGTCCCGTCATTGAGCACCAGCGAGTGTCCATCACATCCCGTCAGTGACCACCAGCGAGTATCCATCACGTCCCGTCAGTGACCACCAGCGAATATCCATCATGTCCTGTCAGTGACCACCAGCGAGTATCCATCATGTCCAGTCAGTGACCACCAGCCATGTCCTGTCAGTGACCACCACTGAGTATCCATCATGTCCTATCAGTGACCACCAGTGAGTATCCATCATGTCCTGTCAGTGACCATTAGCAAGGATCCATCATGTCCTGTCAGTGACCACCAGTATCCATCATGTCCTGTCAGTGACCACCAGCGAGTATCCATCATGTCCTGTCAGTGACCACCAGCGAGTATCCATCATGTCCTGTCAGTGACCACCAGCGAGTATCCATCATGTCCTGTCAGTGACCACCAGCGAGTGTCCCGTCAGTGACCACCAGCCAGTATCCATTATGTCCTGTCAGTGACCACTAGGGAGTGTCCCATCAGTGATCACCTGCGAGTATCCGTCATGTCAGTAACCACCTGCGAGTATCCGTCATGTCCTGCCAGTGACCACCAGCGAGTGTCCATGTCCTGTTAGGGACCACCAGGGAGTGTCCATCATGTCCTGTCCGTGACCACCGGCGAGTATCCATTACGTCCTGTCAGTGACCACCAGCGCGTGTCCATCACGTTCGGTCAGTGACCACGAGCGAGTATCCATCATGTCCTGTCAGTGACCACCACATCAGGTCAGTGACCACCAGAGAGTGTCCATCACGTCAGGTCAGTGACCACCAGCGAGTGTCCATCACATCCTGTCAGTGACCATCAACTAGTATCCATCACATCCGGTCAGTGTCCATCACGTCAGGTCAGTGACCACCTGCGAGTGTCCATCACGTCCAGTCAGTGACCACCAGCTAGTATCCATCACATCCGGTCAGTGTCCATCACGTCAGGTCAGTGACTACCAGCTAGTGTCCATCATGTCCTGTTAGGGACCATGGGCGAGTGTCCATCATTACCCTTTGGTCAGTGGCCACTAGTGGAGCATCCATCATGTCCTGTTCGTTCAGTGAGTCCAGCATCGCTGCCGGGTCATTGACTACCAGAGAGGTGTCCAGAGTCGCTCCCACGTCCTGTCCTGCTGTCACACTTATCTCATGTATTTAGTGTCTCCATCTTTACAATCTGGCCTGAAAGCATCTATATCCCACTGACCAGTGCCAGACATGTACTGACCACAGAGGGGCGCTGTTCTATTCCTTCCTAATTTGTGCTGTGTTCTTGTATGTGCCTGCCACAATTTATGTGACCCCGATGTGTCTGAACAGGGCGGTAGATTCTGCTGAAGTGGCTTGCTCGGTGGATCAACAGGTTATGGAAGGATCAGAGAGAAGTGAGAGATGTTTTACAGAATTTATTGCAGTGAATTGTAAGTGCCAGCCACTGAGAACAAACGTCTCTACATAAGGGTTGTGTACCAGACCTTCTGCTGTCAGCAGGAGATTTCAGGGGCTTAAATACTCTGTGCAGCTGTGCAAATAAGAGTGCGCAAGTCCTGGTGCAAAGAGACTTCTCTAGTAACATGCTGCCCAGCTCTCTCTGGAAAATGGCAAGACTATTACCACAACTGGAGAACCGGTGCCGAGACGTGGCAGAAGCAGGTGCGGAGCAGAGCCGGGTGATGCACTGTGGGGGCACTGCTGGAGGGACCAGGGCAGGTAAAAGATGCTGGGGCTGAAAACAAGACTCTGCTGGTAAGACCTATAGGTTCTGTACGGGAAGACGACATAGAGGCTGCGCAAGAAAACCGTGGACTTCGGGCAAAGGGTGGTCACAGGATCGACCACTGCAACACTGTGCAATCCTTGCCACCAACTGTGATCAGAGCAGTGTCGTTGTGCAGAAAGCTGACGCGGGTAACGTGGCTGCTGTGACCGCTTACTTATAACTCGGGGCCTGAAAAGAGAAGCACAGGACATTAGTGAGCAGCCCCCCGAGATCAGCCCCTCATTCATCCTAGGCACAGGTGTGAGAATTCTAGAACATCAGACGTTCCACAGATTATCTCCAGGTCCGAGACACCAGGACTTTATGGGGGCACGAATTTAGCAAATGGATACTCATTTAGTACAACTATTACCAAACAGGGAAGGGGTGAGGGGGCTGCATCATTCCTACACCACCTCCCATGTATCCCCCTATATGATGTAGGCACAGCTGTCACATTCACAGTTCTTACCCGGGGCACCACGCAGGGATAATTGTACAGACGGACTCCTCCGAAATCATCCCGGTGGCCACCAGTTTTCTGTCATGTGACTTTATCACTGCATTAATGTCGGTTCCATCTGCTCCGTCTGGCCAGATGCCTAGAAAATACAAATAACGAGAAAAAGAAAGTCTACATCAGTCGGTTAGTGCAACTCACACGGCCGGAGGGATCAGGATTTCAAGACAAACGTTGTTACAATTAAAAACCATTGTAATATGGTTGCATTATTGTGATTGGAGAAAAAGATGTTCTACAGGAAGGAAAAAAAAAAAAAGCGCGACCCTTTAGTGCACGTTCACACATTTGTGTTGCTTAAATTTTATAACTAGGGCAATGGCTACACCAACAATCAATTACTTATTTCTGATTTGTTATGAACAAATTTTTTTTTTTAAATAATTATTCTGAATCATCTGCCAATAACATGGCGCCTTTCAGGATTATCTTACTGGATGAGAGGCTGCGGAATAATGTGATATAATGAGCTTTATATTTGCTGGATCTGGAGGTTAGTCACATGTTGTAGGAAGCTGCGCGCCGCAGCAGACGTAACAACCACCACGTATAGGTACTCACCCAGCACATGGAAGCTCAGCGTGCAGGATGCATTCTCCCACTCCACGTTACGTACACTCTCTGCGCTGACAATCTGCTTCCCAGATTCTGGGTCCCCTGGGTGGAAGGAGAAGTCATGTATCAATGTTACTAGTCAGGACTGGGCAGAAGTCAGCATCGCAGGTAGCCCAGATATAAAGGAGCCGCTTGTCACCTGGTATCCCTGACACAATCACTCTGGACTTCATCCACAGATGTTACCTCCATATATACCCCATAAAAAAAATCTCTTGACAGATCATCTGACGTAAGATTTTTGAAGATAAGGAACGTTAACTAGTCGCTGATCCTACAAATCACATCCAATCACACATCCCTGATTGATTCTGCAGAACTTGGACTCCAACCCGTCTGCGAGAAACAAGATCTTAATGCACAAGCTGAACGGGATAGTTTTACTCACAATAGAGGATTTCGTAGTCACCGCTGTTCGTCATGAAGCTGGAACTATCGGATGCCCAGTCCAGGTGTGTGATGTAGCTGGAGTGACCCTGGGGGAAGAACAAGGTAGCGGTCATTTATAAACCAAGTACGGGCATGGTCTACACGACTGCAGGTGCACTCACCGAACACTTTCCCACCCGTCTGTACTCCCGTCCCTCTTCAGCCACTTCATATAGGTAGATAAAGTTGTCATGTGATCCAACGGCCAAATATTGTCCATCTGCGGGATATGGAGTCGGTAAAGTACTGAGATACAGAGATAGAAGCAGGACACAGGATGGGAACCTTACCAGGACTGTAGCTGATGGCACTGATCTGTTCACCGCATCTGAAAAGGTTGTGACAATGACGTGTGATTGAGTGTCCAAAACCAGGAACCTGGGAGGAAGAAAAGACAAGACTGAGCAGTCCAATCCATATACGCAGAGGGCAGGACCGCCACGCAAGGCATCTTAGCGTATACACCAACTGCAGGCTTATGCTGTGGAGGGACTGGCCAGATGATGCTGGAGAAGACCGCAGCACAGCTTGGTGACCAGAAGTTCTCATCTCAATGCATAAGAGTAAAAAACTCAGTATCTATATCTAAAGGAGAGAGCAAAAATGTCTGCAGCTCATCATTAAGGGGTAGTTTTGGGGCCCTGAGCAGTTCCCAAACTGCAGTGGCCAAACTGAGTAATGAGAATTACCAGCTATGGAAGTGTCCAGAGATGACTGCTACGGAGAGACCATAGATAGAAATCAGGAATAGAAGAAAACCAGACAAGTTATTATAAGCTTATTAGAGGAGGATGAGAAATTGATCCACAAACGCT
>JARQOD010000008.1:10911861-10966036 GCA_033576555.1 Oophaga sylvatica | reverse complement strand
CAGGAATTGCTGCTGGGCCTGCTGCATGTGCTGCTGGTGCTGCAGGCGCTGCTGCTCCATGCTTCGCTGGGCCTGCACCAGGTACTCAACGAGTTCCTCCATACTGCCGGACTTATCTGTCTCAACCACGGCAGTTTTATGTTGCACATTAACTTGTGCCATTTGTTCAAACAGCGCCTCCATGCTGTCATCCATGCTGTCAGACTTCTCTGTCTTAACAACGGCAGTCTTCACTCAAGACATACACACTACACAGCTTTTTTTCCACAGAAAATTCAGCCTTGCTGTGCAACCACTTTTTTTTTTTTTTTTCCTTTGCAAAGTCTATTAGGGCTACTGTCTCTTTAAGACTGCTCCACAAACTTTTCTTTTGCTCCTGCACATTCCACAGTCATTTTCACAACAAGTTCAGCTTTGCTGTGCATACATTTTCTCTCTGCAGACCCTATCAGGGCCACTGTCTCTCCAAGACTGCTCCAAACAGACGTTTCTGCTGACACACACTTTTTTTTTTTTTCTGTTGCTATTTCAATAGACTTCACCTTTAATGCTGTCTCTCGCCACTGTGCTGCATGCACACTCCAGCACTAACTGTACCAGGCCCTGCGATGCCCGCATTCTCCACCAATTGTAGCCTTTCCGGGGGGTTTAGCTCTAGGATCGCTGTCTGGGTAGACAGAATGGCACGGAAACAGTTCATTCAGACAGCAGTTTGGTGAAAACTGGCCGCAACCAGTTTTATTAAAGTCCACAGCACACAGATAAAAACAAATCATAAACAGAAAACCTGGGCTTGTCTAGCCACTAAATTACACTTAGATAGATGGCCCTCTCTATCCGGGACCCAGACTCTACCAGTCTGTGCCCAAAACAACACATATCACATATGTTACCAGTATGGAGTTTCACAGACACTCCTCTTTATGTCCGAAGGCAACTCCAATGTCCAGACTTGAGATAGGTCACCTCCTATTCAGTCGCTATTCGCACGGATTCTCACTGCGACTACTCCTGTGTCCGGGGTACTTCCTGCACCCAGACTGAGATAGCTCACACTCTTAGAGACTGCTTCCTTGTGCCAGGACACCTCCCTGTGTCCGGGCTAAAGACAGCTCCCACACTCTTGGAGACACCTTCTGTGTCTGGACCCCTTGTCCAGACTGAATGAGCTCCCTGACTGTGCTCCCAAGCACCTACTTCTGGCTTCCTAATCAACACCTGAGTGGATTCAGGTCTGAGCTGCAAGCGTGTACTGAATGGCAGGTGTAGTGACCTTTCTTTACCACCAGGTTTACAAAGCCACACATTTTGCTCATACCAGTCAGCAAGGTACTTAGGTGAAATATACACCTCATTCACCACATATTCCTTCACTGTCTCACAATATATATATATATTTATATATATATATATATATTCCCCAATAAATTCATTTTTTTCGAAAAAAAACAATAAAAGTACACATATTTAGTATCGCCGCGTCCGTCACGACCCGCCCTATAAAACTGTCCCACTAGTTAACCCCTTTAGTGAACCCCTTAAAAAAAAGGCAAAAAAAAACAATGCTTTATCATCATACCGCCGAACAAAAAGTGGAATAACACGCGATCAAAAAGATGGTATAAATAAACATGGTACCGCTGAAAACATCATCTTGTCCGGCAAAAAACGAGCCGCCATACAGCATCATCAGCGAAAAAATAAAAAAGTTATAGCTCGCAGAATAAAGTGATGCAAAAATAGTTATTTTTTTATATAAAATTGTTTTTATTATATAAAAGCGCCAAACATAAAAAATTTATGTGAATGAGGGATCGCTGTAATCGTACTAACCCGAAGAATAAAACTGCTTTATCAATTTTACCACGCGCGGAACGGTATAAACGCCCCCCCCCAAAAGAAATTCATGAATTGCTGGTTTTTGTTCATTCTGCCTCCCAAAAATCGTAATAAAAGGCGATCAAAAAGTGTCATATGCCCAAAAATGGTACCAATAAAAACGTCAACTCGTACCGCAAAAATAAGACCTCACATGACTCTGTGGGCCAAAATATGCAAAAATTATAGCTCTCAAAATGTGGTGATGCAAAAACTGTTTTTTGAAATAAAAAGCGTCTTTTAGCGTGACAGCTGCCAATCACAAAAACCCGCTATAAATAGTAAATCAAACCCCCCTTTATCACCCCTTAGTTAGGGAAAAATAATAAAATTAAAAAATATGTATTAATTTCCATTTTCCCGTTAGGGTTAGGGTTGGGATTAGGGTTAGGGGTGTATTATGGTTAGGTTAGTGGTTGCGTTATGGTTAGGGTTGGGATTAGGGGTGTGTTGGGGTTAGGGTTGGAGTTAGAATTGGGGGGTTTCCACTGTTTAGGCACATCAGGGGCTCTCCAAACGAGACATGGCGTCCTATCTCAATTCCAGCCAATTTTGCGTTGAAAACGTCAAACGGCGCTCCTTCCCTTCCATGCTCTGCCGTGCGCCGAAACAGTGGTTCCCCCCAATATGGGGTATCAGCGTACACTGGACAAATTGCACAATAACTTTTGGGGTCCAATTTCTCCTGTTACCCTTGGGGAAAATAAAAAAAATTGGACCTGAAATAATTTTTTTTATGAAAAAAAAGTTATATGTTTATTTTTTTTTTTTATAAACATTCAAAAAATTCCTGTGAAGCACCTGAAGGGTTAATAAACTTCTTGAATGTGGTTCTGAGCACTTTAAGGGGTGCAGTTTTTTAGAATGGTGTCACTTTTGGTATTTTATATCATATAGACCCCTCAAGTGACTTCAAATGTGATGTGGTCCCCCCAAAAAATGTTGTTGTAAAAATGAGAAATCGCTGGTCAACTTTTAACCCTTATAACTTCCTAACAAAAAAAATTTTGGTTCCAAAATTGTGCTGATGTAAAGTAGACATGTGGGAAATGTTACTTATTAAGTATTTTGTGTGACATATCTTCTGTGATTTAAGGGCATGAAAATTCAAAGTTGTGAAAATTTTGCAATTTTTCCAAATTTCCGTTTTTTTCACAAATAAACGCAAGTTATATCAAATAAATTTTACCACTAACATGAAGTACAATATGTCACGAGAAAACAATGTCAGAATCACCGGGATCCATGGAAGCATTCCAGAGTTATAACCTCATAAAGGGACAGTGGTCAGAATTGTAAAAATTGGCCGGGTCACTAACGTGCAAACCACCCTTGGGGGTAAAGGGGTTAAAAAGGTCTCATAACTAGAGATCAGCAAATTTGTTTGGGTCCCTGCTTATTCGGCAAGCCATAGTGCTTACTGAATAAGCTGCAGAGGGAACCCGGATACCTGGAGCGCTCCCGATAATCATCTGTTCGGCTCCGCAGCTGCATGTGTCACGGCTGTGTGACAGTCACAACACACAGGCTTTCCATGCATGTGTTGTGACTGTCACACAGCTTGGAACAGCTGATCAGCCGGCGCTCTCCATGTTCCCTCTGCAGCTTATTCGGTAAACGCTATAACTTGCCGAATAAGCAGGGACCCGAACAAATTCGCTCATCTTTAATCATAACTACAAGAATGCTCTCAGTGGGAAAAACAATGTATTCTTTTTTTTTTTTTTGCCCAAAAGCAGAGCGTTCTGCAGAACTAGCAAAGTGAAAGATTTCTAGAATGTTAAACACATGTTACTAATTTTGCCTTGCAGATTTTAACCTTCAAAGCATTTTTTTTTCAAATCTGCAGTGTCTGATCTTTCAGCATTTTTTGTAACGTTTTCCACTCATTAAAATTAATGGGGGACAAAAGAAAACAGCGTTTTTCCTGCAGAAAAATCTGCTCCAAATACTAAACCTGTGCACATACCCTTATAGCAATGGATGCAAAGTCATACAAAAAGGAAACTACAGCAGGTTTCAGATGCTACAAACAGGAGCATTAACCCCTTTCTGTCATCAAGCGTAATAGTATGCCGAGGTCAGACACCCTACCTGTGATGTGGGCTCTGGCGCTGAGCCCACATCTGCAGCAGACCTCTATGGTTGTCACCGGTGGTCAGCGCTCATAGCAAGTTAGAAATTCTGCTATATACAGGCGATCGAGTTATGGCAGTCTCTACTCTCCTATGGAGACTATTGAAGCATGGCAAAAGTAAAAAAAAATAAAAAATAAAAATTCAAATATCCCCTTTCACCCCATTCAAAATAAAATAGAAAATAAAAAAAATCACATATTTGGTATCGCCGCATTCAGAATCGCCCGATCTATCAATATAAAAAAAGAATTAGCCGATCGCTAAACTGTGTATCGAGAAAAAAGTCAAAACAACAGAATTACTTTTTTTTTTTAGTCGCCACAACATTGCATGAAAATGCAATAACGGGAGATCAAAAGTTCATATCTGCACCAAAATGGCATCAATAAAAACATCAGCTTGGCACGGAAAAAAATAAACCCTCACCCGACCCGAGATCACGAAAAATGGAGATGCTACAGGGTCTCGGAAAATGGCACAATTTTTTTTATTTTTAAAAAACTTTGGAATTTTTTTTCACCACTTAAATAAAAAAAGAACCTAGACATGTTTGGTGTCTATGAACTCGTAATGACCTGGAGAATCATAACGGCAGGACAGTTTTTATATTTAGTGAACATAGTAAAAAATCAAAACAAAAAACAATTGTGGTATTGCACTTTTTTTTTGCAATTTCATCGCACTTGGAATTTTTTTTCCCCATTTTCCAGTACACGATATGGTAAAACCAATTGTGTCGTTCAAAAGTACAAATCATCCTGCAAAAAACAAGCCCTCACATGGCCATTTTGACCAAGAAATAAAAAAAAGTTATGGCTCCGGGAAGACGGCGAGCAAAAAACTAAAATACTTAAGGTCATGAAGGGGTTAATGGGGGACTATACAGTATGAAATAATAAAAAAAAAAAAAACAGAGGAAATTGCCAAAAGGGGCTAGAAAAAAAGTCAGAGCTACAATCTCTGATCCATGATTGAATGGTAGTCAGATATTATAAGGGTGGTACGCTGACTTTGGGGCAACTTGAAGCAGGACATGAGACATTTTTTCCAGAGAACTTAAATAATAAGGAGATTATCTATATCGCTGATAGCAGCAGAGTAAATGCAAAAAGGTACAGGACATCGAGTCATCCAGAAAAATTAATTAGAATCCAACCATACAAAGTAAAAGACATGTTGTGTGTTCCCACTCTAGAAGAACTGTTATAAAGCATATGGCCAATAAAGGACTATATGAAAGGCAGGTATTAGCCGATGCCAAAACAGATAAGCATTTATCTCGTCTCAGTACAATAAAAGAACAAGTGAGACTACACAATGACTATATCCACACATGTAATAAAGGTCTAGGTCACAGACATCCAAAAAGCATTAATGAGTTATGAAAATGGATTCCGAAAAAAAGAAGAAGAATCTAAGGCCCCGAACACATGTTGCGTCTTAACTTGCGGATTTTTCCGCGCGGATTTTGACCTGCATTTTACCTGCGGATTTAGCAAGGATTTACTGCGTTTTTTTGTGCGGATTTGCCCTGCGGTTTTACACCTATAATGGAATAGGTGTAAAAACGCTGCTGAATCCACACAAAGAATTGACATGCTGTGGATTTAAATCCGCGCGGAAAAATCCGCAGCATGTGCACAGCGTTTTTTTTTTCCCATTCACTTTCATTGTACTGTACATGACTTGCGGATCTGCTGCGGATGCGCAGCACAATCCACAACGTGTCCACAGACCCTAAAACGTAACGTGATGACATCACTGGAAATAAGGGTATGTGCACACGTTGCGGATTCTGTTGCAGTTCCGCAACGGATTTTGCTTGGCGGATCTGCAGCAGAACTGCAAGTACCATTCTAGTCAATGGAAATCAAAAAACGCAGTACACATGCTGTGGATTTTTCCGTGCAGATTTGGTGCGGATTTAAAACTGCAGCATGTCACTTCTTTTGTGCAGATCTTCAGCGTTTTGAGACCTGCTCCATTATAGGAATCTGCAGGTCTCAAAAGGCAGAGGAAATCTGCACAAAAACTGCAGTAAATCTGCAGATAAAAAGGATAAAAACTGCAGGTCAAAATCTGCGCAGTTTTTATCCTTTTTTTGTTCTTTTTATCTGCAGATTTACTGCAGTTTTTGTGCAGATTTCCCCTGCCTTTTGAGACCCGCAGACCAGTCTGCAACGTGTGCACATACCATAAGAACAAAACAAAAAGTGGTCAGACAACATCTGAACAAATGGCCAAAGTCAGCGAGAATCCAAACACTTCAAATGAGCAGATACAGAAAGAAGGCGCTCAACAAGAGAAAACAAAGGTAAACCACCTGCACATCTCTCATACAACGCATACAGTGAAGGGTATATCAACCCACATCTCGGAAAGAAATCTCTCAGCTCTTGGAAGTTGTGGTCAATAAATGGATAAAGTAAAAGCAGAGGATACAGAAAAGACTACTGTCAAAAATAAAGCAGTCGAACTATCCAAAGATCTGTCGTAGAAGGAGGAAGAATTAGAAAGCATGGAAAGACAAGACAAGAGAACAAGATGCATGAAGAAGAGAGAAATGTCAGAGACAGAAAGTGTTAGGACTTTTATTCAGGCTACAGAAGAAAAATAGAAAGACATGATGATCATCAAAAGGAAAGCTTGGAAGTGAAAACTGGAGAACTTAGACATACCACAACAGATATTTTTGCAAAGTCACTGACTGCAGAAGGGGCGATGAAGAAGCTGGGCCTCCTGGACTCTGCCTTTCCTCTTGAGAAAGGGGTATTGTGAGCACACAAGAGCTGCAGGCTTATGCTGGGGAGGAGCTGAGCACTAGCATAATGTGTGACTGCTCTGGTTTATTTTGTCTTATCCTTCATGTTGCGAATATTTGTCACTGTATATGACAAGTATGAGTTACTTCTCCCACAGTGCCTGAGTGGTGCTGAATGACTAATGAAGGCCGATATCTGCGCCAGTACTTTCAGAGGAGGAACGCCGCTCCACATATGCAGAGCAGACTCAGGGCTGACGTTAGCGGTGGGAGGGAAGATTGGGCACTTGCCAGGGGCCCTCTATCCAAAGAAGGGCCCCTTGATGGAACCTCACTTTTACTGTGTTACATGCGCTTTTTACTGCGGCAAGTGGGTGACTAGACAGATCAAGTAAAGCACACGTCCTTAGTGCGCTCCCCTATTCCGCCACTGTAATAGAGCTGCAAACGCTGGGCTATGCGGCACCCAGGCAAAAGCTTGCTGCAGAGAAGTGCTGACTAGTGACGAGCGAACGTGCTCGGTCACAGACTTATCCAAGTATCTTGGGCGTGCTCGTATATTATGTTCGAGTCCCTGTGGCTGTTAGACAGTCCCACATATGCAAGGATTTCCTTTTTGTTAGGGAATCCCCACGTGTTCAGGCTGTCTATCAGCAGCAAATCATGCAGCCACAGGGAGTCGAACATAATATACGAGCACGCCAAAAATAAGACTGTGTCCGAGCACGTTCGCTCATCACTACGGCGGATCTCTCTGCCTCTTGTCCTGCTGAGTACCGCGCTGTGCGGCGTTATCTCTTGCTCCATGCAGCAGCAGAGGTCGGGAGCGCACTGGTCACCTCAGCAGATCCCGAGGATGTAGAGATGAGCAGTGCTGTCCTGACTTCTGTAGCTCCATCGCAGGCGGATGACACTGGACTCAGCAAGGACAAGGGGCAGAGAGATCAGCAAAGCACATCCAGCTATTAGTAGCTTAATCGAGTTGGCAAAGGTCAAGAGAGCAGCACAGCCACCTCCCTCTCCTCCATCTGCTCTACTGTCTGGGAGCCAGTGACCATATTGATAGCCTTATACTTATCCTGTGTCCTGACAGCTGCTATTCAGTGTCAGGACACACAGCCCGATAGTCACATCTGACTTTACACAGCAGCGGCTGCAGGACACTGCACATCCACTGCATTGCCACTCAGAAGCCTGCACTTAGCGACACAGGACTGGTGACTGGCGAGTTGTATACTGCACCTCAACACCAGAGTCATACGCACGGCCGCTTCATTGTAACGGGGATAAAAGTTCTGCCGATAACTGCAGGGCACGGCTGTCAGTCCCCCCGCAGATCAATACGTTTCACCCACCCTATGGATAAATGACCATTTGTCTTTACCAGATAACCCCTTAAAACTAAAAGTGCTTGTCCACCCGGCACCGCTCATTGTTGCATCGGGAGGTGACTCAAGCTGATGAGATCACGTCTACACATAAGGAGAGAAGTTACGGCACTCACCAAGCCGCATAAAAATCTTGTTACTTCCAAAATAAGTGCATATGTCGGGACAGAGTTACACGGCGTAGGAGCGTACGCCCAGAGTTACATGGCGTAGGAGTGTATGCCCAGAGTTACACGGTGTAGGAGTGTATACCCAGAGTTACGTGGTGTAGAAGCGTATACCCAGAGTTACACGGTGTAGGAGTGTATGCCCAGAGTTACACGGTGTAGGAGTGTATACCCAAGAGTTACACGGTGTAGGAGTGTATGCCCAGAGTTACACGGTTAGTACCCGAGTCACGGTGTAGAAGCGTATACCCAGAGTTACACGGTGTAGGAGTGTATGCCCAGAATTACACGGTGTAGGAGTGCATGCCCAGAGTTACATGGTGTAGGAGCGTACGCCCAGAGTTACATGGCGTAGGAGTGTACGCCCAGAGTTACACGGTGTAGGAGTGTATACCCAGAGTTACACGGTGTAGGAGTGTATGCCCAGAGTTACACGGTGTAGGAGTGTATGCCCAGAATTACACGTGTAGGAGTGTATGCCCAGAGTTACATGGTGTAGGAGTATATACCCAGTCCATACCATGTAACTGTCCCATCATATGCACTTATTTTGGAAGTAACAAGATTTTTACATGGATTGATGAGTGCCGTAACTTCTCTCTTATTATACTTTGCCTATATCTATGTACCGAGCACCACCGCTGCTTTCCCTCCTGGGCGATCTTATTTCCCCAGTAATGTTAGTATTTGGTGCCTTGCGCTTCTATTTCTTAGACTCACATCTACACATACCTGGTGATACCTATGACAGTCTATGGGCCGGAGTACGTACTGGTGAAATCATAATGTGCGTACGCAGAGCGGAGCAGCGCCACTCCACGTACGCAGAGCGGAGGATTTGCTAATATGATATGATACAGCTTTATCCAGTCACTCACCTCCCAGTTGTGGTCCCGACAGCTACAACGTTACCAGATGGATGGAATCCGGCCACTCGAGCAGGATCCTGTGGAAAGAAGACATCTCACCACATGTACAGAGATGTTTATGACCGTGGTATACACAGAAGGTTACATATCCAGGATTGTACATTGATCATACACAGTCATATCTATACATGGCATCCCAGGCCACAGGGGCCATGCAGGAATGACTCCCAGGTCGGCATTTATCACATCATTATAAGAACCCTGAGTAAAATGCATAATCCCCCCTCAGCCCCAGTAAATGACAGAATACAGGCTAATAGTCAGTAATATTAGTGCAGCTTTCCCGAGATAGTCAATGGTCACCGCCCGTATAATAGCGGCCTGCTATAGATGGCCACATACAGGCAGGAATACCGAGTGACATCACAAATATAGGAAGCACCATAAGACGCCATGTTGCCGTCATTACCGTATATTTATTCATTGTATAAATTATTCATCTATTGTCTTCCAGGATCAGTACAGAGTAAGAAACCTCAAGATGTACAGTTATACGGCGCTCCACACGATAGAAATCCAGATATCACCAGGAACACACCGCGCCGCCACACATCACCTGCAGGTAGGACACCATGCTCTGTCCACATAAACCTTGTATATCCGATGTGATACAGTAATGGGAGATGCTGCAGAACATCTTATCCCGCTCCACTCTCACCTCCAGGGTGGTGGTCCACACAGGTTCATGGTCTTTGCTGTTCCAGAGATGAACCAGTTTATCGTGTCCACAGGTCAGAAACAGTTCAAGAGATGGATGACACGAGAGACCCCAGAGTTCATCCGTGTGACCCTGAACCAAAAAAACAAAGGTTACACATGTGTTTTGGGGCATAATACATTGCAAGCAGGCAGGTCCATATACGCCTGCGTCTGCACAGCCAGATGGCAGAGTGTAATGTACCCGGGTGGAGCACTTTTTATATGTTGCCATGCTAAGTCTTGTACAGTGTGTTACGTTTCTTGCAGGACACGGGTGACGTTAGTGCCTGGGGGTACGCAATCATGTTATTCTGCACGTCGCCCCTGTGCATTCGCACTGAGCACCGTGTCATACAGGGCACAGTCAGTGGCAGATACTATTCTAGGGAAACGTGCAGCTGCTGCTCGCTCCCTTCCTGCAGATGTATGGGATACATGACATACGTCTATAGGTGGGCAAAGCGAAGCCAGCAACGACTGGCCGCAGGGATCACTAGACATAATGTTATGCGATCCCCGGGAGAGCGAGTGCCGACACCGCCAAAATGGTACAGTAACCAGGAGTATAAGGGTTATTATGTCACAAGAGGGAAACATAGGGATTGAGACGGAGTTGTCCAAGCAGTGGACATCCCCTTTAAGGAAACTGTTGTTGCGGTTACACTGTGATATCACTACACCTCTGTGGTGGCCACAACATTGTCCTTAGCGAGAATCCCCCTCCGGACCCCACATCACAATGGGACAATGGAAGATCTAGAACTGCACATCCTACGTCACACTTCTCCCATTCGGTACCTGGATTAGGCAGCTGAGCGTGTTCTCCAGGCTGCCGCTCATCACACAGTTCTTTGTGGTGCCCACGTACAGGGCGTCACCTCCTCGCCCCTCAGCGATGGTTCGCACGGGGCCGTAACATTCAGGAATCTAAAACGTAAAGTACATTGAGTACAAGTTCATCCCAAAGTCTTATCACGGGAAGATTCGTCTGGACGCTGCGCTTTCATACCCGAGTCTCCCGCACTTTCTTATATTCTCGGTCCCACAGTACGATTCTGCCATCCTTGCCTCCTCCAGATAATAACGTCCCATCTCTGCACACACATAAAGCGAAGACCCCGCCATCGTGGGCACCGCACACCGCCTGGGAGATCCTGTGACTGCCTGAAAGGGAAGCACACCGAGGCCTATGAATGGCGCTGCGTCACCACGATGTCTGCAGGGGGAACGCACCACGATTCTTCGTACCTTTACCCCATATAAACAAATTGCCGTTAGAATCTCCGGTGACGACGTCTCCGTTCTCAGCAAACGCCAGACACAGGACAAAGCGCGGCTTCTCGTGTTTCTGTGGAGGAGAGACGTGACCGGACAAGTTCATTGCAGCCTCTATTTCATTGATTGTTTCATGTCTTTATCATAAATCCTGACATAAAGTCCAAATGCACAAAAATACATGGACTTAAAATCCAAACTTTTACTAAAATAAATAATACAAAAAAAAAATTAAGATGAAAGAAGGCCGATGTGTCCAAGCCATTACAAGAAACAGTTTGGTTCGCATTGCCTTGTTTCTACAAGTACTAGGGTCCCGGATGAGCCCCCAATTTCCACCTTTTTATGGTGTGCTTGACGTCAGTGCAAAGATGGTGTCATTTCTTCCTTCCTGTCTTACCTCAAAGACCCCCTGTCTCTTGCTCAAAGTGGCTGTTGTCCCCGCAGCCGCTCCCGCGGGGGCCGGCTCCAGGCTCCAGTAATACAGCTGCGACTTCCCACAAGTTATAATCAGGTTGGGTTCTGTTGGGTGAAAAATGGCGGCGAGCACGGGCTCTGTAGAACACTGGGCACATATAAACGGCATTCATTAACAAGTCTTGATAAGTTTCACATAGAACGTTCAGCAATCTGAAGAGGATCTCGTACCTTGACTTCCGTCACCTTCAGTTCACGCTGCCACTGCCACACTGACAAGACGTGGTCTCCGGATTCATCACACGCGCACAGATGACTCCCGCCATCCTGCGTGGTACAAGGAGCGGAGGTCACGTTATATTACGGCTGCAGGCGGCACACAATTCAAGACACCACAACTTTACTCACGGTTTTGGAGAAACTCAGACAGGTGACTGCTCTGTCAAAATGCCCCACTCCAATCACGTGAAGAGTACACAGGCTGACAGAGTGCCAGATGCGGACATGGGGGGGCAAAGACTGGGGGCAGGAACGGACGGTTATATGGAGACAAAAATGGGGAGAATAATAAGACAGGACTCCGGGACATCATATAGAATAACATATACTCAGCATCGTAGATGTCTACAGTGATTATCGTGCAATGAGAGAGGTCTCCTCAGTCATTAAACACTGGAGCCAGAAAGAATAATACCCAGCGCCAACCATCCTGTACTCACCTTACCATCCTGCGAGTTACCTGCCACTTGTCCACTTGCAATTGTTACTGAATCTGGATGGACAGCAATACTGCGAGATGGAGAAAAAGCTTTAATGAAAAATCCGCAAGACCGTATAAAAAGGGTTGAGTCACCCCACAAATCAGCTGGTATAATGATACCCTCCACTGACCTTTTGATGTCGTCGGTGTGTCCCCGGTAGTGTCTCTGTGTGCCGGCTGCAGGGTCGTACAGGACGCAGACTGCTGCTGTAAAATACAATAACTCTCCGGACGGGAGGATGTAGAGATTGGTGCGACAATCCCGACCCCTATACCCATATCTGTGATTCCCTGAGATCAAGGACAATGACGTCAGACAAGAGATTATTGTATATGATAAAGGGAAACGCAACCTCCAAGCCAGGATCCCTGTGAGTTCTCCTGGGCTCCACCCGCCAGGCCCCATAGACCCCTGGGCTCCACCCACCAGACTCCATGAGACCCCTGGGCTCCACCCACTAGACCCCATGAGACCCCCTGGGCTCCACCCACCAGACCCCATGAGTCCCCTGGGCTCACCACCACCTGGCTCACCACAGACCCATGAGTCACCACACCCTGGGCTCCACCCACCAGACCCATGAGACCCCCTGGGCTCCACCCACCAGACCCCATGAGTCCCCTGGGCTCCACCCACCATACCCTGGGCTCCCCACCAGACCCAATGAGCTCCCCATCAGACCCCCTGGGCTCCACCCACCAGACCCCATGAGACCCCTTGGGCTCCACCCACAGACCCCATGAGACCCCTGGGCTCCACCGCCAGGCCCCATGAGACCCCCTGGGCTCCACCCACCAGACCCCATGAGACCCCCTTGGGCTCCACCCACTAGACCCCATGAGACCCTCTGGGCTCCACCGCCAGCCCCATGAGACACCCTGGGCTCCACCCACCAGGCCCCATGAGACCCCCTGGGCTCCCCACATCCCATGACCCCCTGGGCTCCACCACCAACCCATGAGACCCCCTGGGCTCCCCACCTGGGCTCCACCCGCAGGCCCCATGAGACCCCCTGGGCTCCACCCGTCAGGCCCCATGAGACCCCCTGGGCTCCACCCACCAGGCCCCATGAGACCCCCTGGGCTCCACCCACCAGGCCCCATGAGACCCCCTAGGGTCCAACCGCCAGACCCCATGAGACCCCCTGGGCTCCACTCGCCAGGCCCCATAAGACCCCTGGGCTCCACCCACCAGGCCCCATGAGATCCCCTGGGCTCCACCCGCCAGACCCCATGAGACCCCTGGGCTCCACCCACCAGGCCCCATGAGACCCCCGGGTCTCACCCACCAGAACCCATGAGACCCCCTGGGCTCCACCCACCAGACCCATGAGACCCCCCGGGTTCTACCCACCAGAACCCATGAGACCCCCTGGGCTCCACCCACCAGACCACATGAGACACACCAGCCAGGCCCCATGAGACCCCCTGGGCTCCACCCACCAGACCCCATGAGACCCCTTGGGCTCCACCCACCAACCCATGAGACCTGGCTCACAGCCGGCTCCATGAGACCCCTTGGGCTCCACCAGCCAGGCTCCATGAGACCCCTTGGGCTCCACCCATCAGACCCAATGAGACCACTTGGGCTCCACCAGCCAGGCCCCATGAGACCCTTTGGGCTCCACCCACTAGACCCCATGAGACCCCCTGGGCTCCACCAGCCAGGCTCCATGAGACCCCTTGGGCTCCACCATCAGGACCCATGAGACCACTTGCTCCACCTGCCAGGCCCATGAGACGCCCTGGGCTCCACCCCCAGGCCCCATGAGACGCCTGGCTCCACCCACCAGGCCCCATGAGACCCCCTGGGCTCCACCCACCAGACCCCATGAGACCCCCTGGGCTCCACCCACCAAACCCCATGAGACCCCCTGGGCTCCACACACCTGGGCTCCACCGCCAGGCCCCATGAGACCCCTGGGCTCCACCCACCAGGCCCCATGAGACCCCTGGGCTCCACTCGCCAGGCCCCATGAGACCCCCTGGGCTCCACTCGCCAGGCCCCATGAGACCCCCTGGGCTCCACCCGCCAGGCCCCATGAGACCCCTGGGCTCCACCCGCCAGGCCCCATGAGACCCCCTAGGCTCCACCCACCAGACCCCATGAGACCCCCCTGGGCTCCACCCACCAAACCCCATGAGACCCCCTGGGCTCCACACACCTGGGCTCCACTCGCCAGGCCCCATGAGACCCCTGGGCTCCACCCACCAGACCCCATGAGACCCCTTGGGCTCCACCCACCAGACCCCATGAGACCCCTTGGGCTCCACCAGCCAGGCTCCATGAGACCCCTTGGGCTCCACCCACCAGACCCAATGAGACCACTTGGGCTCCACCAGCCAGGCCCCATGAGACCCCCTGGGCTCCACCAGCCAGGCCCCATGAGACCCCCTGGGCTCCACCCACCAGCCCCATGAGATCCCCTAGGCTCCACCCGCCAGACCCCATGAGACCCCCTGGGCTCCACCCGCCAGGCCCCATGAGACCCCCCGGGTTCTACCCACCAGAACCCATGAGACCCCCTGGGCTCCACCCCAGACCACATGAGACACACCAGCCAGGCCCCATGAGACCCCCTGGGCTCACCCACCAGACCCCATGAGACCCCTTGGGCTCCACCCACCAGACCCCATGAGACCCCTTGGGCTCCACCAGCCAGGCTCCATGAGACCCCTTGGGCTCTACCCACCAGACCCAATGAGACCCCTGGGCTCCACCAGCCAGGCCCCATGAGACCCCTGGGCTCCACCAGCCAGGCCCCATGAGACCCCCTGGGCTCCACCAGCCAGGCCCCATGAGACCCTTTGGGCTCCACCCACTAGACCCTATGAGACCCCCTGGGCTCCACCCGCCAGGCCCCATGAGACGCCCTGGGCTCCACCCACCAGGCCCCATGAGACCCCCTGGGCTCCACCCACCAGACCCATGAGACCCCCCTGGGCTCCACCCACCAAACCCCATGAGACCCCCCTGGGCTCCACCCGCCAGGCCCCATGAGACCCCTGGGCTCCACCCACCAGGCCCCATGAGACCCCTGGGCTCCACTCGCCAGACCCCTTGAGACCCCCTGGGCTCCACTCGCCAGGCCCCATGAGACACCCTGGGCTCCACCCGCCAGGACCCATGAGACCCCCTAGGCTCCACCCGCCAGGCCCCATGAGACCCCTTGGGCTCCACCAGCCAGGCCCCATGAGACCCCTGGGCTCCACCCACCAGACCCCATGAGACCCCTTGGGCTCCACCCACCAGACCCAATGAGACCCCTTGGGCTCCACCAGCCAGGCCCCATGAGACCCCTGGGCTCCACCAGCCAGGCCCCATGAGACCCCTTGGGCTCAACCCACCAGACCCCCTGTCCTCCACCCGTCAGGCCCCATGAGACCCTGGCACCTCGCTTTGGACATTACACAGGATACACCCATTCCAGCTGCAGCTCCCTCGGGGGAAGTTCTCCTTTTGCTTCTAGACTGTAAGATGCGACCAGCGAATCTGGCACGTAGAGTGGAACAGAGCGCCCCCGCAGGTAGAGCTTCACAACGCCCTCTTCTGTAAGGGGAGAAATTTTTCAGAAACTTGTGAGTGTCCTGCAGAAAAAGACAAGGACACAGAGGCGCAGGAGACACCACTAACTTTCTATTTTCAGAAGGTGAAATAAGGTCACACAAAAAAAAAAAAAAAAAACACAGCACAAAGCAAGAGGGAACATGAAGAGGCTGCGTATGACGAGTGATCAGCGGGATAACAATGGGGTCACGGACCACTAGGCAGACTCGGATGTATAAGAAGAACATTTTTTTCTTGAGGTTCGTGGCCGGGGTCTGGTTTGCATTTCTGAGCCCCTTTTTCTCTATTTTGTGACTTTTTTTTTTTTTTTTTTTAAACAAAGGTGAAGCGCTAGCACACCTTTTTTTAACAAGTCTTCACAAACAGGTGAAGATTCCTGGAGACCCCTGTAATGTCCCCAGAAGTCACCAGCAGCCCCCCGAGGGCCGGAGAAGACCGTACATCCGAGTGGACCAGCAGCTCGCCGTACAGAGTGAATATGGCCTGGGGCCGTCCCGATAACGATGAGGGTTATAGTTCAGCTGCTATTCATTATTTCCACCCGTGAGAAAACAACACACAAAACAAACACATGAGAAGACAACACCCAAAACAAACACGTGAGAAGACAACACACAAAACAAACACGTGAGAAGACAACACACAAAACAAACACGCTCATAATGATCAGTCAACAGAGGCGACAATCTACTCCGTGCCGCCTCGCCAGGTGCTAATGTACCAGAGCACCAACCGTCCCGCTCACATGGTCCTCGGCTTCACACCTCGAGATCTTTACAGACCCTGTTCACACTGATGAATGCAATAACTTTTTCGCATTTTACGGTTTGCAGCCGTCCTGCACCATCTATTGCGGATGACGGATTTTTCCACCTGTTGATTTTGCTTTTTACCATAAAATGCAAAGTGTGAACTATTCCCAGTGTGTCTATCAGCGAGGCCGATGTGTGCACTGCAGATATTACAGCCCGCACAGTGGCCACTGCCAGCAGAGCATGATGGGAACTGTACACGATGAGTCACGGTGTGACCCGGGGAGGACGGCAGCGCAGGTGTGAACAGGTACATACTGCACAGCCGGCACTACGGGGGCTTATGCATGGCTACAGTTACCCTGATTGTCAGAAATGTCAATTTACTATAAGAATATAAAATATATGGATTTCACCTGCAAAGAAAAAACTATTTTTTATGCATTTTTATGTGCAGTCAGAAACGTCTCATGTAAGATATATATACACTGTGTTCCAAATTATTATGCAAAAATTTTTTAGGAGTGATAAGGTAAGAATTTTTTTGTTTGTCAGGTAAACTCATTGGTGATGGTGATGTGTGTCAGGGCTCTTTAGGCTATGGTTCCACGGTCCGGAACCATAGCGCTTTGGACGGAGCGGAAATTCCGCTCCGTCTAAGCCCCGCCCCTTTATGACGCGCGATCTTTCGGAGGTGTTCAGGACACCTCCGGAACACCTCCGGAAAGAGCGCAGGGCTACATAGCCTGTGTTAATTCTGTTGCGGCGACGCACCGTCGCCGCAATACGCGAGGACATGCTGCGGTCTGAAAAGACGCGCGCATGTCCGGATACGCAGGTCTGCCACCTGCGTATTGTTACGCATAGTGGAGACGGGATTTCTTGAAATCCCTCCACTATGCTGTAACATCTGGACGCTGCGTGTTTGGCGCTGCGCCAGCGCACAGCGCCAAACACGCAGCGTTTCCTGACAGTGGAAACTCACCCTTATATCATGTAAGCAATTGCAGACACCTGTGCTAATTAGTTTGTCAGGTGTGTCCAATGAAAGGCAAGACTACTTAAGAAGGCTGTCCCACATTATTAAGCAGCCTACATTTTCTGCCAAAATGGGAAAGAAAAAGGATGTGTCGGCTGCTGAGAAGCAACAAATTGTGGAGTGTTTAGGTCAAGGCATGACTACAATCAACATTGCCAAGACACTTCATCGTGATCATCGCACAATCAAGAAGTATGTAGCTGATTCACAGTACACACGTGTGCGTGCTGATAAGGGAAAATTGAGGACTCTTTCCTACAGGCAATTACGTCAGGTTAAAAGAGCAGCGGCAAAAAAGCCTTGTCATAGCAGCAGACAAGTTTTTGAAGCTGCTGGTGCCTCCAGCAACAGCTCTGGGAGGGTATTCTGTCCTCATGCAAAACAATTGAAGCAGAAACCATCCAAAACCTGACAAATTCAATGGAGGAGAGAGTTCAGAAGCTCCTTTCCAACAAGGGGTCCTATGTGCAAATGTAACATCACCTAGAATAAAGTTTTGAGTTGAAAACTGTTTGATTTCAGGTTGTAATAACCTGCTAATGCTGATAATTTCACAAATGACCATTTTTTTGTTCTTCATTAAAATGAAAAGGTTGAAAACTCTGCTGTGCATAATAATTTGGAACATGCATTTTGAGTGCAGTTTGAGTGTTTTATTTTTAAAAAAATATACTGTTATCATAGGCAGTTTATACAAAAACCTTTCAATTGTCCTCTAATAGTTATTTGACTGGAAAATTACAATGACTGCAATTCATATAGGTAATTTGGGAAAATCTGAGAAAATATTATTTGCATAATTTGGAACACAGTGTACACACACACACATATATCTGTTAATCTCAGGTGTATGGCAGCCTCCCAGGCCGACTCCTCGCCCTGTGCACATCCTCCCAGATGGCGGTAATCATCGGCTTATTATCTCCAGACAGGGCTGAGATCATTATCACCGTCTGCAGCTACTGATTCACCTGTGGTCAATATTACAGCACGGACCGTGTCGCTGGAGACGAGGACGACACCAAACACACGCTACACGAGTGGCACAGCGGCACACACGCACTGCATCCCGCAGCACACATGCACAGCAGCTCGCGACATGGACGCACAGCAGCACGAATGCTCAGCAGTACACGCACTGCATCCCGCGGCACACACGCACAGCGGCCCGCGGCACTCACCCGGGTAGAAGACGACTTGTTTGCTTTTGCTGTGGAGACAGAAGGGGACATGTTACAATGTGGCCGGGTGATGTCCCCCGCAGCCGCTCACGCTTCGTACCTCGATGTCTTCTTCATTTTGTCTGTGTCACCAATCAGGAGGACTTCCTGCTATACAGAGCGATACACCCACCTGACACTGCGGACACACCCGAGGGAGGCCGGGTCACACAGGCCCGTCTCCTCCACCCTCCTAGCGCAGCACTACTTGGCGGCAATGCTTGGGTTGAATTCACACACTGCAGATTTCTGGGCACAAATCGGCTCAGCTTTTCTACTGTAAAACATTTTTGTCCGTGGGAGTGAGCCCTAGAAGCACCGTGCCTCCTATCTCATACCTGTCCTATCTATAAGGAGCAGTAGAGATGTTGGGAGTTGTAGTGCACAGTACGGCACTGACCGGACGTACAGCAGCTGATGAGCGGTCACGGGGATCAGTACAGTGTCCTCCAACATGGCGCAGATAAATCGCAAGCGCCGTCCGTGGTCTGCACAGTTACGGACACAATGTGCTAGTGACAGCAAAGCGTCCTATCTCCCAGCAGAGACACTAGAGAAGCCACAGTAGACTGGGGCGTGGGTAACACTGGAGGCCCTGCTGTCCTCTGCATGGGAACTGAGCGCCATGTTTACTAACATTAATGTCATTGTGTGCACAGCTCCTGTGTATACAGCTACACCTGTCTGTACACAGCTCCTCCCGCCTATCTACACACAACTCCAAATCCACTAATATTTTCAGTAGCAAGTTTAATGGAGACTGGTGGTGTGACTACAGGATGATGGCGGGGTGATGTGACTACAGGATGATGGTGGTGTGACTACAATATGATGGTGTGACCGTCACATCACCATCATATTGTAGTCACACCACTGCTGCCATCATACCGTAGTCACACTGTGGCGGCGGTGGTGTGACTACAGTATGATGGCAGCAGTGCTGTGACTACAGTATCATGATGATGTGACTATAGTATAATGGTGGTGTGACTATAGTATGGTGGTTGTGGTGTGACTACAGTATGATGGTGGCAGTGGTCTGACTACAGTATGATGGTAGTACGGTGGTGGTCTGACTACAGTATGATGGTGGTGTGACTAGTATGATGGTGGCAGTGTTGTGACTATAGTATGATGATGGTGGTGGTGTGACTACAGTATCATGGTGGTGATGTGACTATAGTATGATGGTGGTGGTGTGACTATAGTATGGTGGTTGTGGTGTAACTACAGTATGATGGTGGTGGTGGTGTGACTACAGTATGATGGTGGTGATGTGACTATAGTATGATGGTGGTGATGTGACTACAGTAAGATGGTGGTGTGACTACAATATGATGTTGGTGGTGTGACTACAGTATGGTGGTGATGTGACTCTAGTATGATGGTGGCAGTGGTGTGACCACAGTATGATGGTGGTGATGTGTCTATAGTATGATGGTGGTGGTGTGACTACAGTATGATGGTGGTGATGTGTCTATAGTATGATGGTGGTGATGTGACTACTGTAAGATGGTGGTGTGACTACAGTATGATGGTGGTGTGACTACAGTATGGTGGTGATGTGACTATAGTATGATGGTGGCAGTGGTGTGACCACAGTATGATGGTGATGATGTGTCTATAGTATGATGGTGGTGGTGTGACTACAGTATGATGGTGGTGTGACTACAGTATGATGCTGACACTGGTGTGACTACAGTATGATAGTGCTGCTGTGACTTCATTATGATGGTGGTGTGACGTTACTGCAATATGATGGAGGTGTTCTGACTACAGTATGATGATGTGACATGACTTCAATTTGATGGTGGTTGTGTGACAACAGTATAATGACGGGGGTATGATTTCAGTACAATATGGTACTAATGTGACTACAGTACGATGGCGGTGGTACTGTGACATGACTACAATATGATGGTGCTGGTGACTACAGTATAGCGGTGGTGTGACATGACTACAATATGATGGTGGCGACTACAGGATGATGGTAGCGATGATATGACTACAGTAGGATGGCGGCAGAGGTGGTGTGCTTGAAGTATGATGGTGGTGTGACTGCAGTAGAATGGCTGCGGTGTGACTGCAGTGTGATGGCGTGGTGTAGACTGCAGTGTTATGGCGGTGGTGTGACTGCAGTAGAATGGCGGCGGTGTGACTGCAGTAGGATGGCGGTGGTGTGACTGCAGTGTTATGGCGGCGGTGTGACTGCAGTAGGATGGCGGCGGTGTGACTATAGTAGGATGGCGGCGGTGTGACTGCAGTAGGATGGCGGCGATGTGACTACAGTAGGATGGTGGCAGTGTGATTGCAGTAGAATTACGGCGGTGTGACTGCAGTGTGATGGAGGTGGTGTGACTACAGTAGGATGGCGGCGGTGTGACTGCCGTAGGATGGCGGTGGTTTGACTGCAGTGTTATGCCAGTGGTGTGACTACAGTAGGATGGCGGTGTGACTGCAGTAGGATGGCGGTGGTGTGACTACAGTAGGATGGCGGTGGTGTGACTGCAGTAGGATAGCGGTGGTTTGACTGCAGTGTTATGGCGGTGGTGTGACTGCAGTAGGATGGCGGCGGTGTGACTGCAGTGTTATGGCAGTGGTGTGATTGCAGTAGAATGGCGGCGGTGTGACTGCAGTAGGATGGCGGTGGTGTGACTACAGTAGGATGGTGGTGGTGTGACTGCAGTAGGATAGCGGTGGTTTGACTGCAGTGTTATGGCGGTGGTGTGACTGCAGTAGGATGGCGGCAGGGTGACTGCAGTGTTATGGCAGTGGTGTGATTGCAGTAGAATGGCGGCGGTGTGACTGCAGTAGGATGGCAGCGATGTGACTACAGTAGGATGGCGTGGTGTGACTACAGTAGGATGGTGGCAGTGTGATTGCAGTAGAATGGCGGCGGTGTGACTGCAGTGTGATGGAGGTGGTGTGACTACAGTAGGATGGCGGCGCTGTGACTGCAGTGTTATGGCAGTGGTGTGATTGCAGTACAATGGCGGCGGTGTGACTGCAGTAGGAGGGCGGGGGTGTGACTGCAGTAGGATGGCTGTGGTGTGACTACAGTAGGATGGTGGCAGCGTGATTGCAGTAGAATGGCGGCGGTGTGACTGCAGTGTGATGGAGGTGGTGTGACTACAGTAGGATGGCGGCGCTGTGACTGCAGTGTTATGGCAGTGGTGTGATTGCAGTACAATGGCGGCGGTGTGACTGCAGTAGGAGGGCGGGGTGTGACTGCAGTAGGATGGTGACGGTGTGACTGCAGTGTTATGGCGGTGGTGTGACTACAGTAGGATGGCGGTGGTGTGACTGCAGTAGGATGGCGGCGGTGTGACTGCAGTGTTATGGCGGTTGTATGACTGCAGTAGGATGGCGGTGTGACTGCAGTAGGATGGCGGCGGTGTGACTGCAGTAGGATGGCGGTGGTGTGACTGCAGTAGGATGGCTGTGGTGTGACTGCAGTGTTATGGCGGTGGTGTGACTGCAGTAGGATGGCGGTGTGACTGCAGTAGGATGGCGGCGGTGTGACTGCAGTCGGATGGCGGTGGTGTGACTGCAGTAGGATGGCGGTGGTGTGACTGCAGTGTTATGTGTTATGAATGTGCTAGAGATGGTTTCTGAGCAGAGGCTCCCTCTGGTGGTTACAGACAGTACTGAACCTTTCAGCGAGGAATGGCAATCTGGGATCACTGACTGGTCTGATATAAGGGAGGTTCCCTCCCATGATGGTTGCCGGTGATCAATTGTTCTTGTCTCAACTGTGGTTCCTGGTTCACTTGGAAGCTTGCTGAGTCTTGCCTGCATCTTCTGCTCTCAGATATTTTCTGCTTTTATTTTTGTGCTTGCTTTTTGCATAGTTCCCTGCACTTCTGTGGAGGTCAGCCAGGTCCCCTCCGGGGGCTTGTGCTCCTCTCAGTTTATCTGAAGCCACTGTTATTTGTTCATTTGCTTTTTCCTGTTTTTTCAGTGGCTGCGGCTTAGTTTTGTTACACCAGAGATCTGATTTAGGTGGTAGAGATCGTGTGATCTCCGGTGTTTTTGCAATCAGAAGAGTTGGTATTTTTTAGGGTTTTTTTTGGATTGCAGTGAGAATCCTTTCCTGTACTTTTCTGTCTAGACAGATTGGGCCCCAGTGTTTGCTCATTCTATTTTCTGTCTGTGTCAGTATTTCATCTTGTCTAACCGCCATTACATGTTTGGGGGCTTCCTATTTTCTTTGGGGATCTGCTCCGGGGCAGATAGCTTTCCTCTTTCTGCCTTTAGGTGTAGTTATCTCTCAGGCTGTGACGAGGCGTCTAGGATCAACGTAGGAACGCTCCACGGCTACCTCTAGTTGTGTGGTTAGTTCAGGTTACTGCAATTCAATAGGTTCCAACCTCTCTGGTGTATTGCCGTATTTGCTTTTTCTCCTCAGCTACCAAAACACAACAGTTATGGCGGTCGTGTGACTGCAGTAGGATGGCGGTGTGACTGCAGTGTTATGGCGGTGGTGTGATTGCAGTAGAATGGCGGCGATGTGACTGCATTGTGATGATGGCGGTAGTGTCAGCACTTCCTGGTGACAGTCAGACGCAGTCCCCGCTGATCACCCTCAGTAGTTGTACTGGTTGTTAGGGGCGGCTATGTCACAGACATACGTCACAGTGGAGGCTGCGTGTCACGACTGTCACCCCAATACTCAGTGTCATGGACGGCGTAGATCAACACTGAAGGCAGCGCTCACCCGTCCCTCCTCCCTCCAGTGGACACCAGCAGCCGGCTCCGGGCATCTGACATATCCCTCTTCATAAAGGAGAGACGTTCCGGGGAGAGAGGGCGACGTACACTGGGGAAGGAACATAAATGACGTCACATAACCCCGTACATCCAACAGAAACACCAAATCTGCTGGGAAATCACCTAAGAATTAGAATGAGATGTGTATAGTGTGTAACACCCTGCCCCAGTAGTGTCACACAGTGCGCACATACAGCCAGGCAGGTACATTATAGTCAGGGACCACAGTCCTCAGTGACCCCCATAACAGAGCAGTAATGGCGACCCCTAGCCCAGGCACTCTGCACTACAGTAATGCTGCCCTCTGCTGGTAGCACTAGCAATGTGTCATGGATCATACTGCATTTTCCCAGCTGTAAGACATTCAGGAAAGGCAAACGGACAGCTCCTGAAACCGGCACTGCGTCTGGGGGACTGTGGGGAAATGAAGAGACCAGAGATGATGGGAAGAGGTGTCACTGTGTGATACTGCCAGGGCATGTATGTTCTGTGTGAACAAGACCAAAATCAGGTGTAGAGGGAGTGCAGAGATAGCGTCACAGCCAGGACCTGAGGAGTTCTGGATTCAGAATACCCCAGTTAGTTTACTCACCCTCTCCAGGTCCAGTGCTAAGTCTCTGCCGCTGCTCCGGTGTCTGTCAGGGTATGTTTCCACGATCCGGAATTTCAGATCTTTGTGTTGTGAATGTTTTGGAGACGACTTCAGAGCTGAAGCTTCCTCTGGTGGTTGCTGAGGGTATTGAACCTATGTTGAACACCAAGAGTCCTACGCCTGCAGATAACGAGTTGTTGTCAGGTGGTACTGACTGGCCTGATATAAGTGAGCTGACCTCCCATGATCCTCGCCGGTGATCAATTATTTTTCCTGGTCTAGGTTGGAATTCAGCTTGCTTTCCTGCTGTCTCCTGCTTGCTTTCAGATAAGTCCCTTTCAGGTTTTTTTTCCTTTACTATTTTTCCCTTCTATTGAGTACCATAGAATTTTCAGTATGGCTGGTGATTCTGTTATGTTTTGGTAGCTGAGGAGGCAGGAGCAAAAAACGCATAGGCAGCCTAACACCAGAGAGGTTGGAAACTAATAGGTTGCAGACCCCTAAACTAACAGCGCAGCTAGAAGCAGCCGTGGAGCGTACCTACGGTGGTCCTAGACGCCTCGGCACAGCCGGAGAGATAGCTATCCCTGAAGATGGAAAGAGGAAAGCTAACTGCCCCGGAGTAGACCCAAAAGAGTAGGAAGCCCCCAAACATATAATGGCGGTTAGACAAGATGAAAATACGAACACAGACAGAAAATAGATTGAGCAAACGCTGGGGCCCAAAACTGTCTAGATAGGACAGCACAGGAGAGAATACTGTCTGCAACCCAGAAAAACCTTGGAAAAACTCCAACACTTCTGAATCTAAAAACACTGAAACCACACGGTCTCGACCACCTATATCAGATCTCTGGTGTGGACATGTAGCTACCCAGCAGTAAAATATCACAAGAACTGAGCAAATGAACAAATACAAAAAACGAATGGAGACCAGCCAAAGCCCCCCAAAGGGGACCCGGCTGAAGACAAAAAGCAATGCAGCAAAAAGCAAGGAATTCAAACCACAGAAAAAAAAAACTGAAAGGGACTTATCTGAAAGCAAGCAGGAGACAGCAGGAAAGCAAGCTGAATTCCAACCTAGACCAGGAAGAACAATTGATCACCGGCGAGGATCATGGGAGGTCAGCTCACTTATATCAGGCCAGTCAGTACCACCTGACAACCACTCGTTATCTGCAGGCGTAGGACTCTTGGTGTTCAACATAGGTTCAATACCCTCAGCAACCAACAGAGGGAGCTTCAGCTCCGAAGTCGTCTCCAAAACGTTCCCAACAGCTTTGGATGCAGCGGATACCGCTCCGCTCAAAGAGCTGCCGGCTCTTGTACGCGAGGTGATTCCGCATGTGGTCATTGAACCATGCGGAATCACTGCATCCTATACATAGAACGGTGCTATTGATCTTGTGGAGACTGAGGGTCTCTGCAGGATAAATTGACATGCTGCGGCCTAGAAAGACGCGCCGCATGTGCATATACGCAGGACTGCCACCTGCGTCTCAGAACGCACAGTGGAGATGGGATGTCATAAAATCCCCTCCACTATGCTGTAACATCTGAACGCTGCGGCTGTACGCAGCGTCCAATCCGCAGTGTTTCCTGACCGTGGGTATATACCCTTATTGTCTGCAGTGCGGACTATACACCGATAGCACTGCAGCCAACCAATCAGTGAGCACTCAATAGGGCGCAGATTTTATATTGCGGTTTAGGAGGTTTAAAGGTAATCTGTCATCAGGATTTCACCCCAAACTATTTATATGCACATGTATATCTCAAAGACAAGTCCAGAGATACCTTTACATGGCCGATCCGATCCTCTGTTAGTGAGAATTCAGTGTTTGAATTGATATGCAAATGAGGCTGAAGAGCTCTGATAGATCTGAAGGCTCTGTCAGACCGGCTCTATTCCCCGCCCAGAGCCGCCTCCTCCTGTTTGACTGGCGGCTCCTTTGACTGAAGTCACACAGTATAGAAGCTAATAGAAAATGAACTCGGCACTCAACTTTAGTATAGTGAGAATAAGAGTTTTTATCACAGTAGTAACACTAAACGTTTCGGTCCTAATCATGGACCTTCATCAGTCACAGATACTACTGGAAGGGGGTTGATCCACATAGGGAAGAAAGAAAGGCTGGATATAGCCTGTATTGGTGGGTGAGATGAGGAAGAGGCAATGCCTCTATTGCACTAGTAACCTGTGTGAAGGAGTCCGGCAGTGAGGATAGTCTCTGCATTGGACGCGGTGTCCACCCACTCAGACTACGGTGGACACCGCGTCCAATGCAGAGACCTATCCTCACTGCCGGACTCCTTCACAACAGGTTACTAGTGCAATAGAGGCATTGTCCTCTTCCTCATCTCACCCCACCAATACAGGCTATATCCAGCCCTTTCTTTCTTCCCTATGTGGATCAACCCCCTTCCCAGTAGTATCTGTGACTGATGAAGGTCCATGATATAGGACCGAAACGTTTCGTGTTACTACTGTGAATAAAAATCTTTATTCTCACTATACTAAAGTTGAGTGCCGAGTTCATTTTCTATTAGATACGGTGTGGGAACCTACTCTGGCACCTTCTTGGTTGTGCACACGGTTATTTTTTCATACAGTATAGAAGCTGTCAGTCAAGCAAGAGGAGGCGGCGCTGAGAAAATAGAGCTGGAGTGACAGAGGCTTCAGATCTACAGTAGCCCTTTAGCCTCATTTGCATATTAATTCAAATTCTGATTTCTCAGGAATGGACTAGGCTTGTAAAGACATTACTGGACTTGTTTGTGAAAGAGCTAAATGTACATATAAATAGTTTTGGTGTGAAATCCTGATGACAGATTTCCTTTATGTTATGTTTCTGCACTCACTGACCAATACAAACTCAGGAAATGAAGCTGTACCTTTTAGAGAAGACTGGGGTCCCTCCTTTTTTAGGAGATGAAGGAGAGGTAGACATGCCACTCCTCCTGCGTGAGGCCATACCATTCTGAGAAGAGCGGGTGGAGGCTTCACAACGTGGGGCCCTGCAAATACATCAAGGAACAAAAGCATCACTGATATAATGACCTGTGATCAGACATGAGACCACACCGCTTATACTACAGCACCAGCTCATCATCTATTACTACTGACAACGAGCCAGTATACATGTGTGAGATTGTCAGCCCCGCCCCCTGATGATGACATCACTGAGAGGTTGTCAGCCCCGCCCCCTAGTGATGACATCACTGAGAGGTTGTCAGCCTCGCCACCTGGTGATGACATCACTGAGAGGTTGTCAGCCCCGCCCCTGGTGATGACATCACTGACAGGTTGTCAGCCCCGCCCCCTGGTGATGACATCACTGAGTGGTTGTCAGCCCCGCCACCTTGTGATGATATCACTGAAAGGTTGTCAGCCCCGCCCCCTGGTGATGACATCACTGAGAGGTTGTCAGCCCCGCCACCTGGTGATGACATCACTGAGAGGTTGTCAGCCCCGCCACCTGGTGATGACATCACTGAGAGGTTGTCAGCCCCGCCACCTGGTGATGACATCACTGAGAGGTTGTCAGCCCCGCCACCTGGTGATGACATCACTGAGAGGTTGTCAGCCCCACCCCTGATGATGACATCACTGAGAGGTTGTGAGCCTCGCCCCCTGATGACATCACTGAGAGGTTGTCAGCCCGCCACCTGGTGATGACATCACTGAGAGGTTGTCAGCCTCGCCACCTGGTGATGACATCACTGAGAGGTTGCCAACCCCGCCCCCTGATGATGACATCACTGAGAGGTTGTCAGCCCCGCCACCTTGTGATGACATCACTGAGAGGTTGTCAGCCCCGCCACCTTGTGATGACATCACTGAGAGGTTGTCAACCCCGCCACCTGGTGATGACATCACTGAGAGGTTGTCAGCCCCGCCCCCTGGTGATGAAATCACTGAGAGGTTGTCAGCCCCGCCCCCTGGTGATGACATTACTGAGAGGTTGTCAGCCCCGCCCCTGATGATGACATCACTGAGAGGTTGTCAGCCCCGCCCCCTGGTGATGACATCACCAATCCTATTATTTCCTGCCCAGTGATATTTCATTGGTATGCCCTCATTACTTTGGGGGTTGTTTTTCAGCAGCAGCCCCACATGTAACAGCACAGCTTCAGACTTTGTGGCTTTTACTTGCCACATTTTTCCCCGCTGAGATGAACAGAATTGTGATGAGGCGCAGGAGACGGCGCAGCGAATTATTACGGCTCCCGGTCACTTTATTTTAACATCTGCAGAAAACTGTAGCAGCCAAATGTGACTGAGCCCCAAAGCAGGAACTGAGTGTGGACCCCCGCTATGCGGAGCACAATGGATGCTGGCATCGAGCTGCCGGGGATCATACCCTCACCTTGTCGTCCCCGCAGGGGGTCTCCTCGCTCCTCACACACCCGCAGCCTCCTCAAGGCGTCACTCAAGGCCGCTCTCAGCACCTGCATCTCGTCCTCCTGCAGCTGAAGCCTCTGCTCCAGATTCGATATCCGGTCATCTGTGTCCATCGCGCTGGGGCCGGAGAGGCCGTCATCTGCAGAGGGGATTACATGTTACAGACCCTCCTGACACACAGGGTTAATCATCGTCTCGTCACCAGACACAATGTATTTCATTAGCAGTAATGAATAAAACATGCATCCTCTGCTCCCCCCTTACCGTCCTCGAAGGGCCCTGATACCCTCCATCTGTAGGCTTCCCCCTCCCCCAACGCTGATGGTACCAGGCGCTGCCATCTTCACCACCACCTCCTTGCCCTCGTTACAGTCAGTGAGATGCCAGAATTGTTGTATGTGGCGGCACGAGGCGCCGTCTCCTGGTGACATGTCGACATATTCTCTGTCCTCCGCCATCCCGAGGCGACCATGGATTTTAGGGCCTCCCTTGGTCTTGGGGTGGTGGTTGGGGTGAGGGATGCTATTGAGGCACTCACCATTACAGTACTGCAGAAGGGAGCTGGTGTCGTAGACAGAGCTGCCCCCGGCCCCAGATTCTGACATGTTGTCGTCTGTCTCGTGTCTCACTGTATTTTCCACTCGCTTTCGTTGTCTTCTGTTTTCTGTCTTCTTTTCTCTCCCTTTTCTCACATCCCTCTCGCTCGCTCTATGGTCGCCATGGTAACTGCTTCCTGCAGCATCTTCTCCTGTGGTCCCCCCGCCGTTCCATCACACAGGCTCCTCCTTCTGGAGCAGCTGACACAGATGGAGCTGAGATGACACAAAGTAACATTCCAGCAAACAGGACAATCCCCGATATAAAGTCCGATACTAAAGATACGGGGGCTCTGTACAAAAGTCAGGTCTGGGGGTCTTTGTACAAAGCAGTCAGGTCTAGAGGGCTCTGTTTAGCACTTCAAGATTTGGGGTCTCTGTAGAGGACAGTAAAATGGAGGTCTCTCACTTTATTGAAATGTGAGATGGGGGTCTCAGGTTTAGAACAATTAAAGGGAACTGTGAAATGGGGGTCTTTATATAGTGTAGTGGGATTTGGATCTCTATATTTCTGGGTGTTGTTCTGAAACAGGGGCTCCCCCAGATGAAATAGTGGAGACCGAATATAATGCATGTTTATTGGTCCGGTGTGTATCTTTTGATAGATTTTGCAATCTTGTATGTTTTGTCCTTGTCACTGTATTGTTTCACCCCCCCCAATGTGTGACCCTGCTTATTCTTGCATCTTTTAATCCACAGTAAGTCAGTATAGATCAGTGACCTGAGGGGATTCTGTGTAACAGGAACAGGGTTATTCATTAGCTGATCTAGGCGGCTGTGACGGAGGCGCTGTGTAACACTGCACCTCGTGCTTCCTCCATGTGTCCTCATAAATCCTCTGTGTCCCTATACATCTCTTTTCTGTGTGTCCTTGTGCCTCTCTCCTCCTCTGTTTGTTCTCGTAGCTCTCTCCTCCTCTGTCCCCTTAATAATAATCTTAATAATGATCTTTATTTATATAGCGAGAACATATTCCGCAGCGCTTTACAAGCTTTCTCCTCCTCTCTGTGTCCTCATACCGCTCTCTTTCTCTGTGTCCCCTTACCTGTCTCCTCCTCTGTGTCCTTGTACATCTCTCCTCCTTTGTGCATCCTCATACGTCTCTCCTCCTCTGTGTCCCCTTACCTGTCTCCTCTGTGTCCTTGCACTTCTCTCCTCCTCTGTGTCCTTGTTCCTCTCTCCTTCTCTGTGTGTGCTTACACCTCTCTCCTCCTCTGTGTGTCCTCGTACTTTTCTCCTCCTCTGTGTGTCCTCATACATTTTTCCAACTCTGTGTGTCTTTGTACCTCTCTCCTCTTCTGTGTGTCCTCTTCACTCCTCTATGTGACCTCTTATCTCACTCTTCTTCCATGTGTTCTTGTGCCTTTCTCCTCCTGTATATCATCTTCTGTCCTCTTTATGTCCTCATACCTTTCTCCTCCTCTATGTGTCCTTGTACCTTTCTCCTCCTCTGTGTCCTCTTCTATCCTCTGTGTCCTCTTGCCTCTCTCTTTCTCTGTGTCGTTGTACCTCTCTCCTCCTCTGTGTGTCCTCATACCTCTCCTCCTCAGTGTGTCCTCGTTCCTCTCTCTTCTCTGTGTGTCCTTGTACCTCTCTCTTCTCTGTGTGTCCTTGTACCTCTCTCCCGTTCTGTGTGTCCTTGTACTTCTCTCCTCCTTTGTGTGTCCTTGTACCTTTCTCCTCCTCTGTGTGTCTCGTTTCATACCTGTGTTCTTTACCTCTCTTCTCTGTGTTCCTGTACCTCTCTCCCGTCTGTGTGTCCTTGTACTTCTCTCCTCCTTGTGTGTCCTTGTACCTTCTCTCCCCTGTGTGTCCTCGTATCTATACTCTGTGTGTCCTTGTACCTCTCTTTCTCTGTGTTCCTTGTACCTCTCTACTCCTCTGTGTGTTCTCATACCTCTTTCCTCCTCTGTGTCCTCTTCTATCCTCTGTGTGTCCTCTTGCCTCTCTCTTTCTTGTGCATCCTTGTACCTCTCTCCTCCTCTTGTGTCTCATACTCTCCTCCTCAGTGTGTCTTTACTCTCTCTTCTGTGTGCCTGTACTCTCTCCTCTCTGTGTGTCTTCTACTCTCTCCTCCTCTGTGTTCCATACCTCTGTCCTCTGTGTATCCTCGTACCTCTCTCTTCTCTGTGTCCTCGTACCTCTCTACTCCTCTGTGTGTTCTCATATCTCTTTCCTCCTCTGTGTGTCCTTCTACCTCTCTCCTCTTCTGTGTGTTCTCGTACCTCTTTCCTCATCTGTGTGTTCTTCTCCTCTCTCTTTTCTGTGTGTCCTCGTACCCTCTACTCCTCTGTGTTCTCGTACCTCTTTCTCATTCTGTGTTCTTCTACCTCTCTCCTCTTCTGTGTGTTCCTTCTACCTCTCTCTTTCTCTGTGTGTCCTGTAATTCTATACTCTGTGTGTCCTTGTACCTCTCTTTCTCTGTGTGTCCTTGTACCTCTCTACTCCTCTGTGTGTTCTCATACCTCTTTCCTCATCTGTGTGTTCTTCTACCTCTCTCATCTATGTGTCCTCATAATTCTATCCTCTGTGTGTCCTTGTACCACACTCTTCTCTGTGTGTCCTTGTTCCTCTCTTCTCCTCTGTGTTTACTCGTACCTCTTTCCTTGCTCGTCTTTCACTGCTCTGCAGTTTGGTGGAAGAAAATCTAGATGTGAATATAAGAAATTAATATTTAGGGACATGTTACAGCCAAGATCCTTATATGTTTTGAGGAGATTTTCAACCAAGTCTTCATAGTTATCTGCTTTTGAGTTTTCCAAAAAAATGAGTTACCACTAATGTGAATGCTGCGCATGCAGACTTTTCCTTGCCCTGCAACAACCGAATGCATTCCTCATCTTGCAGAAGATTACGAATCTGAGGTCCAATAAGGACGCCTCCTTTTATCTTTGCTTCACTCAACCATGGAAATTTATCAATGAGATACTTGATGCTTTTGCATTTGTTTCCATTGCCTTTACAAAGTTCTTCATTAGGTCCAACTTGATATGCAATGGTGGGAACAAAATCTTATGTAGGTCAAGAAATGCTGGACGCAAGACATTTTACTCCCTGGCTGAAGTAAATGTCGGCGAGGCCAGTCTATTATTGTGGTGATATTCTCTTGCACAACTATCCCACTCACACAGAGAGCAGAAGTACTTTGTGTATTTGTGTATCCACACTGGAGACAAAGTAAGAGGACAACCACCTTTAAGCCACTAAAGAGGGGCCACAAATGTTGGTCATAGTTCAGGCACCTCAGCATCTGTTTCTTGTTGTCGTAGGTTTCTTTCATGTGGCTGAACCAATGTGAATTGACGGTAGTGCATAACCATTATGCAGCAAGATGGCTTTTAGGCTTGTGTTGACAAATCAATGAAGAGCCTCCATTCTTCTGAATTATGACTTGCATTAAACTGTTTATATTGTTGAATGCCACAAGATTACCCTTCATGCAGAAGTATTGGACAAGATCTTTATCACAGTGGAGGGACAAAGAAATCCGAACATCGCTCGTTAGGAGATACCATTGCTGTAGCCGGGAACCTAAGAGCTCAGCCTTAATGCTGTCGCCGGTAACCAAAGAGTCCAGCCTTACTGCTGTAGCCGGGAACCAAAGAGTTCAGCCTTACTGCTGTAGCCGGTAACCTAAGAGCTCAGCCTTACTGCTGTATCCGGGAACCAATGAGTTCAGCCTTACTGCTGTATCCGGGAACCAAAGAGTTCAGCCTTACTGCTGTATCCGGGAACCAAAAAGTTCAGCCTCACTGCTGTAGCCGGGAACCTAAGAGCTCAGCCTTACTGCTGTAGTCGGGAACCTAAGAGCTCAGCCTTACTGCTGTAGCAGGGAACCTAAGAACTCAGCCTTACTGCTGTAGCCGGGAACCTAAGAGCTCAGCCCTACTGCTGTAATCGGGAACCTAAGAGCTCAGCCTTACTGCTGTAGTCGGGAACCTAAGAGCTCAGCCTTACTGCTGTAGTCGGGAACCTAAGAGCTCAGCCTTACTGCTGTACCCGGAAATCTAAGAACTCGGCCTTAATGCTTTAGTCGGGAACCAAAGAGTTCAGCCTTACTACTGTAGCCGGGAACTAAAAAGCTCAGACTTACTACTGTAGCTGGGAACCTAAGAGCTCAGCCTTAATGCTGTAGCCGGGAACCTAAGAGCTCAGCCTTAATACTGTCGCCGGGAACCAAAGAGTCCAGCCTTAATGCTGTCGCCGGGAACCTAAGAGTTCAGCCTTACTGCTGTAGCTGGGAGCCAAAGAGTTCAGCCTTACTGCTGTAGCCGGGAACCTAAGAGCTCAGCCTTACTGCTGTAGCCAGGAACCTAAGAGCTCAGCCTTACTGTTGTAGTCGGAAAACCCAAGAGCTCATCCATACTGCTGTAGTCGGGAACCTCAGAGCTCAGCCTTACTGCTGTAGCCCGGAGCCTAAGAGCTCAGCCTTACTGCTGTAGTCGGGAACCTAAGAGCTCAGCCTTACTGCTGTAGTCGGGAACCAAAGAGTTCAGCCTTACTGCTGTAGCCGGTTACCTAAGAGCTCAGCCTTACTGCTGTATCCGGGAACCAATGAGTTCAGCCTTACTGCTGTATCCGGGAACCAAAGAGTTCAGCCTTACTGCTGTATCCGGGAACCAAAAAGTTCAGCTCACTGCTGTAGCTGGGAACCAAAGAGTTCAGCCTTACTGCTGTATCCGGGAACCTAAGAGCTCAGCCTTACTGCTGTAGTCGGGAACCTAAGAGCTCAGCCTTACTGCTGTAGCAGGGAACCTAAGAACTCAGCCTTACTGCTGTAGCCGGGAACCTAAGAGATCAGCCCTACTGCTGTAATCGGGAACCTTAGAGCTCAGCCTTACTGCAGTAGTCGGGAACCTAAGAGCTCAGCCTTACTGCTGTAGTCGGGAACCTAAGAGCTCAGCCTTACTGCTGTACCCGGAAATCTAAGAACTCGGCCTTAATGCTTTAGTAGTCGGGAACCAAAGAGTTCAGCCTTACTACTGTAGCCGGGAACTAAAAAGCTCAGACTTACTACTGTAGCTGGGAACCTAAAAGCTCAGCCTTAATGCTGTAGCCGGGAACCTAAGAGCTCAGCCTTAATACTGTCGCCGGGAACCAAAGAGTCCAGCCTTAATGCTGTCGCCGGGAACCTAAGAGTTCAGCCTTACTGCTGTAGCTGGGAGCCAAAGAGTTCAGCCTTACTGCTGTAGCCGGGAACCTAAGAGCTCAGCCTTACTGCTGTAGCCAGGAACCTAAGAGCTCAGCCTTATGTTGTAGTCGGGAACCTAAGAGCTCATCCATACTGCTGTAGTCGGGAACCTAAGAGCTCAGCCTTACTGCTGTAACCCGGAGCCTAAGAGCTCAGCCTTACTGCTGTAGGCGGGAACCTAAGAGCTCAGCCTTACTGCTGTAGCCGGGAACCTAAGAGCTCAGCCTTACTGCTGTAGGCGGGAACCTAAGAGCTCAGCCTTCCTGCTGTAGCCGGGAACCTAAGAGCTCATCCATACTGCGGTAGCCGGGAGCCTAAGAGCTCAGCCTTACTGCTGTAGTCGGGAACCTAAGAGCTCAGCCTTACTGCCGTAGCCAGGAACCAAAGAGCTCAGCCTTTCTGCTGTAGCTGGAAACCTAAGGCTATGTGCACACGTTCTGAATTGCCGCAGGAAATACGCATTTTAATTGGTATGCGTATTCCCGCTAAAAACTAGCGTTTTGCAAGCGTAATTAGCTTGGAAAACTGATTGACAGGTTGGTCACACTAGTCAAACATAGTGTTTAACAAGTGTGACCAACTTTTTACTATTGATGCTGCCTATGCCACATCAATAGTAAAAAGATAGAATGTTAAAAATAAGTTAAAAAATAAAAAATCGTGATATTCTCACCTTCTCGGCCCCCGCAGCCTTCCTGGTCCTCGCGATGCTCCCGGCAACTCTCGTTCCCAGTGATGCCTGGCGACAATGACCCCAGATGACGTAGCATCATGCGAGACCGCTATGCCATCTGGTGTCATTGTCGCAATGCATCCCTGGGAACGGGAGTTGCCGGGAGCGTTGCTGAGGTGCGGGAAAGCTGCGGGGGCCGCCGGAAGGTGAGAATATCACGATTTTTTATTTAATTATTGTTTTAACAGGGATATGGTACCCAGGGCCTGGAGGAGAGTATCCTCTCCTCCAGACCCTGGGTACCATCCGCACATGAACTGCTCACTTTGCGCATGGTGGACATAGCCACATGTGGAAAGTAAGCGGTTCAATGCATTCCTATGGCGGCGGAATTGCGATTCCGCAAAAAGAATGAGCATGCTGCGTATTTTTCCGTGATGCGATTCCGCCGCGGAAAAAATATGCAGCATTAGCACAGCATTGCGGAATCCCATAGAATATAATAGGTTGCATTGTGTAAGCGTTTTTGCCGCAAAAATGGCAAAAACGCTAACAATCCGCAACGTGTCCACATAGCCTAAGAGCTCAGCCTTACTGCTGTAGCCGGGAACCTAAGAGCTCAGCCTTACTGCTGTAGGCAGGAACCTAAGAGCTCAGCCTTATTGCTGTAGCCAGGAACTTAAGAGCTCAGCCTTACTGCCGTAGCCAGGAACCAAAGAGCTCAGCCTTACTGCTGTAGCTGGGAACCTAAGGCTATGTGCACACGTTCGGAATTGCCGTGGGAAATATGCATTTTGAAGGTATGTGTATACCCGCTAAAAACTAGCATTTTGCAAGCGTAATTAGCATCACGCGAGACCGCTACACCATCTGGGGTCATTGTCGCAATACATCCCTGGGAACGGGAGTTGTCGGGAGCGTCGCTGAGGAGCGGGAAAGCTGCGGGGGCTGCCGGAAGGTGAGAATATCACAATTTTTTATTTTAATTATTGTTTTAACAGGGATATGGTACCCAGGGCCTGGAGGAGAGTCTCCTCTCCTCCAGACCCTGGGTACCATCTGCACATGAGCTGCTCACTTTGCGCATGGTGGGCATAGCCACATGTGGAAAGTAAGCGGTTCAGTGCATTCGTGTGCACATAGCCTAAGAGCTCAGCCATACTGCTGCAGCTGGGAATCTAAGAGCTCAGCCTTACTGCTGTAGTCGAGAACCTAAGAGCTCAGCCTTACCTCTGTAGTCGGGAACCTAAGAGCTCAGCCTTACTGCTGTAGCCAGGAACCTAAGAGCTCAGCCTTAATGTTGTAGCTGGGAACCTAAGAGCTCAGCCTTACCTATGTAGTCGGGAACCTAAGAGCTCAGCCTTACTGCTGTAGCTGGGAACCTAAGAGCTCAGCCTTAATGCTGTAGCTGGGAACCTAAGAGCTCAGCCTTACCTCTGTAGTTGGGAACCTAAGTGCTCAGCCTTACTGCTGTAGCCGGGAACCTAAGAGCTCAGCCTTACTTCTGTAGCCAGGAACTTAAGAGCTCAGCCTTACTGCTAGAGCATTTATAGAAGAAGGTGATCCACCTGTAATTAGGATTACATCATCGGAGTGGATTTGGCGTTTTTTGATTGATCGTCCTAAAATAATAAAATACAGTATATACCCATGTATAAGCCGAGATTTTCAGCCCATATACGGGGTCGGCGGGGGAGGGGGAGCGGGGGTGTCGGATCATACTTATCCCTCCGCCGGCGCGGTCTCTGCAGCCCCCCTGCTTCTCCCACGATCTCCGGCTCCTTCCTGCAGCTGTCACATGACACCGCTCATTAAAGTCATGAATATGCACATATTCATGACTTTAATGAGCGGTAGCACGTGACCGCTGCAGGACTGAAGCGCTGCGGAGAGCTCCGGGAGAAGAGGAGAGGCTGCAGGGACGCGCGGCGGAGGGGTGAGTATAGCGATATTTACCTGTCCCTCGGTCCACCGCAGCGCTGCTCCCTCGGTCTGACTCCTCTGTGTGTGAATGATCAGGCAGAGGGCGCGATGACGTCGTTAGTGCGCGCCCCGCCCCCTGCCAGATCATTCACACACAGAGGAGTCAGACCGAGGGAGCAGTGCGCTGCGGTGGACCGAGGGACAGGTAAATATCTCAGGTACCGGGGTCCTGAGCGAGCGGTGACACCGGCACCTGTCCCCCATAGCGCGCCGCTGTCACCGCCTGCTCAGGACACCGGCACCTAGCCCCCAGCGACGAGAGGTGAGTATGTCATTTTTTTTTTTTTGCAGCAGCAGCATATGAGGCCTATACTATGGGGCATAATTGTGCAGCATATGGGGGCATAATATGGAGCATATGGGGGCATAACTGTGGAACATATGGGGCATAATCTGGAGCATATGGGGGCATAATATGGAGAAATATGGGGGCATAAGCTGTGGAACATATGGGGCATAATCTGGAGCATATGGGGGCATAATATGGAGCATATGGGGCATATATGACATATGGGGGCATAAGCTGTGGAACATATAGGGCATAATCTGGAGCATATGGGGGCATAATCTGTGGATCATATGGGGCATAATCTGGAGCATATGGGGCATAATCTGTGGATCATACGGGGGCATAATCTGTGGAACATATGGGGCATAATCTGTGGAGCATATTGGGCATAATCTGTGGAGCATATGGGGGCATAATCTGTGGAGCATCATATGGGGGCATAATCATTTTTCACCCTAGGCTTATACACGAGTCAATAAGTTTTCCCAGTTTTTTGTGGCAAAATTAGGGGGGTCGGCTTATACACGGGTCGGCTTATACATGAGTATATACGGTACTGAAGGCTCAATAGATTAAATAGATGATGCAATAGAGGAGATACTAACAACACAATAATGAGGAGGAAATAATAAAGAAGCAATATTTCTATAAACCTTCATGAAAGGTGTCATAAGTAATTATCTCCGCATCCTGAAAATTGGAGCCAATCAGCATCAGATTCGTTTTCAGCACCAGGAGATTAGTAGCGTTCAACTGTTTTCATCTCTGAACCAATTTGGCTGAAGAACAGGGTAATTACTTGGTGTGCAGTGAGCGCCCCCTGCTGGTGGCTGCAGAGTGCGGCCATGAAATGTTATGACTAGGCTTGGAGTTTGGAGCTTTGTATCAGTCGTGATCTGCTCTGCCCAGAAAGAGACATGGTGAGGTTATCATGCACCTGGTGGTAGAAGGTGGAGCGCTGCGTCATCTCATAATCTCATTCCTCCCTCTAACTATGCCTCTTCTGTAAAAACAACCCCAAAATATCAGCAGTCATTTCCGCTAACATGGTATTTATGCCCCATGACTGAGACATTATATAAGTGACGTATCCGCGGTGCATAGTATTCCCACTGCTATGTCATCTCTCATCTATCTACAAAGAAACAAAACAATGACCAGCCCCTCATAGCAGAATGAAACACGTGTGAACAGGCGCAAGATGCCATGACTGCAGAATATGCAAAGAATAAGCGGCCTCTGACCTATTCCTATATACTGTAAATATCTGTTTATTTTTCTCATATCTGTCCGTCTGTCTCTCTTTCTCCATCTGACATATCTATGTTCCCCTCCCCGGTCTCCGGATAATGTGTATGGAGCCTCTTTAGTGTCACTTATCATATAATGGGATTGTTTGCTTCCTACGCGGCTCTCAGTGTGAAGCAGCCACTTCTAGGGATGAGGCCTCTCTACTGTCTGTGACGGAGCAAACTACATCCCCCATCAGGGTCATAATGTTGGGGTGCCCCCTTCTTCTACTGACATGGCCTCATGTCTGGCGGAGAACTCTCTCTGGGGAGCACTGACCGTGCAGCAGATGAGACAGTTACAGATGACACCTGAGAGTTTCCTCTGAGTAATCTCATTACTAAATCCACATCCTCCAAGCCCAGAACATGTGTCCGCTTATGTCTGACCACAGCCCAGAGCCAGAGAGGGGGCCGCAGGACAGTCGCCAGAATAACACAGGGTATAGCAGCACAGGGTCACAGGTGAGGGCAGTCAAAGGGAGGGGAGACAGAAATAGCTATAAGAATGGATATAAGTATGGGGGATATGATAGATACAAGTATGGGGGAAAGGACAGGTGTAAGTATGGGGGGATAGTATGGATACAAATATGGGGGATAGGATAGATATAAGTATGGGGAAATAGTATAGGTACAGATATGGGGGATAGGATAGATATAAGTATGGGGATAGTACAGATACAAGTATGGGGGATAGGACAGGTACGAGTATGGGGATAGGATAGATACGAGTATGGGGGATAGGATAGATACAAGTATGGGGAAATAGGATAGATACAATTATGGAGGAATAGGACAGATACAAGTATGGGGAAATAGGATAGATACAAATATGGGGGATAGGACAGGTACAAGTATGGGGGATAGGATAGATACAATTATGGAGCAAGGGATAGGACAGATACAAGTATTGGGGTTAGGATAGATACAAGTATGGGGGATAGGACAGGTACAAGTATGGGGAGATAGAATAGATAAAAGTATGGGGGATAGGATAGATACAAGTATGGGGGGATAGGACAGGTACAAGTATGGGGAAATAGGATAGATACAATTATGGAGGAATAGGACAGATACAAGTATGGGGAAACAGAATAGATACAAATATGGGGGGATAGGACAGGTACAAGTATGGGGGATAGGATAGATACAAGTATGGGGAAATAGAATAGATACAATTATGGAGCGAGGGATAGGACAGATGCAAGTATGGGGAATAGGATAGATACAAATATGGGGGGATAGGACAGGTACAAGTATGGGGAGAAAGGATAGATAAAAGTATGGGGGATAGGATAGATACAAGTATGGGGGGATAGGATAGATACATACATAGGATAGATACAAGTATGGGGGGATCGGACAGGTACAAGTATGGGGGATAGGATAGATACAAGTATGGGGGGATCGGACAGGTACAAGTATGGGGGATAAGATAGATACAAGTATTGGGGGGATAGGATAGATACAAGTATGGGGAAATAGTATAGATACAGATATGGGGGATAGGATAGATATAAGTATGGGGGATAGTACAGATACAAGTATGGGGATAGGACAGGCACGAGTATGGGGGATAGGATAGATACAAGTATTGGGGGATAGGATAGATACAAGTATGGAGGAATAGGACAGATACAAGTATGGGGAAATAGGATAGATACAATTATGGAGGAATAGGACAGATACAAGTATGGGGAAACAGGATAGATACAAATATGGGGGGATAGGACAGGTACAAGTATGGGGGATAGGATAGATAAAAGTATGGGGGATAGGATAGATACAAGTATGGGGGGATCGAACAGGTACAAGTATGGTGGATAGGATAGATACAGGTATTGGGGGGATAGCACAGGTAAAAGTATGGGGATAGGGTAGATACAAGAATAGGGGCATAGGACAGATACAAGTATGGGGGAGTAAGACAGATACAAGTATGGAGGATAGGACAGATACAAGAATGGAGGAATAGGTCAGTTACAAGTATGGGGGGATAGGATAGTTACAAGTATGGGAGAGTGGGACAGGTACAAGTATGGGGGTATAGGACAGATACAAGTACGGGAGGATAGGACGGGTACAAATATGGGGGTATAGGACAGATACAAGAATGGAGGAATAGGTCAGTTACAAGTATGGGGGAGTGGGACATGTACAAGTTTGGAGGATAGGATAGATACATGTATGGGAGATAGGACAGATACAAATATGAGGGGGATTGGACAGGTATAAGCATGGGGGGATGGGAACATATGGAGGACTGGTACGTGTGGGGTATAGGGAGGATATATGTATGGAGGGATAGGACTGATACAGGTATGGAGTGATAGATACAGTACAGACCAAAAGTTTGGACACACCTTCTCATTCAAAGATTCTTCTGTATTTTCATGACTATAAAAATTGTAGTATCACACTGAAGGCATCAAAACTATGAATTAACACGTGTGGAATTATACATTACACTTTACAAAAAAGTGTGAAACAACTGAAAATATGTCTTATATTCTAGATTCTTCAAAGTAGCCACCTTTTGCTTTGATTACTGCTTTGCACACAGAAAAGGTGAACGGATGGACTCTACATGCCTGGTTCCCACCGTGAAGCATGGAGGAGGTGGTGTGATGGTGTGGGGGGGCTTTGCTGGTGATGCTGTTGGGGATTTATTCAAAATTGAAGCGGTAAGCGTCCAGCTCACCTCAAACCATCTCGATTGGGTTCAGGTCTGGTGACTGTGGAGGCCAGGTCATCTGGCGTAGCACCCCATCACTCTCCTTCTTGGTCAAATAGCCCTTACACAGTCTGGAGGTGTGTTTAGGGTCATTGTCCTGTTGAAAAATAAATGATGGTCCAACTAAACGCAAACCGGATGGAATAGCATGCTGCTGCAATATGCTGTGGTAGCCATGCTGATTCACTATGCCTTCAATTTTGAATAAATCCCCAATAGTGTCCCCAGCAAAGCACCCCCACACCATCACACCTCCTCCTCCATGCTTCACGGTGGGAACCAGGCATGTAGAGTCCATCCGTTCACCTTTTCTGCGTGCAAAGCAGTAATCAAAGCAAAAGGTGGCTACTTTGAAGAACCTAGAATATAAGACATATTTTCAGTGTTTCACACTTTTTTGTAAAGTGTAATGTATAATTCCACATGTGTTAATTCATAGTTTTGATGCCTTCAGTGTGATTCTACAATTTTCATAGTCATGAAAATACAGAAAAATCATTGAATGAGAAGGTGTGTCCAAACTTTTGGTCTGTACTGTATGTGTGCGGGTTAGGATGGAGACAGCTATGGGGGGAGCCGTACTTAAAGGTAAGGGAATGGATACATTTACCAGTAAATACCACTATATAGTAACACCACCAGATCATAACCACATATTTCCAGTCTATACAGGAGTGATGGAATAATACCACCATACCGATTATTAACACAAACCACTGAACTAAGACCAAATAATAATAATAATAATAATCTTTATTTATATAGCGCCAACATATTCCGCAGCGCTTTACAGTTTAACAGTTTCAAAACACAAGTCATAAGTAACAACGTTAACAATACAATAATTAAAGCAAAATAAGCCGACCCTGCTCGTGAGAGCTTACAATCTACAATGAGGTGGGGGAATACAAAGTACAGGTGTGTATATACAATGGTGCATTTACAATGATGGTCCAGCCATCTTGAGGGAGTGAGGGATGGATGGAGATAGTGAATGGGCTACACACACACACTTACACAAAGAATGACTTTGATTAGTGAATGTGATAGGCCGCTCTGAACAAATGTGTTTTGAGGGAGTGGCTAAAACCATGCAAATTGTGGATAGTCCTAATTTCTTGGGGTAGAGCATTCCAGAGGATTGGCGCAGCGCGGGAGAAGTCTTGGAGTCGGGAGTGGGAGGTACGGATTAGTGCAGAGGTTAGTCGAAAGTCGTTTGCAGAGCGCAGCAGTCGGTTAGGCCGATAGATAGAAATGAGGGAGGAGATGTAGGGGGCGCTGCACTGTGGAGAGCTTTGTGGGTGAGAACAAGTACTTTGAATTGGATCCTATAATGAATGGGCAGCCAGTGTAAGGACTGGCGAAGAGCGGACGCGTCCGAGTACCGATTAGCCAGATGGATGACCCTGGCTGCTGCATTAAGGATGGACTGGAGAGGGGATAGTCGAGTAATGGGGAGGCCCAATAATAGAGCGTTGCAGTAGTCCAGGCGGGAGTGGATCAGGGCGACAGTGATGGTTTTTGTTGTTTCCATGGTGAGAAAAGGGCGGATTCTAGAGATGTTCTTTAGGTGTAGGCGGCAAGAGCGGGCAAGAGATTGTATATGGGAGGTGAAGGAGAGATTGGTGTCAAACATAACACCCAGACAGCGAGCCTGCTGCCGGGGTGTTATTATGGTGCCGCCCACGGAGAGGGAAATGTCAGATTTAGGGAGGTTAGTAGACGGCGGGAGCAGAAGTAGTTCAGTTTTGGAGAGGTTGAGTTTCAGAAGAGAGCGACATGATGTTGGAGACTGCGGACAGACAGTCACTGGCGTTCTGTAGTACAGCGGGGGTAAGGTCGGGGGATGACGTGTATAGTTGTGTGTCATCAGCATAAAGATGGTACTAAAAGCCAAATCTGCTGATGGTCTGTCCAATTGGGGCCGTGTAGAGAGAGAAGAGAAGGGGGCCAAGGACTGAGCCCTGGTGTACACCGACAGTGAGAGGAAGAGGAGATGATGTGGAGCCAGAGAACGAAACACTGAAGGAGCGGTCAGAAAGATAGGAAGAAAGCCAGGAGAGAACAGTGTCCTTAATACCTAGTGACTGGAGCCTAGACAGTAGGAGACAGTGGTCAACCGTGTCGAAAGCTGCAGAAAGGTCGAGAAGAATGAGCAGAGAGTGGTCGCCGTTACGTTTTGCTGTCAGAAGGTCATTGGTCACTTTGAGGAGTGCAGTTTCAGTTGAATGTAGGGGTCGGAAGCCGGACTGTGAAGGGTCTAGAAGGGAGTAAGTGGAGAGGTAACGGGTAAGGCGGGAGTAGACTAGGCGCTCCAAGAGTTTAGAGATGAACGGGAGATTGGAGACCGGTCTGTAGTTGTTTGTGCAGGAAGGGTCGAGAGTGGGTTTCTTTAGTAGTGGAGTAATGATGGAGTGTTTGAAGGAGGATGGGAAAATGCCAGAGGAGAGTGAGAGATTAAAGATTGTAGTTAGGTGAGTTGTGACAACTGGAGAGAGAGACTGGAGGAGATGTGAGGGAATGGGGTCGGTAGTGCATGTAGTCGGACGAGAGGAAGAGAGGAGTCTGGAGACTTCTTCAAATGTGGAAAGTGAGCCAGGGGAAATGCAGGGTGGGATGGGAGTCACAGCACTTGGTGGTTGAGAGCAGATTTCCTGATGGATAGTATCTATTTTTTCTATAAAGTGGGGCTCTCACTGTTACATGTGATGTAGTGGGGGCTCTCACTGTTACATGTGATGTAGTGGGGGGCTCTCACTGTTACATGTGATGTAGTGGGGGGCTCTCACTGTTACATGTGATGTAGTGGGGTGCTCTCACTGTTACATGTGATGTAGTGGGGGCTCTCACTGTTACATGTGATGTAGTGGGGGCTCTCACTGTTACATTTGATGTAGTGGTGGGCTCTCACTGTTACATGTGATGTAGTGGGGGCTCTCACTGTTACATGTGATGTAGTGGGGGGCTCTCACTGTTACATGTGATGTAGTGGGGGCTCTCACTGTTACATGTGATGTAGTGGGGGGCTCTCACTGTTACATGTGATGTAGTGGGGGGCTCTCACTGTTACATGTGATGTAGTGGGGGCTCTCACTGTTACATGTGATGTAGTGGGGGGCTCTCACTGTTACATGTGATGTAGTGGGGGCTCTCACTGTTACATGTGATGTAGTGGGGGGCTCTCACTGTTACATGTAATGTAGTGGGGGGCTCTCACTGTTACATGTGATGTAGTGGGGGCTCTCACTGTTACATGTGATGTAGTGGGGGGCTCTCACTGTTACATGTGATGTAGTGGGGGATCTCACTGTTACATGTGATGTAGTGGGGGGCTCTCACTGTTACATGTGATGTAGTGGGGGCTCTCACTGTTACATGTGATGTAGTGGGGGGCTCTCACTGTTACATGTGATGTAGTGGGGGGCTCTCACACTGTTACATGTGATGTAGTGGGGGGCTCTCACTGTTACATGTGATGTAGTGGGGGGCTCTCACTGTTACATGTGATGTAGTGGGGCTCTCACTGTTACATGTGATGTAGTGGGGGCTCTCACTGTTACATGTGATGTAGTGGGGCTATCACTGTTACATGTGATGTAGTGGGGGCTCTCACTGTTACATGTGATGTAGTGGGGTTCACTGTTATAGTTGGGCTCCACTGTTACATGTGATGTAGTGGGGGCTCTCACTGTTACATGTGATGTAGTGGGGCTCTCACTGTTACATTTGATGTAGTGGGGGCTCTCACTGTTACATTTGTTGTAGTGGGGGCTCTCACTGTTACATGTGATGTAGTGGGGGGCTCTCACTGTTACATGTGATGTAGTGGAGGGCTCTCACTGTTACATGTGATGTAGTGGGGGGCTCTCACTGTTACATGTGATGTAGTGGGGGCTCTCACTGTTACATTTGATGTAGTGGGGGCTCTCACTGTTACATGTGATGTATTGAGGGGCTCTCACTGTTACATGTGATGTAGTGGGGGCTCTCACTGTTACATTTATGTAGTGGGGGGCTCTCACTGTTACATTTGATGTAGTGGGGGCTCTCACTGTTACATTTGATGTAGTGGGGCTCTCACTGTTACATGTGATGTAGTGGGGGCTCTCACTGTTACATGTGATGTAGTGGGGCTCTCACTGTTACATTTGATGTAGTGGGGCTCTCACTGTTACACGTGATGTAGTGGGGCTCTCACTGTTACATTTGATGTAGTGGGGGCTCTCACTGTTACATGTGATGTAGTGGGGGCTCTCACTGTTACATGTGATGTAGTGGGGCTCTCACTGTTACATGTGATGTAGTGGGGGCTCTCACTGTTAATGTGATGTAGTGGGGCTCTCACTGTTACATTTGATGTAGTGGGGGCTCTCACTGTTACATGTGATGTATTGGGGCTCTCACTGTTACATGTGATGTAGTGGGGCTCTCATGTTACATTTATGTATGGGGGCTCTCACTGTACATTTGATGTAGTGGGGCTCTCACTGTTACATGTGTGTTGGGGCTCTCACTGTTACATTGATGTAGTGGGGCTCTCATGTTACATTTGATGTAGTGGGGCTTCACTGTTAATTTGATGTTGTGGGCTCTCACTGTTACATGTGATGTAGTGGGGCTCACTGTTACATTGATGTGTGGGCTCTCACTGTACATTGATGTAGTGGGGCTCTCACTGTTACATGTATGTATGGTGGGGCTCTCACTGTTTTGTGTTACATTTGATTGAGTGGGGCTCTCACTGTTACATGTGATGTTAGTGGGGGCTCACTGTTACATGTGATGTAGTGGGCTCTTATTACTGTTACATGTGATGTATGGGGGCTCCCTGTTACTTGATGTAGTGGGGCTCTCACTGTTCATGGATGTAGTGGGGCTCTCACTGTTACATTGATGTAGTGGGGCTCTCACTGTTACATGTGATGTAGTGGGGGCTCTCACTGTTACATTTGATGTAGTGGGGCTCTCACTGTTACATGTGATTAGGGGGCTCACGTTACTGTATGTATGGGCTCATGTATGAGTATGGCTCACGTCATTGTGTAGGGGCATCAGTACTGTAATGTAGTGGGGGCTTCCGTATTATGTTGGCTCAACTGTTCAGTAAGTATGGGGCTTCTCATTGATAGTGGGCTCATATGTTACATTTGGGTTGGGGGGGCTCCTTACATTGGGGGCCTCCTGTACTTGATTGAGTGGGGTCTCATGTACATTGTAGTGGGGCTTCCGTATGATGTAGTGGGCTCTCGTTACTTTGATTGGGCTCACATTTACATGATGTATGGGGCTCCACTGTACTATTAGTGGGCTCCAAAGGGGCCAGTAATTGAGGTGGGGGTCTCCTGTATAGTGGGTCACTGTAATGATATGGGTCTCACTGTATTATGTATGGGGTATGTTACAAGTGATGTGGGCCTCATGTACATGAGTAGTGGGGCTCTACTGTTATTGTGTATGGGTTCATGTCATTATAGTGGGGTCTCACGTCATGATAGTGGGCTCTCACTGTTACATGATTAGGGCTCTCCTGTTATGTGATTTGGGTTATGTATGTGATTTCAGTTGAACGGTTGGCGGGGATGCAGGTGGTGGCTATTTCTGTGTTACATAGGCTACTCAAGCCAGCAGGTTGGCCACCAGGTTCCGACAGACGTTACATTTGATGTTGGCTCTACAGAAGTAAGGGGGGGGGGGGGGGGGGGGTCTCACTGTTAATGTGATGTAGTGGGGGCTCTCACTGTTACATTTGATGTAGTGGGGGCTCTCACTGTTACATGTGATGTATTGGGGGCTCTCACTGTTACATGTTGATGTAGTGGGGGCTCTCACTGTTACATGTATGTAGTGGGGGCTCTCACTGTTACATTGATGTAGTGGGGGGCTCTCACTGTTACATTTGATGTAGTGGGGGCTCTCACTGTTACATGTTTATGTAGTGGGGGCTCTCACTGTTACATGTGATGTAGTGGGGGCTCTCACTGTTACATGTGATGTAGTGGGGCTCTCACTGTTACATGTGAATGTTGTGGGGGCTCTCACTGTTACATTTTGATGTAGTGGGGGCTCTCACTGTTACATTTGATGTAGTGGGGGGCTCTCACTGTTACATGTGATGTAGTGGGGGCTCTCACTGTTACATGTGATGTAGTGGGGGCTCTCACTGTTACATGTAATGTAGTGGGGGGCTCTCACTGTTACATTTGATGTAGTGGGGGCTCTCACTGTTACATTTGATGTAGTGGGGGGCTCTCACTGTTACATGTGATGTAGTGGGGGCTCTCACTGTTACATGTGATGTAGTGGGGCTCTCACTGTTACATTTGATGTAGTGGGGGCTCTTACTGTTACATTTGATGTAGTGGGGGCTCTCACTGTTACATTTGATGTATTGGGGGGCTCTCACTGTTACATGTGATGTAGTGGGGGCTCTCACTGTTACATGTGATGTAGTGGGGCTCTCACTGTTACATTTGATGTAGTGGGGGGCTCTCACTGTTACATTTGATGTAGTGGGGCTCTCACTGTTACATGTGATGTAGTGGGGGCTCTCACTGTTACATGTGATGTAGTGGGGGGCTCTCACTGTTACATGTGATGTAGTGGGGGCTCTCACTGTTACATGAGTGAGATAATTTTCCTGGAGAGTTTAATGGTCGGCCGAGAGATGATGAATTTGTGTCAAGTGTTTGGTGTAGAGACTCTCCAGGTGATGATGGCGGCGCGGCTGGGGGGTGCGGGGCTGATGAGCTGTACATGGAGGCAGCCGGTGCTTGGCGGGACCATGTCTGACTATTGTCTCCTCACAGCCTATTGATTGTCTGATCAATAATATGACGCGGACACAACATCACCCAAGAGACGCCCAGACCCCACAGAGGGATATAAGCTCTGCCAACCACTCAGTGTCCATCATCATCATGGGGGAAGTAGTAATCTCTGACACACCAGCACAGTATCACACATGAGAGGCTTAGATACAGTATCAGAAATGAGAGGCTCAGATACACCAGGAAAGTATCACACATGAGAGGCTTAGATACAGTATCAGAAATGAGAGGCTCAGATACACCAGGACAGTATCACACATGAGAGACTTAGATACAGTATCAGAAATGAGAGGCTCAGATACACCAGGACAGTATCACACATGAGAGGCTTAGATACACCAGCACAGTATCACACATGAGAGGCTTAGATACAGTATCAGAAATGAGAGGCTCAGAAACACCAGGACAGTATAACACATGAGAGGCTTAGATACACCAGCACAGTATCACACATGAGAGGCTCAGAAACACCAGGACAGTATCCACATGAGAGGCTTAGATACACCAGCACAATATCACACATGAGAGGCTTAGATACACCAGGACAGTATCACTCAAGGGAACCTTAGATACACCATGGCAGTATCACTCATGAAAGGCTTAGATACACCAGCACAGTATCACACATGAGAGGCTTAGATACACCAGGGCAGTATCACTCATGAGAGGCTTAGATACACCAGGGCAGTATCACTCATGAGAGGCTTAGATACACCAGGGCAGTATCACTCATGAGAGGCTTAGATACACCAGGGCAGTACCACTCATGAGAGGCTTAGATACACCATGGCAGTATCACTCATGAAAGGCTTAGATACACCAGCACAGATCACACATGAGCGGCTTAGATACACCAGCACAGTATCACACATGAGAGGCTTAGATACACCAGCACAGTATCACATATGAGAGGCTTAGATATCGTATCACAAATGAGAGGCTTAGATACACCATGGCAGTATCACTCATGAAAGGCTTAGATACACCAGCACAGTATCACACATGAGAGGCTTAGATACACCAGAACAGTATCACACATGGAGGCTTAGATACACCAGGGCAGTATCACTCATGAGAGCCTTAGATACACCAGAACAGTATCACTTATGAGAGGCTTAGATGCACCAGGACAGTATCACTCACGAGAGGCTTAGATACAACAGCACAGTATCACACATGAGAGGCTTAGACACATTAGTACAGTATCACATATGAGAGGCTTAGATACACAGCACAGTATCATACATCAGAGGCTTAGATACACCAGCACAGTATCACATATGAGAGGTTTAGATACACAGGGCACTGTAGATTTAATAGTTGTAGATGTTACTTGAAGATAATTCCAAAAAGTTTTCAGCTTGAAGAATGACGGGAATAGTGGCGGTTTGTCGTCTTCTCATGGCAGCTTTATATACACATGTATATACCCACTTCTGATATCCACCCCCGGTATATATATGGTCCCCCCTTCCATCTCTCCTCCCTCTCGGCTCCGGGGATCCCTCAGTCACAGAGAGTAGCAGCAGGATAGCGGCAGAGATCACCGTGCGGAGACTATAAGTGACTGATCCTAATGATGTCTGCAAGTGTCAGGTATGTACTTCATATATATTCATCTGCCGCCTCCTGCACCCTATACACCCAGAACCTGCACTATACACATCACACCTAGTACATCCATACACTGCACCCCATGTGTGCTATACCGAATCACATAGGAATGCTACAGCCCAGCTACATTGCGCTCATACATACGTGATCTTCCCTATATATATAGATATGTGTCATATATACATATACTGCCCTCACACATACAGTATATCTTTCTATATATACATAAATTGCACTTTATACATACAGAAATTGGTCTTCATGTATATTTAGTGTCCCTCAGATATTCAGTATTTTGTATCCATCTGTCCTTATCTGGGAGCACCTGATACTAATACGAATATCGCATTTTATACAATAATAATAAATAGAAAAAATATAAAAACAAAATTGGAAAAACCCCACAAATAATACATGTATCACAGAACAGAGGATGTATCAGGTAAATACTGAGATTTCTCCCAGGAGAGCCGAACGTTGCTATAAAGCCACAAAATAATCCAACGGTGGATGAGCAAAGGCGAAAAGAATCAAAAACAGCTAATTGTTACATATCATTACACCGATGAGAACGATTAACGGTGCTTCTATTTAATCCTTTCACTTGTTTTCAACATTATCTATTGCAACCTTCTATCAGCCGCTCAATTCCAAATTCCTCTTCGCGATCTAGGACGCCTGATCCAAGAATTAAATATTTTTTATCCCTTGAAAAGAGGTTATATATATTTACTGCTCTTCGACTAAAAAAGCAAAAAGAACTTCCATTGGGAAAGCAATGAAGCACCAGGAAGGTTATCTTCACTACATATAGTGAACCTCACACATATGTACAGATCTCATTCAGTATATGGCTGCGCCTCATATATACACACAATACACAATACAAAAGTTCACAATATTAGCACCTGAACACAACCACATCTCTTGTATCACCTTCTACCAATGAAAAACCTAGACACAACTAATGTAATACACTATGAAGTATCTACAGTGGCTTGCAAAAGAATTCACCCCCTACCCGCCTCTTTGCATTTTTCGTGTTTTGCTACCTCACAACCAGGAATTTTTCACTGGGGTTATTTTGCAGGTTTGCATTTGTTCATGTACAGAACATGCCGACTACTGTGAACATTTCATTTTCTTTTAATTGTGAAGCAAACAACAAATAGGACAAAATAACTGAAAACTTCAATGTGCATAACTATTCACCCCCCTAAAGCCAGTACTTTGTAGAGCCTCCTTTGCAGTAATTACAGCTGTAAGTCGCTTTGGATAAGTCTTCTTGACATTTTCACATCTTGCCACTGGGATTTTTGCCAATTCCTCAAGGCAAAACTGCTCCAGCTCCTTCATGTTAGATGTTTCCTCTGGTGAACAGTAATCTTCAAGTCTGACCACAGATTCTCCATTGGATTAAGGTCTGGGCTTTGACTAGACCACTCCAAAACATTTACACGTTTCCCCTTAAACCACTTGAGTTTTGCTTTAGCAGTGTGCTTTGGGTCATTGTCTTGTTGGAAGGTGAACCTCAGTCCCAGTCTCAAATTACTGACAGGCTGAAACAGGTTTTGCTCAAGAATATCCCTGTATTTCGCACCATCCATCTTCCCCTCGACTCGGACCATGTACCCTTTTCCTGCTGCCGAAAAACATCCCCACAGCATGATGCTGCCACCACCATGTTTCACTGTGGGGATGGTGTTCTTGGGGCAAATTTATTAAAAAAGAAAAACTGAAATATCACATGGTCATAAGTATTCAGACCCTTTGCTCAGTATTGAGGAGAAACACCTTTTGAGCCAGTACAGCCATGAGTCTTCTTGGAAATGATGCAACAAGTTTTTCACTCCTGGATTTGGTGATCCTCTGCCATTCTTCCTGGCAGATTCTCTCCAGTTCTCTCAGGTTGGATGGTGAACGTTGGTGGACAGCCATTTTCTGATCTCTCCAGAGATGCTCAGTTGGGTTTAGGTCAGGGCTCTGGCTGAGTCAGTCAAGAATGGTCACAGAGATGTTCTGAAGCCACTCCTTTGTTATTTTAGCTGTGTGCTTAGGGTCATTGTCTTGTTGGAAGGTGAAACTTTGGCCAAGTCTGATGTCCAGAGCACTCTGGAAGAGGTTTTCATCCAGGATATCATTGCAACTAGTTGTCCTGTCCCTGCAGCTCAAAAACACCCCCCTAGCATGATGCTGCCTCCACCATGTTTCACTGTTGGGATTGTATTGGGCAGGTGATGAGCAGTGCCTGGTTTTCTCCACACATACCGCTTAGAATTATCACCAAAAACTTCTATCTTCGTCTCATCAGACCAGAGAATCTTATTTCTCATAGTCTGGGAGTCCTTCATGTGTTTTTTAGCAAACTCTATGTGGGGTTTCTTATGTCTTGCATTGAGGAGAGGCTTCCGTCAGGCCACTCTGCCATAAGGCACGACTGGTGGAGGTCTGCAGTGATAGTTGATTTTGTGGAACTTTCTCCCATCTCCCTACTGCATCTGTGGAGCTCAGCCACAGTGATCTTGGGTTATTCTTTACCTCTCTCACCAAGGCTCTTCTCCCATGATTGCTCAGTTTGGCTGGACGGTCAGGTCTAGGAAGACTTCTGGTGGTCCCAAACTTCTTTCATTTAAGGATTGAGGCCACTGTGCTCTTAGGAACCTTGAGTACTGCAGAAATTCTTTTGTAACCTTGGCCAGATCTGTGCCTTGCCACAATTCTGTCTCTGAGCTCCTTGGCCAGTTCCTTTGACCTCATGATTCTCATTTGGTGTGATATGCACTGTGAGCTCTTATATAGACAGGTGTGCGCCTTTACAAATCAAGTCCTATCAGTGTAATTACACACAGCTGGACTCCAATGAAGGAGTAGAACCATCTCAAGGAGGATCACAAGGACATGGACAGCATGTGACGTAAATATGAGTGTCTGAGCAAAGGGTCTGAAGACTTATGACCATGTGATATTTCAGTTTTTCTTTTTTAATAAATTTGCAAAAATTTCTACATTTCTGTTTTCTTTCAGTCAAGATGGGGGGCAGAGTGCGCATTAATGAGAAAGAATGAACTTTTTTGAATTTACCAAATGGCTGCAATGAAACAAAGAGTGAAAAATTTAAAGGGGTCTGAATACTTTCCGTACCCACTGTATCTCCAAGGAAACACGTGCAGCTGTTATTGCTTTACATCAAAAGGGCTTTAAAGTTAAGAACATTGCTGATTGTAAGATTGTCCCAAAATCAACCATTTATTGGATTGTCTATAGCTTCAAAAAGAGAGGTTCAATTGCTGTTAAGAAGACTACAGGACACCCAAGAAAGTGCAGCAAGTGCCGGACGTCTTCTAAGAGGATTCGCTACGGGTTGGGTTCATCACCAGGCGAGTTGCTCTAGTGCGGGAGGGCAGGTGTCGTGCTCTGACACCGTGAGGCGAGGTAATGGAGGCTGCTTTGGGGTAAAAAAGGGCAGCAAGACCCCAGCGCCAAGAAAACATTAAGAAAAATAATTTCTGCAGGGAAAACGGGTTGGACTGCGTGGATGGGGGGGGGTTTAAAAACTTTTTTGGAAGCCCCCTTTGAGTCTGGGGAAACTAAAGAATGATTGTAAGGGTAGTTTCCACGGTCAGGAAAACGTGCGGTTTTTACGCTGTGTACAGCCGCAGCTCAAACACGCAGGTCCAGATGTTCGCATAGTGGGGGGATTTCATGAAAATTTCCCCCCCCTTCCCCTAGCGTTAAAGACGCAGGGATCAGACTGGTAAACGGGCATGCGGCCGTTTTTCAGATCGCAGCTGTCCATTTACCTGCTGCGACGCTCGTTGGAAAATAAATGCAGAGGGCCCATGTAGCGCTGCGGTGTTCCGGTGTTTTCAATGAACAATCGGTTTTTACCGCCGTTCAGAAAAGGGGGGGGCTTTGGGCGGAGCGGGGTTTCCGTCCTCCAAAATGCTGTTTTCCGAACGTGGAACCATACCCCCGGATAAAGGAAAAAGAGCTGCCGGAGTCCGTGCAGTCAGCATGAAGCCTCCTCGACCATTTTATGGGGGTTTATCCAGGGGGGGGGTCACTCACACCTCACATGTGCAGGGGGTTATCCATGGAGGGGTCACTCCAATGTGAGGGACTTCTCATCCCGGGGGGGGGGTTTTCACAATGTGCGGGGGGTTCTCATCCCCGGAGGGGGTCACACCCAAAGTGGGGGGTTTATCCATGGGGGGTTCA